>CATQJA010002597.1:0-399605 GCA_958295435.1 Mesorhabditis spiculigera | reverse complement strand
AAAGGATTCAACTAAATTTTTGTCTCCTGGAGCTGCGGCCCCTCAAAAGGATTCAACTAAATTTTTGTCTGCTACTGTGGCTGCCGCTCAAAAGGATTCAACTAAATTTTTGTCTCCTGGAGCTGCGGCCCCTCAAAAAGGATTCAACTAAATTTTTGTCTCCTGGAGCTGCGGCCCCTAAAAAGGATCTTAACTAAATTTTTTGTCTCCTGGAGCTGCGGCCCTCAAAAGGATTCAACTAAATTTTGTCTCTACTGGATGCCGCTCAAAAGGATTCAACTAAATTTTTGTCTGCTACTGTGGCTGCCGCTCAAAAGGATTCAACTAAATTTTTGTCTCCTGGAGCTGCGGCCCCTCAAAAGGATTCAACTAAATTTTTGTCTGCTACTGTGGCTGCCGCTCAAAAGGATTCAACTAAATTTTTGTCTCCTGGAGCTGCGGCCCTCAAAAGGATTCAACTAAATTTTTGTCTGCTACTGGGGCTGCCGCCCAAAAGGATTCAACTAAATTTTTGTCTCCTGGGGCTGCGGCCCCTCAAAAGGATTCAACTAAATTTTTGTCTCCTGGAGCTGCGGCCCCTCCAAAGGATTCAACTAAATTTTTGTCTCTACTGTGGCTGCTGCTCAAAAGGATTCAACTAAATTTTTGTCTCCTGGAGCTGCGGCCCCTCAAAAGGATTCAACTAAATTTTGTCTCCTGGACCTGCGGCTGCTCAAAAGGATTCAACTAAATTTTTGTCTCCTGGAGCTGCGGCCCCTCAAAAGGATTCAACTAAATTTTTTGTCTGCTACTGTGGCTGCCGCTCAAAAGGATTCAACTAAATTTTTGTCTCCTGGAGCTGCGGCCCCTCAAAAGGATTCAACTAAATTTTTTGTCTGCTACTGTGGCTGCCGCTCAAAAGGATTCAACTAAATTTTTGTCTCCTGGAGCTGCGGCCCTCAAAAGGATTCAACTAAATTTTTGTCTGCTACTGTGGCTGCCCTCAAAGTTCAACTAAATTTTTGTCTCCTGGAGCTGCGGCCCTCAAAAGGATTCAACTAAATTTTTGTCTCCTGGAGCTGCGGCCCTCAAAAGGATTCAACTAAATTTTTGTCTCCTGGAGCTGCGGCCCCTCAAAAGGATTCAACTAAATTTTTGTCTCCTGGAGCTGCGGCCCCTCAAAAGGATTCAACTAAATTTTTGTCTCCTGGAGCTGCGGCCCCTCAAAAGGATTCAACTAAATTTTTGTCTCCTGGAGCTGGCCTCAAAAGGATTCAACTAAATTTTTGTCTCCTATGGAGCTGCGGCCCCTCAAAAGGATTCAACTAAATTTTTGTCTCCTGGAGCTGCGGCCCTCAAAAGGATTCAACTAAATTTTTGTCTCCTGGAGCTGCGGCCCCTCAAAAGGATTCAACTAAATTTTTGTCTCCTGGAGCTGCGGCCCCTCAAAAGGATTCAACTAAATTTTTGTCTCCTGGAGCTGCGGCCCCTCAAAAGGATTCAACTAAATTTTTGTCTCCTGGAGCTGCGGCCCCTAAAAGGATTCAACTAAATTTTTGTCTCCTGGAGCTGCGGCCCCTCAAAAGGATTCAACTAATTTTTGTCTGCTACTGTGGCTGCCGCTCAAAAGGATTCAACTAAATTTTTGTCTCCTGGGGCTGCGGCCCCTCAAAAGGATTCAACTAAATTTTTGTCTCCTGGAGCTGCGGCCCCTCAAAAGGATTCAACTAAATTTTGTCCCCCTGGAGCTGCGGCCCCTCATAAAGGATTCAACTAAATTTTTGTCTGCTACTGTGGCTGCCGCTCAAAAGGATTCAACTAAATTTTTGTCTCCTGGAGCTGCGGCCCCTAAAAGGATTCAACTAAAATTTTGGTCTCCTACTGGGGCTGCGGCCCCTCAAAAGGATTCAACTAAATTTTGTCTCCTGGAGCTGCGGCCCCTCAAAAGGATTCAACTAAATTTTTGTCTGCTACTGTGGCTGCCGCTCAAAAGGATTCAACTAAATTTTTGTCTCCTGGAGCTGCGGCCCCTCAAAAGGATTCAACTAAATTTTTGTCTCTACTGGAGCTGCCGCCCTCAAAAGGATTCAACTAAATTTTTGTCTCCTAGCTGTGGCTGCCGCTCAAAAGGATTCAACTAAATTTTTGTCTCCTGGAGCTGCGGCCCTCAAAGGATTCAACTAAATTTTTGTCTCCTGGAGCTGCGGCCCCTCAAAAGGATTCAACTAAATTTTTGTCTCCTGGAGCTGCTGGGCCCTCAAAAGGATTCAACTAAATTTTTGTCTCCTAGCTGGCGGCCCCTCAAAAGGATTCAACTAAATTTTTGTCTCCTGGAGCTGCGGCCCCTCAAAAGGATTCAACTAAATTTTTGTCTCCTGGAGCTGCGGCCCCTCAAAAGGATTCAACTAAATTTTGGTCTCCTGGAGCTGCGGCCCAAAAGGATTCAACTAAATTTTTGCTCCTGGAGCTGCAGGCCCCTCAAAAGGATTCAACTAAATTTTTGTCTCCTGGGGCTGCGGCCCCTCAAAAGGATTCAACTAAATTTTTGTCTCCTGGGGCTGCGGCCCTCAAAAGGATTCAACTAAATTTTTGTCTCCTGGAGCTGCGGCCCCTCAAAAGGATTCAACTAAATTTTTGTCTCCTCTGGGGCTGCCGCCCCTCAAAAGGATTCAACTAAATTTTTGTCTCCTGGAGCTGCGGCCCCTCAAAAGGATTCAACTAAATTTTTTGTCTCCTGGAGGCTGCGGCCCCTCAAAAGGATTCAACTAAATTTTTGTCTCCTGGAGCTGCGGCCCTCAAAAGGATTCAACTAAATTTTTGTCTGCTACTGTGGCTGCCGCCTCAAAAGGATTCAACTAAATTTTTGTCTCCTAGCTGCGGCGGCCCCTCAAAAGGATTCAACTAAATTTTTGTCTGCTACTGTGGCTGCCGCTCAAAAGGATTCAACTAAATTTTTGTCTCCTGGAGCTGCGGCCCTCAAAAGGATTCAACTAAATTTTTGTCTGCTACTGTGGCTGCCGCTCAAAAGGATTCAACTAAATTTTTGTCTCCTGGAGCTGCGGCCCCTCAAAAGGACTCAACTAATTTTCCTACTGTGGCCTCAAAGGATTCAACTAAATTTTGTTGCTACCGTGGCTGCGGCCTCAAAAGGATTCAACTAAATTTTTGTCTCCTGGAGCTGCGGCCCCTCAAAAGGATTCAACTAAATTTTTGTCTGCTACTGTGGCTGCCGCTCAAAAGGATTCAACTAAATTTTTGTCTCCTGGAGCTGCGGCCCCTCAAAAGGATTCAACTAAATTTTTGTCTGCTACTGTGGCTGCCCCTCAAAAGGATTCAACTAAATTTTTGTCTCCTGGAGCTGCGGCCCCTCAAAAGGATTCAACTAAATTTTTGTCTGCTACTGTGGCTGCCGCTCAAAGGATTCAACTAAATTTTTGTCTCCTGGAGCTGCGGCCCCTCAAAAGGATTCAACTAAATTTTTGTCTCCTGGGGCTGCGGCCCCTAAAAGGATTCAACTAAATTTTTGTCTCCTGGAGCTGCGGCCCCTCAAAAGGATTCAACTAAATTTTTTGTCTGCTAATGTGGCTGCCGCTCAAAAGGATTCAACTAAATTTTTGTCTGCTATTTGGCTGCCGCTCGAAAGGATTCAACTAAATTTTTGTCTCCTGGAGCTGCGGCCCCTCAAAAGGATTCAACTAAATTTTTGTCTCCTGGAGCTGTGGCCCCTCAAAAGGATTCAACTAAATTTTTGTCTCCTGGAGCTGCGGCCCCTCAAAAGGATTCAACTAAATTTTTGTCTCCTGGAGCTGCGGCCCCTCAAAAGGATTCAACTAAATTTTTGTCTGCTACTGTGGCTGCGGCCCCTCAAAAGGATTCAACTAAATTTTGTCTCCTGGAGCTGCGGCCCCTCAAAAGGATTCAACTAAATTTTTGTCTCCTCGGTGGCTGCGCGCTCAAAAGGATTCAACTAAATTTTTGTCTCCTGGGGCTGCGGCCCCTCAAAAGGATTCAACTAAATTTTTGTCTCCTGGAGCTGCGGCCCTCAAAAGGATTCAACTAAATTTTTGTCTCCTGGAGCTGCGGCCCCTCAAAAGGATTCAACTAAATTTTTGTCTCCTGGAGCTGCGGCCCCTCAAAAGGATTCAACTAAATTTTTGTCTCCTGGAGCTGCGGCCCCTCAAAAGGATTCAACTAAATTTTTGTCTGCTACTGTGGCTGCCGCTTAAAAGGATTCAACTAAATTTTTGTCTCCTGGAGCTGCGGCCCCTCAAAAGGATTCAACTAAATTTTTGTCTCCTGGGGCTGCGGCCCTCAAAAGGATTCAACTAAATTTTTGTCTCCTGGAGCTGCGGCCCCTCAAAAGGATTCAACTAAATTTTTGTCTGCTACTGTGGCTGCCGCTCAAAAGGATTCAACTAAATTTTTGTCTCCTGGAGCTGCGGCCCCTCAAAAGGATTCAACTAAATTTTTGTCTCCTGGAGCTGTGGCCCCCTCAAAAGGATTCAACTAAATTTTTGTCTCCTGGAGCTGTGGCCCCTCAAAAGGATTCAACTAAATTTTTGTCTCCTGGAGCTGCGGCCCCTCAAAAGGATTCAACTAAATTTTTGTCTCCTGTGGCTGCGGCCCCAAAAGGGATTCAACTAAATTTTTGTCTCCTGGAGCTGCGGCCCCTCAAAAGGATTCAACTAAATTTTTGTCTCCTGGGGCTGCGGCCCCTCAAAAGGATTCAACTAAATTTTTGTCTCACTGTGGCTGCCGCCCTCAAAAGGATTCAACTAAATTTTTGTCTCCTGGAGCTGCGGCCCCTCAAAAGGATTCAACTAAATTTTTGTCTCCTGGAGCTGCGGCCCCTCAAAAGGATTCAACTAAATTTTTGTCTCCTGGAGCTGCGGCCCCTCAAAAGGATTCAACTAAATTTTTGTCTCCTGGAGCTGCGGCCCTCAAAAGGATTCAACTAAATTTTTGTCTGCTACTGTGGCTGCCGCCCAAAAGGATTCAACTAAATTTTTGTCTCCTGGAGCTGCGGCCCCTCAAAAGGATTCAACTAAATTTTTGTCTCCTGGAGCTGCGGCCCCTCAAAAGGATTCAACTAAATTTTTGTCTCCTGGAGCTGCGGCCCCTCAAAAGGATTCAACTAAATTTTTGTCTCCTGGAGCTGCGGCCCTCAAAAGGATTCAACTAAATTTTTGTCTCCTACTGTGGCTGCGGCCCTCAAAAGGATTCAACTAAATTTTTGTCTCCTGGAGCTGCGGCCCCTCAAAAGGATTCAACTAAATTTTTGTCTCCTAGCTGTGGCTGCCGCTCAAAAGGATTCAACTAAATTTTTGTCTCCTGGAGCTGCGGCCCCTCAAAAGGATTCAACTAAATTTTTGTCTCCTGGAGCTGCGGCCCTCAAAAGGATTCAACTAAATTTTTGTCTGCTACTGTGGCTGCCGCTCAAAAGGATTCAACTAAATTTTTGTCTCACTGGAGCTGCGGCCCCTCAAAAGGATTCAACTAAATTTTTGTCTCCTGGAGCTGCGGCCCCTCAAAAGGATTCAACTAAATTTTTGTCTCCTGGAGCTGCGGCCCCTCAAAAGGATTCAACTAAATTTTTGTCTGCTACTGTGGCTGCCGCTCAAAAGGATTCAACTAAATTTTTGTCTCCTGGAGCTGCGGCCCCTCAAAAGGATTCAACTAAATTTTTGTCTCCTGGAGCTGCGGCCCCTCAAAAGGATTCAACTAAATTTTTGTCTCCTGGAGCTGCGGCCCCTCAAAAGGATTCAACTAAATTTTTGTCTCCTGGAGCTGCGGCCCCTCAAAAGGATTCAACTAAATTTTTGTCTGCTACTGTGGCTGCCCCTCAAAAGGATTCAACTAAATTTTTGTCTCCTGGAGCTGCGGCCCCTCAAAAGGATTCAACTAAATTTTTGTCTCCTGGAGCTGCGGCCCCTCAAAAGGATTCAACTAAATTTTTGTCTCCTGGAGCTGCGGCCCCTCAAAAGGATTCAACTAAATTTTTGTCTGCTACTGTGGCTGCCGCCCCAAAAGGATTCAACTAAATTTTTGTCTCCTGGAGCTGCGGCCCCTCAAAAGGATTCAACTAAATTTTTGTCTCCTGGAGCTGCGGCCCCTCAAAAGGATTCAACTAAATTTTTGTCTCCTGAGCTGCGGCCCTCAAAAGGATTCAACTAAATTTTTGTCTCCTGGAGCTGCGGCCCCTCAAAAGGATTCAACTAAATTTTTGTCTCCACTGTGGCTGCCGCCCCTCAAAGGATTCAACTAAATTTTTGTCTGCTACTGTGGCTGCCGCTCAAAAGGATTCAACTAAATTTTTGTCTCCTGGAGCTGCGGCCCCTCAAAAGGATTCAACTAAATTTTTGTCTCCTGGAGCTGCGGCCCCTCAAAAGGATTCAACTAAATTTTTGTCTCCTGGAGCTGCGGCCCCTCAAAAGGATTCAACTAAATTTTTGTCTGCTACTGTGGCTGCCGCTCAAAAGGATTCAACTAAATTTTTGTCTGCTACTGTGGCTGCCGCTCAAAAGGATTCAACTAAATTTTTGTCTCCTGGAGCTGCGGCCCCTCAAAAGGATTCAACTAAATTTTTGTCTGCTACTGTGGCTGCCGCTCAAAAGGATTCAACTAAATTTTTGTCTCCTGGAGCTGCGGCCCCTCAAAAGGATTCAACTAAATTTTTGTCTGCTACTGTGGCTGCCGCTCAAAAGGATTCAACTAAATTTTTGTCTCCTGGAGCTGCGGCCCCTCAAAAGGATTCAACTCCCCCAAAGGATTCAACTAATTTTTGTCCCGGCTGCGGCCTCAAAAGGATTCAACTAAATTTTTGTCTCCTGGAGCTGCGGCCCCTCAAAAGGATTCAACTAAATTTTTGTCTCCTGGAGCTGCGGCCCCTCAAAAGGATTCAACTAAATTTTTGTCTCCTGGAGCTGCGGCCCCTCAAAAGGATTCAACTAAATTTTTGTCTGCTACTGTGGCTGCCGCCCTCAAAAGGATTCAACTAAATTTTTGTCTCCTGGAGCTGCGGCCCCTCAAAAGGATTCAACTAAATTTTTGTCTCCTGGAGCTGCGGCCCCTCAAAAGGATTCAACTAAATTTTTGTCTCCTGGGGCTGCGGCCTCAAACAGGATTCAACTAAATTTTTGTCTCCTGGAGCTGCGGCCCCTCAAAAGGATTCAACTAAATTTTTGTCTCCTGGAGCTGCGGCCCCTCAAAAGGATTCAACTAAATTTTTGTCTCCTGGAGCTGCGGCCCTCAAAAGGATTCAACTAAATTTTTGTCTGCTACTGTGGCTGCCGCTCAAAAGGATTCAACTAAATTTTTGTCTCCTGGAGCTGCGGCCCCTCAAAAGGATTCAACTAAATTTTTGTCTCCTTGAGCTGCGGCCCCTCAAAAGGATTCAACTAAATTTTTGTCTCCTGGAGCTGCGGCCCTCAAAAGGATTCAACTAAATTTTTGTCTCCTGGAGCTGCGGCCCTCAAAAGGATTCAACTAAATTTTTGTCTGCTACTGTGCGCTGCCGCTCAAAAGGATTCAACTAAATTTTTGTCTCCTGGAGCTGCGGCCCCTCAAAAGGATTCAACTAAATTTTTGTCTCCTGGAGCTGCGGCCCCTCAAAAGGATTCAACTAAATTTTTGTCTCCTGGAGCTGCGGCCCCTCAAAAGGATTCAACTAAATTTTTGTCTCCTGGAGCTGCGGCCCCTCAAAAGGATTCAACTAAATTTTTGTCTCCTGGAGCTGCGGCCCTCAAAAGGATTCAACTAAATTTTTGTCTCCTGGAGCTGCGGCCCCTCAAAAGGATTCAACTAAATTTTTGTCTCTCTGTGGCTGCCGCTCAAAAGGATTCAACTAAATTTTTGTCTCCTGGAGCTGCGGCCCCTCAAAGGATTCAACTAAATTTTTGTCTCCTGGAGCTGCGGCCCCTCAAAAGGATTCAACTAAATTTTTGTCTGCTACTGTGGCTGCCGCTCAAAAGGATTCAACTAAATTTTTGTCTCCTGGGGCTGCGGCCCCTCAAAAGGATTCAACTAAATTTTTGTCTCCTGGAGCTGCGGCCCCTCAAAAGGATTCAACTAAATTTTTGTCTCCTGGAGCTGCGGCCCCTCAAAAGGATTCAACTAAATTTTTGTCTCCTGGAGCTGCGGCCCTCAAAAGGATTCAACTAAATTTTTGTCTGCTACTGTGGCTGCCGCTCAAAAGGATTCAACTAAATTTTTGTCTCCTGGAGCTGCGGCCCCTCAAAAGGATTCAACTAAATTTTTGTCTCCTGGAGCTGCGGCCCCTCAAAAGGATTCAACTAAATTTTTGTCTGCTACTGTGGCTGCCCCTCAAAAGGATTCAACTAAATTTTTGTCTCCTGGAGCTGCGGCCCCTCAAAAGGATTCAACTAAATTTTTGTCTCCTGGAGCTGCGGCCCCTCAAAAGGATTCAACTAAATTTTTGTCTCCTGGAGCTGCGGCCCCTCAAAAGGATTCAACTAAATTTTTGTCTCCTGGAGCTGCGGCCCCTCAAAAGGATTCAACTAAATTTTTGTCTGCTACTGTGGCTGCCGCTCAAAAGGATTCAACTAAATTTTTGTCTCCTGGAGCTGCGGCCCCTCAAAAGGATTCAACTAAATTTTTGTCTCCTGGAGCTGTGGCTGCCGCTCAAAAGGATTCAACTAAATTTTTGTCTCCTGGAGCTGCGGCCCCTCAAAAGGATTCAACTAAATTTTTGTCTCCTGGAGCTGCGGCCCCTCAAAAGGATTCAACTAAATTTTTGTCTCCTACTGTGGCTGCCGCTCAAAAGGATTCAACTAAATTTTTGTCTCCTGGAGCTGCGGCCCTCAAAAGGATTCAACTAAATTTTTTGTCTCCTGGAGCTGCGGCCCCTCAAAAGGATTCAACTAAATTTTTGTCTCCTGGAGCTGCGGCCCCTCAAAAGGATTCAACTAAATTTTTGTCTCCTGGAGCTGCGGCCCCTCAAAAGGATTCAACTAAATTTTTGTCTCCTGGAGCTGCGGCCCTCAAAAGGATTCAACTAAATTTTTGTCTCCTGGAGCTGCGGCCCCTCAAAAGGATTCAACTAAATTTTTGTCTGCTACTGTGGCTGCCGCTCAAAAGGATTCAACTAAATTTTTGTCTCCTGGAGCTGCGGCCCCTCAAAAGGATTCAACTAAATTTTTGTCTGCTACTGTGGCTGCCGCTCAAAAGGATTCAACTAAATTTTTGTCTCCTGGAGCTGCGGCCCCTCAAAAGGATTCAACTAAATTTTTGTCTCCTGGAGCTGCGGCCCCTCAAAAGGATTCAACTAAATTTTTGTCTCCTGGAGCTGCGGCCCCTCAAAAGGATTCAACTAAATTTTTGTCTCCTGGAGCTGCGGCCCCTCAAAAGGATTCAACTAAATTTTTGTCTCCTGGAGCTGCGGCCCTCAAAAGGATTCAACTAAATTTTTGTCTCCTGGAGCTGCGGCCCTCAAAAGGATTCAACTAAATTTTTGTCTCCTGAGCTGCGGCCCCTCAAAAGGATTCAACTAAATTTTTGTCTCCTGGAGCTGCGGCCCCTCAAAAGGATTCAACTAAATTTTTTGTCTCCTGGAGCTGCGGCCCCTCAAAAGGATTCAACTAAATTTTTGTCTCCTGGAGCTGCGGCCCCTCAAAAGGATTCAACTAAATTTTTGTCTCCTGGGGCTGCGGCCCCTCAAAGGATTCAACTAAATTTTTGTCTCCTGGAGCTGCGGCCCCTCAAAAGGATTCAACTAAATTTTTGTCTCCTGGAGCTGCGGCCCTCAAAAGGATTCAACTAAATTTTTGTCTCCTGGGGCTGCGGCCCCTCAAAAGGATTCAACTAAATTTTTGTCTCCTGGAGCTGCGGCCCCTCAAAAGGATTCAACTAAATTTTTGTCTGCTCTGTGGCTGCGCCCTCAAAAGGATTCAACTAAATTTTTGTCTCCTGGAGCTGCGGCCCCTCAAAAGGATTCAACTAAATTTTTGTCTCCTGGAGCTGCGGCCCCTCAAAAGGATTCAACTAAATTTTTGTCTGCTACTGTGGCTGCGGCCCCTCAAAAGGATTCAACTAAATTTTTGTCTCCTGGAGCTGCGGCCCCTCAAAAGGATTCAACTAAATTTTTGTCTGCTACTGTGGCTGCCGCTCAAAAGGATTCAACTAAATTTTTGTCTCCTGGAGCTGCGGCCCCTCAAAAGGATTCAACTAAATTTTTGTCTCCTGGAGCTGCGGCCCTCAAAAGGATTCAACTAAATTTTTGTCTCCTGGAGCTGCGGCCCCTCAAAAGGATTCAACTAAATTTTTGTCTCCTGGAGCTGCGGCCCCTCAAAAGGATTCAACTAAATTTTTGTCCGCTACTGTGGCTGCCGCTCAAAAGGATTCAACTAAATTTTTGTCTCCTGAGCTGTGGCCCTCAAAAGGATTCAACTAAATTTTTGTCTCCTGGAGCTGCGGCCCCTCAAAAGGATTCAACTAAATTTTTGTCTGCTACTGTGGCTGCCGCTCAAAAGGATTCAACTAAATTTTTGTCTCCTGGAGCTGCGGCCCCTCAAAAGGATTCAACTAAATTTTTGTCTCCTGGAGCTGCGGCCCCTCAAAAGGATTCAACTAAATTTTTGTCTGCTACTGTGGCTGCCGCTCAAAAGGATTCAACTAAATTTTTGTCTCCTGGAGCTGCGGCCCCTCATAAAGGATTCAACTAAATTTTTGTCTCCTGGAGCTGCGGCCCCTCAAAAGGATTCAACTAAATTTTTGTCTCCTGGGGCTGCGGCCCCTCAAAAGGATTCAACTAAATTTTTGTCTGCTACTGTGGCTGCCGCTCAAAAGGATTCAACTAAATTTTTGTCTCCTGGAGCTGCGGCCCTCAAAAGGATTCAACTAAATTTTTGTCTCCTGGAGCTGCGGCCCCTCAAAAGGATTCAACTAAATTTTTGTCCCTCCTGTGGCTGCCGCTCAAAAGGATTCAACTAAATTTTTGTCTCCTGGAGCTGCGGCCCCTCAAAAGGATTCAACTAAATTTTTGTCTCCTGGAGCTGCGGCCCTCAAAAGGATTCAACTAAATTTTTGTCCTACTGGGGGCTGCCGCCCCTCAAAAGGATTCAACTAAATTTTTGTCTGCTGTGGCTGCGGCCCCCAAAAGGATTCAACTAAATTTTTGTCTCCTGGAGCTGCGGCCCCTCAAAAGGATTCAACTAAATTTTTGTCTCCTGGAGCTGCGGCCCCTCAAAAGGATTCAACTAAATTTTTGTCTGCTACTGTGGCTGCCGCTCAAAAGGATTCAACTAAATTTTTGTCTGCTATGTGGCTGCCGCTCGAAAGGATTCAACTAAATTTTTGTCTCCTGGAGCTGCGGCCCCTCGAAAGGATTCAACTAAATTTTTGTCTGCTACTGTGGCTGCCGCTCAAAAGGATTCAACTAAATTTTTGTCTCCTGGAGCTGCGGCCCCTCAAAAGGATTCAACTAAATTTTTGTCTGCTACTGTGGCTGCCGCTCAAAAGGATTCAACTAAATTTTTGTCTGCTACTGTGGCTGCCGCTCAAAAGGATTCAACTAAATTTTTGTCTCCTGGAGCTGCGGCCCCTCAAAAGGATTCAACTAAATTTTTGTCTCCTGGAGCTGCGGCCCCTCAAAAGGATTCAACTAAATTTTTGTCTCCTGGAGCTCCTACTGTGGCTGCCGCTCTTCTGTGGCTGACGACGGAACCTCGGAGATCTTTCCAAATGGTTGCTTGTGGCAGGTTGGAAGGTGGGCGCAAATTGACGTTCGGCCATCGGTTTCCTCGGCCATTTGCTTTCCGATTTGAAACGATAGCTTTTCACATTAACAGAAATTCCGAGTTCCTCTTATCTCATCAAAACTAACGCGAAAACTTTTCAGCGCGACTTTGAAAGTTTTTGCGCAGATCATTTTCAGGTGTTATCCTCGTTTTGTTCAGCCAATCTCTCTGTATCACGTTTATTCCGACAAAGCCAAGTACGATCCAGCGAGTATGTAGGGATTGGTTGATTGGCGCGGAACGGTCTTCGTGTTCTCTCTTCAGTAGGGCGAGAAGGACACTTGAAGGAAGTGGATGACGAGTACGCGGCAGTAGCCACAGCCGGGTCGGGGCGATCTCCCCTGCAATAAGATATTTAATTGAGACGCCCTTTAGTGGCCTACGTAAGGTGGTGCGCCTCATCACCGGGTCCGTGGGCAGGAGGGAGCCGCTGAAACAAACATGTTTCATGGTAAGTTTGCTGATCTAGCTGTTTATTTTGTATTTACTCACTCAAAGTTCTTGTGCGTGCAGGTCTTCTTGTGGACCCTTTGCTCGAGCGGTTTCTTGATATAGTAACTAAACCACAAATATTCGGGAGTCTGTTAAAATTCTTACTTGCGGGCGTTAAGACATTTGACTCCAATTCGCTGGTGCAGCAGTACCAGTGTGCCAGTGTCAGCGTCACACACGTAGCATGGCGGCACGTCGTTCGTCGCGTCTGGAAGCACCGGATCCTAAAACCATAAGTTTTGAATTACACAAGCGAAAATTCAGTTAATAATTCAGTAATCTAGTCGTAATGTTGTCATTGACAAGAACGAAAAGAAGAAAAGTTGCTCCCCCATTTCATGCCTATATCTAGGTTTAATAATGAATCTAACGAGGCCAGGTTATACATAAACCTAATCCGGCTAAGCTAATGTAAGTCTACTGAATAAGCCTGTTAAGCCGAAGCTAAGCCTAAGCCTAAGCATAGGCACAATCGAAGACCTGACTTACGGAGTATGACGGAGCCACCGGCTCCGCGCGATGCCGTCCCTGTGGCCGGCGTCCTGTTGGTGGCAGGAGAACTGGCTGAAAAATTCGGAAATGGTGAAAATCACGACTTTACGGGTTATCCAAAATACAGTTAAATTTTAAGCTTAATATATGGCGAACTTTAGTTTATATTCAGAAACACATTATTAATCAGAACTCGCAGACTCAATACGTTATAGCGTAGCGGGGGAGGGGGGTGCGGCATAGAATCACAAGGGGGATTATATTTCGCTGCAATAAAAAGATTTTAGGTGTTTCCGAGCATTGGCTAGAGAACAACTAACAACAACAACCCAATCGAAAGAAAGAAGCGCTATTGAGCAAGTAATTTGGGACAAATTTCCGGTTTTTGGGGGAACATACGAGCAATTTGACTAATAAAACCAAACGCTTTTGTCATAGCCCTTTTGCCCGCAAGAAAGGCTGCTCCCTCATTTCATGCCTATGCTTAGTCCCAATCATGGAACTAACGGGGCCAAGTTATACATAAACCTAATCCAGCTAAGCTAATTTAAGTCTAATGACCAAGCCTAAGCTAGGTCGAAGCTAAGTCTAAGCCTCGGCGTAGGCCCAATCCGACCTGACTTACCCGTGTATGACCGAGCCACCGGCGGTGTGGCCTCCGGGCGATGATGTCCCCTTGGCCCGGATCGTGTAGGTGGCGCGGAGGAGGGCTTTCTGCAAAATTCGGAAATGTTGAAAATCACGATTTTACGGGTTATCGAAAATAGTTAAATTTTAAGCTTAATATACAGCGAACTTATCCAGAAACTCATTATTGATCAGAGCCCGGCCTTATCTATTGCGGGAATCATTCCGGTAACCCATTCCGGGAATCGATTCCCGGAATCATTTTCATCTATTCCGGGAATTTTAGGCAAATTCCAATAATTTTGTTAAGGCTGGGCCTACCCGACCAAAAAGTCGGGTAACCATTCCGGGAATCTAGGTGAAACACTACCAAAATTGCTGAAATTTTTACAGAAGCTGAAAGGCGGCTTAATCAGCTATTATTTAAAATTTCAGACTAATCGAGTAGTTCCTAGCGTAGTTATAGGCATTTTAAAAATCAATTTTGTTTCCTTTTAATAACAACCTTTTTTACTTCGAACAATTTTCAAGACTGACGAGGAATAATAGTCTGCCACACTATATTCCCGCCAGTGCCCCTTGGGCCCATTCAAACTCCCCAAGCCTAGCATAGAGCCTAGACCCAGAAAGATTCACGAACCCAAGAAGCATACCACAAGAAGATGTAGTAGGATTGTTCAGTGGAATAGAATTTGTATCCTGCCATGTGTTTATACGGAAGACAGCTTCGGTCACAAGTATTTATTAGTGAGAATCAACGAGAGAGATAAAAGGGGAACGGTGAGAGTTAGAGAAAGATCGGCCTTCGGCCTAAAGGAAAACAGGTTCTGGTTTAAGCCCATAGCGGGCAGGTTTTGGGTATTCGTAAGGGCCGCTTCCCTTTTCCGAGGGCACAATCCATAAAGGACTGTGGCAACGGGACATTAAGTCCTCATTGCAAATTCCCCAAAAACTCCGATAAATCGGAGAGTCCGTAGGCTCGGGAAAATCCCCCGGGGAGAGGGATGGGCGCGCCGGACCGCCCAGGGGGGTACGGTCACGGGCCCACAGGATAAAAGTCACGCCCCCAGGATAATTCCCCGAAGGGTAATACCCTTCGAAAGTCTTGCCTTTGGCAAGATACTTTCGACACTCCCGCCCCCAGCAACGGGGGGCAAGACAGAGTGGGTTTTGGACGTGGCAGGTTCCTTGCTGGAAGGAGAGCCTGCCGGCCACGAAAAAAGGTGTTGGATCAGAGAAGCGGGAAAAGAGGATACCGTATGCAAACGGATTCCTCTTAATTTGGGGAATTTGTTCCTTTTACAGTGGATTCCTGTAATTAGAACAAGGGACTGGGGGGAAAAAGGAGGGGGCACAAAGAATATGAGATACTTGACACAGTGAATGTTAGGAAACGTCGCTGTCGATCTTGTAAACGATTGGCAGCAGGTGGAGGTGTTGAGTGTCGTCGATGTTGTGTCCATTGATTCTTGGTGCCACGGGTTTTGGGTAGAAATCGCTAAAAGTAAGGAGAAAGATTCTCCTTCCAGTTAGGAACCGATGAAGGATCGGATTTTTTGATGTTGGTTCAAGACAAAAAAAATGGGCTTCCTGTTTTAAGTAACATGCTCAAAGTAGGTAAGCCGGGTTTTGGTACAAAAACGTAAAATTCCTAAAAAGGAGTGGTTCCCTTTGAGAAGAATCATGCTTCTCGTATGGAACCTGGTTTTGTTTTCAAATTTGGCGGCGGTGATAAATCACCTAGTGCCGGTTTTAAATGCCTCGCTTAACTCCAATAAGTTAAGCGAGGTTACATTTGAATTTGTTCTCCGTGCGAGATTGACACGTAAACCAAATACAAACGGATGCCGAAACGTTTCCAATTGAAAATACGTAGTCGGACTTGGTTTTGGGGAGTAAAGTAATTTCTGGTTGGGCACCGTGTGCAGACAACTATGAAGGAAATTACTTTGGTTTTGTACATGGACACATTTGGCCATCTGAAACTCGAAGTTTCCAAGATGTGAAAACGAATTTGTAAGGCGAGTTTGACCCCGCGAAATCAAATTCGTTCGACCAAATTGACCTGAGCTCTAGAAATTACGCTCTGCTAGCGAATTGCTAACTTTACGCAAGTTCTCCTCGTATTGGTTTGTTTCACAACGATGTTCCTATCTAGGATAGATGGCAACAATCAGAATCGGTAACACTTGGTTACATTACTGACGTGCCTACACCGAAGAGAAAGGTTTTGCGTAAAAAAAAATACCAGTCAGGGCGGGCAGGGTGGGCGTATCGAAGGGCGAATGTGTTTCGATCTCGAGCGATCGGTGAGACTTTTGGAGCTGTCCGTCCGTTCCAACTGCCATAGCGTTGACTGATACTGGGAGTTTGAGGAACGCATGCAGTGCATGTCGCGAGGTTTTTGTCACGCATCGTAACGTTCCCCTCACTGTTCCCCAAATGGTACTGGTATTGAACGCGATGACTAAAGCTTGTACAAAGGCTGTACAAGAGGCTTATTCCCCGCTAGGCGAAAAAAGCCTGACTTTAGCATCCGGTTTTGGTGTAAAGAAAAGTAGCTTCCATTGAAATCTAGGAACGAAAGGCAATACCTTTTGTATAGACTTCTATTGAGCTGGTTTTGTCTTGTTGCACGAGCAACAAGTTGAACAAATATATCCCGTTGTTCACCGGGCTGGTACTGGATTCGAAAATGAAGCAAATGACAGTTTATAGACTGCTCACATAACACGGAGTTCGTGTCTGTAAGGCAACCATCTTGTCAAATGCTTACGGAACTGGGCGGGCAGTTCGGGCAATCCGGCAGCACTTGCGCATCGACGTCGATGACCACGAAGAGGCGAGGGCAAAGTTAGAATGCGTGGCGCTTCGGGCTTGAGCTTGAGCGCATTCGCCAGCTTCGTCTTGACGGTGTTCTTCTGGCTTCGAGGCGATGGAAGGTTGACGAGACATACTGCGCCGCGGTATTGCCTTTGACTTATTTCTTTTATACTGGCTGCTAGTTAATGCCTAGCTCAGCAAAGAAAAGAAAATGGTTTTGAATCGAATGTTTTCTCGATGCTTCTGTTTAGAACAGATTTAAACATAACCAACAATGTAATTCGAAGAATTTACACTGATAATCACGCTACATCGAAGAAACGGTTGGTGCTGAATTTGAGAAAAGGAAACCAAAAAATTAAAACTTCAATTTATTTCGACATACGTCGATAACAAACGAAATTCTAACCTGGTAAAGGCTAAGGAAAGAAACTCAACTCGTATCCAGGATAAAACCACTGCATTCTTCGTCCATTTGTGATCGGCACGCGCTCTCACCGCGGCTCGATGGTGTCCGCGCTGTCACCGCGGCTCGATCTTCGTGTGGGACTAACGAAGCAGACAGCAACATCCTTGATGACTTGAGTAGATGAAGTCCTTCTTCTTTGCCTTCGGTTTTGGGGATGGTTTTGATTGTTATCGAGGAAATAGACCTTTTCTTAGAAACTAAAAAGAGTTAGCTCTTTTTATTTCAGAGAAAAGCCAAGTCGCTCGAGGTTTTGGATCCTACAACTGACAAAATATGGGTTGAAAACAGGTTTCCACTCCTCAAATCATCGGCAGAGCACGTTGGTTCCATGCTGCCAAAGAAATTTTGTCAAAAGTAGTACTGAAAGGAAAATCTAGCGAAGAGGGCAACCAATATAGCAATCGCCACAAGCACCGCTAAATTTCTTTCCAGGATTTGTCGTTGACAGCGAATTGAATCGACCGGCATTGACAAGGTTTTGGTTTAATAAGCGTTCGAAAGCAGATAGCACACAGGATGTGGCTCGAGTTTTAATACCAATGGTAATAAACTCTTACTCTACTTCGAAAACCGGTTTTGAGTTGATAGGAAAGCCTTGTTGAATCATCAGCCGTCGATTCGAACTTCTTTGTAGTTGGCGTGGAATTGTCGACGAGGCTGATGGCGTGTCGCTTTTGACGGCGGTTACGTTGTTGTCGCCGCTGCGTTGAGGCTTGGTAAACAACCTTTTACAAAGGCGCTCTTCTCCCAAAGGTGTTGTACGTTGGTTTTGATTTAAGAAACTTCGCGAGACTTCGCTGATCCTTCTTCATTACTGATAGAAGGAGCGGAGAGTCGCTCAGTAATACCTTTTCTCTACGCCAAAAGGGAAAGAAATGAGTTTCTTTCATCTGATGTCAGCCGAAAAATGTGATTTTCCCGGCTTCGAACAGCTTCTGGTCGAAGGAAGAGGAGGTTTTCGTATAAAGGCCTATAACCCATGACTGTACGCTGAACTGCTTCGACATAACGTTCGATAGCAGTCGGCGTAAGCGGGGTTGTATCGGAAAGAACTCATCTGTTGTGGATTTTGATTTGTCTAGCAAGCGGGGCCTCGGTGATCGTGCGCTCTCTCACTGCAGCTCGATGTTCACCGAGTTGTCCCAGCGACGGCGTCCTTGATCCATCGATGTTGCTTGCTCAGCATGCGTCAGTCATCTTCTTGAAGTCCTTCCGAAACGGGTTGGAAGGCACCCGTCGTTTTGGAATGTGTATCTTTTAGAGAGCATCACTTTCTTCGCGTGGACAGAAAGCTTTACTACGCCAAAAGAAAAGGAACTGGAAGAGTTTGAGAATCGCACGCAAAAAGCATGCCGCGAGCTTCTGTCCACGCATTGATGGAACTACGCTCACTGATTCTCAAAGGTATTGGTTGATTCTACCGTGAGAGTAGAACCAGGGGGAAATTCAGTAAAATCTTACGACGCGGACAACCAATATAGCAATCGTCAGCAGCAATCGTAAGATTTGTCCTGTTGAATCCATCTTCGAGGGCGAGAAAATGTCGCTCAACGTCGATAAATTCGTTTTGGGTCGGAATATCGACAGAGAGGGCAACCAATATAGCAGTCGCCACCTTCAATGCCGAATTCTTGGCTTGGTTCACACTTTCTGACATAGGGAAATAGGATTTCCCCCAGTTAACGGGCAATACGGAATTCATATTGTTGCCGAAAACTGATCAGAAAGTGGTTTTGGTCCAAATCATGGTTTTGGGTACATGATCAGCAAGAAATTGGAGCATTTTGATAGAGAATGGTGAAATGAGGGATTTTCACAGGAAAAAGGATCGAAAACACACGGGTGAGGGAAATTCCTCTTCGCAAAATTTTGGGACGAAAATTCGAAAGAGGGGGCAGCCGGCTAGCGCGCGGCTACCGTACCCCGGCGGTGTAATTCGTACACCCATTGTGTTTTAGGCAACCAAACTTTTGCGAATTCCGTGTTGTTTTCAAAAAATCCTTTTTCTTTCTCTTCGCTCGTTTGGAAAGTAAGCGAAAGGTTTGCTGATCATGGAATTGGTTGAAGAAAAAAGGTTATTTCTTCGAAAATTGCGCTGAGGACGCTATAAATAGAATCAACAGCCGCAATTCTTTGAAAAAATAAGCTGCGGGTTGCAGCTATTTCTTCGGTTCTGTGCTGGTCCGACAAGCGGAGGTTTTGGATGGTTGACATGAGGTTTTACATCCCATTTTCCACAGTTCTGTCTACAAAACCCTTCAGAAAGGTGTTTGTAGCAGGATCTGTACCCTCTTCGACTGGAATTGGTCCGCTTTCGAAACACAAAAGCTTTCCGGTTCTGGGTCAAACCTTCCACAGTTGACCTGTAGGGTTTTGGGTCGATCTATTCTTTACCTCCCACCGGATATCTGCTGCCTCACCGCTTTCGTCACGGGTCAACCTCAGAACATTGGGAACTGGTTTTGAAATTTTGAGCGCGACCAAAGAACAAAATAGCAAAAGGCGCAGATCGGTCGAGACTTGTCTCACCAATTTCGATGAATACGCTGATCAAGCGCGTGAAAAATGTATAAATCCAAAAATCAAACATTCACCTGAGATTCTTCGGAGATTCCTGCAGGACTCTCTGTCATCTTTTTGGCGTGGGCAGAGCCTGTTTCTCTTGACAAAGGTGCCGCCATCCAGAGACGAAAGTCGAAGCACTCCTCGTTCGCCGGAGCTCGGCCTAGGATACACCTCCAAAGGAACTGTGAGTGCGGACGAGACGAGGAGGCGTAGGGTGCTGCGATCATCTCTTCTGACATCTCGATGGTTTGCGGACCACCGAGCGGCGAGCGTGGCATAAAGCACACATCATCGCACCCTGGTTCTGGTATGTATTGGCATCTGATGGCCGCAGCAACGGTTTATCTAAGCTCCTCCACAAGTTTCAACGATCGATGTTCAATGATGTGGCTAGAGGCCAACATCAGAAACTAATGTATTTCAGGCGCCATACGCAATGAAATTACTCAAGATCGTAGGCTAGTACATTACCCCAATGGGGAATCGAAGTTTCCACGAGGGAATAACGGAGTAGAAGCCGTATACTTGCCGGTAAAAGCCGGTTCCATCGCGGTTTACATCTTCACTCATCGTCTTGGCAGGACTGCCTCGAACGACGGCGGTTTTGGTATTGGTTCTGTTGGTATTGGCTCTGGATTCCATCACCAATCCTTTCCTGTTCAGGGGGGTACGGTCACGGGCCCACAGGATAAAAGTCACGCCCCCAGGATAATTCCCCGAAGGGTAATACCCTTCGAAAGTCTTGCCTTTGGCAAGATACTTTCGACAGGGGGGATCTTTGGGTGTCAAATTGTAAAAAGTGGATTATGACCTGGACCAACTATACTACGGATTTCAGCTTCAGCTTAGGTTTAGGGTGCTTGGGCTTAGGCGGAGGTTTGGTTTGGCTTAGGCTTAGTTTTTGCTGAGGCTTAGGCTTAGGCTTAGGCTTAGGCTTAGGTTTTTCTTAGACTTAGGCTTAGGTTTTCTTAGCCTGAGGCTTAGGCTTAGGGCTTAGGTTAGGCTTAGGGTTACGTTTAAGCTTAGGCTTAGTTTGAAATGCCAAAGAATTGAATTTGTAAAATTTTCTGCGGCCCGCATCCCTAGCATCTTGCTAGACACGCGACCGCGGATCGGGTTACCTCGACAAATCCTCTTTAATGAAACAGAAGCCACTTGTTTGGCTCTCTCGATTGGCTGGTGTCGGATTTTTTTCCGGAAAACGCCTAATGGCGATCGCGACTAACCCCTTTTAGCTGTTTTCTCTATCGTCGATCATTTCGATAGAAGATTTCGATAAAAGAGTAAAACTGACTCTGTACTACTTTAATTATAACAAATCGGATTTGATTCGGACTTGCATCATGATTTGACCAAGATTTATCAACGGGAATCGCACAAAAACACGCTCATACAATACGGTACACAACACAATCACACGAGGGTAATATCATACGTTCAATTATGCAAATTTCGATGGCCCGTCACGGATTCAATGCTGATGATGCGGAAGGTCTCAGGGCCCAGCCAGACCACGACTAATGGGACAATTTTGAGCATGGCATGGTGATTCAAATTCGGAAAGGGGGTAAGCTACGGCTGCTCATGGGCTTTCTGCAAATTTGTTGACCCCTCGCATTCCGTCGAAGAACCCGTGGCTCATGTGTGTCGTTACGTAGAGCGCCAGCGTACGCCACACCTAAAAATTATCGTTTGCAAGCATGGTTTTCTATCTCTCTATCTCATTCTTTTACTCTCTCGCTCTCTCTCTCTAGCTCTCTTTCATTCTCTCTCTATCGCTCCCTCTCTCCTCCATTCTCTTTCTGTCTCTCTCTCACTTTCTCGCTCTATCATTCTCTCTCGCCCTCTCCTTCTCGCTCTCTCCCTGTCTCTCTCTTCATTTCTTTCGCTCTCTCGCTCTCTCTCGCTTTCACTCGCTCTCTCTCTCTCAACTTTGAGACCCACCCGAACAGCGTCCTTCTTCTGCGCTTCATCCAAATCCTTCAAATTGTTCATGTGGCTTGACAAGGAATATTCCATAGCATCCTAGAAAATTATATATTGTTAGTTTTCAAGAATTAGACGCCTCTCTCTACCTCTCCCTCACCCGCTCACCTGGAATATATTCCAATACTCCGCTTTGAAGCCGCGCTCGGCGAATTTCACGTGTTTCTGGCCAATCGTGTAGAGGAAGATCTCGACCCGATCCATGTGATACACGTTCTTCACTGTCTGGGCAAGGGTCTGCACAAATTTGAGGGCTTGGGAACGGAATTCCTTGCTGTGCTTCCATTCGTCACCCTGGAAAGTGGGAATTGGGAAGGGAAATGGGAAGATAGTACGAGAGGAGAGAGAGAGAGAGAGAGAGAGAGAGGAGAGAGAGGAGAAGAGCGAGAGGGAGATAGAGAGAGAGAGAGAGAAAGGAAAGAGAATAACTTACATTATACGTGGAGATGAAGGGGAACAGCTTCTTGCAGTTGGGGTTGTGGTCAAAGATGTAGCAGTAGATGGCGGCGCTGAAAAAATATCAAGTCAAAGCTACGAGTTAAGCCCAGGTTTAAGATTGAAGTCTAAGTCTAAGCCTAAGCTTAAGCTTACTAACACTAAACCAAGCCTATTTAGCTTAGCCTGCCTAACCTAAGCCAGCCTAAGCCTAACCTAAGCCAAGCCTAAGCCTAAAACGAGTCTAAGCCCAAGCCTAAGTGTCACTCACCCGAGCTCGTAGAGAAAATCAAAATCATCACTCCACGTGCGCCTCAGCAGTTCCTTCTCATAAACGTCCGGGTCCCACGACTCGATATTCGGGTGATGTACCCGGGCCATTGTCCCCTCGTTGGGTTTTACATTGCCGTTCGTCGCATCCATGCTGCCACGGCGCGCTGGGGACTGGGTCTAGAAAGTTTTTGTATAAAAACCCGGATATTTCCCGAACCTGGGCCTTTCGGTCGACCTGTGGCGTGTGATAGGGCTGATGCTTGGAGCTGAGCGTTTTGTCGCCGACACTAGAAAATGGGGCATTGATGTATTGATTCAATTGGGGTTAACGTCAAAATCCCAACATTCAAGTTCCCGACTGCCAAAATGCCGACAGCCAAAATCCCGAAACCCCGGATTTTAAAACCATTGATGGGCAAAGCGACCGGAAATATCACATTTTGGCTGTCGGTCTAGTCTTGTCGGGATTATCCCCAAACCATTCCTAAACATGAAAACTTTACAAAACCTCAAAAAGATCGCTATTTCGACGAAAAAAGGGGATTTTTTTACCAAAATCTCGATTTTTTTTTCAACATTTTTATAGCAGCTTTAGATTGGTTTTCGAATTTAAATATATATGATACTAAAATTCTATTAAAACATTTTTATTAACTTATTAGGCATTTAAAAATTTCTACAAAAAAAATCCGGTCCGCCGTCCCCCCGATACTGCGAAAGAACCGAACTAGTCTATGGGATTTATCGCTGTTTTTTCGGGATTTTTCGCAACGCCATTCGGTAGAGCGTCGAAATACACTATGAGTTTTAATTTAAGCCAAAAATAATGTAAAATAAAAAAGTTATTGCCAAAAGCTTCCGGTTGAGGATTAGGCTTAGGCTTAGGCTTAGGCTTAAGCTTAGGTTAGGTTAGGCTTAGCTTAGGCCTGGGCAGGCTGAGGCTTAGGCACCGAAGCGCAGTAAACGGCCCGAAAAAGCTGGCCACTGCCCTTCAAAGAACTCAAAAACGCAGGATCTGAACAAGATCGGGGGTAACTGGACAGGATGATGATGGAGGGAGAAGCACTGGTTTCTAGGTCTTTTGTTGCGCCCCATCTGCATCTCCAGAGAGACTCGCCTCCCCCCCCGCATAAGAAAATAGATGCACGGGGTGCGATAAATGCAGCTTGGGCGCTGGCTGGGCCCCCCGAGCTGGGCCTTTGGGGCCCTAGGGGGATGCTATGTATGTTCATCGGCTTCTCGCTCTCTCTCTCTCTCTCTCTCTCTCTCTCTCTCTCTCCTCCAATCGTCCATCCTTCTCCGTTTTTTGCCGTATTCTTTTCGTCTTCGCTTTTCCGCCTAGGGGGCATGGGGATCGAGCAGGATGTGGAAGGAGCAGAAGCTGCTGTTTTCGGATGCGGACCCTTGCGGGTGGGGGGGGGCAATTCCGATTATGCCCATCAAAATCGCAAGTCTTTGAGGAGGGGGGGTAGAAAACTCGAAAATTATAAACGAATTTTCAGAACCTCGAAATTTTCATAAATCGGATGCAGGGGTAAACGTTTAATTCCTGCAGCTCTTAATGTCGATTCATACTATGGGAATTTCGAGATACTGAAAATTCGAGATTCTGAAAATTCAATATTTTGAAAATTCGTGAATTCGTGACTTTTAAAATTCGAAGTCGGATAGGTAAGGGCAAGACCTGGGCAGGTCATCGCAGTCAGTTCTAAGCCGCCTCGCAGCTCTACAAGCCGTTGCAAAAGACCACAAAAATTTGAGGTTGCAAAGGGCACTAGCGGGTTGTTATTGCCTCGGAAATGGGTGGACTGGCGGGCCGCAACTGCTAGAAACGTCATGGGAATTTCTGAAAGGGGTAGAGGGTAGTCGTCTTGAGGTCCAGTCGCCAGCTGGGTTTAGAAGCTGATCTTTCTGAAAGATCCCTGGGGGAAAGGGCTCGTAATAGCAAGGGAAACAAGTATTAAAAAGGCATGAGTCTCGTCTACGTTACAGAAAACATTAGTTTCGAAATTGCATTAGGGCTGAGGCGTAAGAATGGCTTAGGTTTCAGCTTTCAGCTTAGTTAGGGTTAGGCTGAAGCTCATCTACGCTATTCCGGCGAACTGTAACCACTAGAACATGTTGCCAAAAATGCCCGTAATCCTATCGCCTTGCCCGTGACGTAAAAAAAGCTAATAATTTATTGGGCTCCGCCGCTGTAAGCCTGGTCTGAACCCGACGACGGCCTGCCCAAACACATTTCGCATGATTCCCGAAAAACGGGCAATAAAAACCCGTTGTCTCTTGGTGCGTGCAATTCCGTTTTACAGGTATTAACGCATTTTATATTTGGCTGAAACCGGCTATGGTCGGACACAGTTTAAAGGGATGGTGACAGCAATTTCACGTCGAGAACTCACTTCCTGGCGACGGCCCGATAGAATATCGTCGACAGCATTCAAGGGAATCAAGCTTTAATGAATTTTGCTTCAGCTTCCCGTTGTTTAACCACTGCTTAAAATAGGAGATGGTTCTGGGGCGGCAGAGAACACAAATAGATTAGGAAATGAGGGGCTGATGAATATTATTTTTGGGGAGAGAGAGATAGAGGAGAGAGAGTGAAAGAGAGGAGAGCGAGAGAGAGCGAGCGAGGGAGAGAGAGCAAAATTCAAATTGACTCTCTGCTTGATCAACACCCCGTTGGTAACGGGAACAACAGCAACGGCTTGGCGTTAGGCTTGAGCTTGAGCTTAGGCTTAGGCTTAGGCTTAGACTACGCCGAGGTTTATTTTATTAGCTTAGTCACAAAGTCGGCTTCACCCAACCGTGAGAACCGAAGCTGGATGAGAAATTGGTAAGAGACAGGCACATACACCCGCGCAGACAGCAAGAAAAAGGTTGTAAAACGTGAGCCCGAGCAAAAGTGACGGAAGGCGACTTCCGGATATTTTGCGCAATTTTGTCGCAGGCCCACACCCACACCCACACCCTGAATGAGACCCGCTGAAATCTGCACTTTTTCGGTTTTCAACCCGTGGGGGTAAAGGTTTCGGGGGTGTCGCACGTAATTTTGTTATGCTGGGGTGGGCATGGCGGCCGGATGGTGGAATGTTTGGGCGGAAAGTCAACCGCAACAGCTTTCCCCCCACCACAAACAAACACCTTCTAAGGCGCTAAGTGGATTCACGCGTGAAAATGCCGGTTCGAAGGGGGAATCAAAAAGCGCCAAGCTGACGAGGAATGGTTCTTACAAGGAGGCGTTATTAGTGACAAACGAGGTCCGTACGGGACTAAGACGATCTTGTGCCGATTTTGCGCTGATTCTAAGCCGTTTTTGAACATCCACGAACAATCGCATCAAAAAGTTGTGAAGCTTTTTAGGGCGGGAACGGCAAAATTTGCCGACATTGGGCCATTTTGACCATTTTTTCTCACTTAAAATCATCATAGTTTTTGGACACTATCGTTTTGTCGATTTTGAAAAGACTCGAAACAGCGCAATTTTTTGCACAAGACTGGCTTCGCTAAAAAACGTCTCCTTGTTGGGTGATATTGGACTGGTGTGATGTGACATAGCTCATTCGAGACAGCTTTAAATTTTTAACCATCATCGTTCAGCAGCTTTAGAAAGAGGAGCTTTGAAGCCCTATCAAATAAGATCGCTATGTCGCATCGCACAATTTCAAGATCACCTAAAAACCGCTGCTTGTTAGAGGGATAAAAAGATGATGACAACCACCTCCAAACGATCCTAGAGAGTGGGCCCACCAAGAAGTTCAAAGAGTTCCACCCCTGCAGCTCATTGCGAAGTCGCGAGCCTAGAGGTCGAGAGGCGGAATTGGGCATTCAGAGGGTCCACCCGTTCTTTTTTGCCTATTTTGTTGAGGGCGTTGAGGTACAACACACCCCCACGGGACCTCGTTAGCGATGGGTTCCGGGAGCGCCTTCCGATGTCTTCTGCGTTGACGCAACGGAATTCAAGGAGCTGCCGTAAATGTCAAGGGGCTTTGAAAGTTTTAGTCGAAATGTATAATGAAATATAATGAAACGTTATCGACGTCTAGGTGTCGATTTTGTTGCCCCGGAGAGAGGGCTAGAGAGAGAGAGAGAGAGAGAGAGAGAGAGAGAGAGAGAGAGAGAGAGAGAAGGAGAATGAGATAGACAGAGTGAGAGCGTTAGAGAACTTAGATTCTGCCTGTTGGAAACCAGCCTTTCAAATCGGGTCGTTTTTATTTACTGTCACCATCCCTTTAATACCCCATGGACTCGCAATTTCCATATTGTAATATTATTTGTCTTAACGATAACTCTCAATTTTTAGATTTCTCTAGGATATTTTTCTCTTCAATTAAAACGCCCCAGCACTGACCTGTTCTGCGTTGACGGCCCGTGGAAGTAGCTGAACATCGTGTTGAAGAACCCGCGCGCCTTTTCCAGTGATGGCATTGCGCTGAAAGTAGCTACATCATACAATACATTCAAGGCCATAAAAATGCTTAAAAAATGTGCTTACAGTAGTAAACGCTAGGAATCAGTGTTTTGGATAAAATTGAAGATTTCTGTTCGTTTCACGGGCTTCACCGCGGGGGTCAACCGGCTAATCCGCCACACCGAGCGTAAACTCCAATTTCGGAGAAGAATGGAGCATTGGCTGGGAGGATTTTCGAGCACCATGGAGCGAGAAGGGACCGATATATTTGGGGGAATCCTCAAAACTTCAAATTAATTTTTGGATCCCGTGAGGCAGACAGGAGGATTTGAGGATTGGAGACCTGTTCTATGTCTTGGGATAGGCAGGTGGTATGAATCGTTTGCTTAGGCTTAGGCTTCGGTCTAGGCTTCAGCTTAGTTTCAAGCAAACTCAATGAATAAAGTGAACAGCCAAGTTCAGGCGGCAATTAGGCCGGGCGGATCCGGCCCAACTCACTGACGCGCGTCTGATTCGTCCGGGACAATAAATCAGCCAATAAAAGACCCGGAAAGGAGGTAGAAAGAGATGAATTGGCCAGACCAAGTAAATAGACTCTCACGCGAAATATTATCACGCATGGCCCCACGCTGTGGTGATGAATATTGGAGTAATCGGCCTGGGGGGCGTCTGGGGAGGGAGGCTGCACCATTCGGGATCTATGAGAATGAGGGGAATCTAGCAAAGTCTCGAAAATCAGAATCTTGTATAACAGGATTTTGAGGAAAATCGAAAATGAGGCGACTAGCCGAGATCGGAAAGTTCGCTATGAAGATCCGAATTTTTAGCTGATGGATATCAGACAAAACGGCTTCTGGTTAGGAAGCTCAGGTAGCGGGCTGAAATGTATGTATCGCCAGTTACTAAGTATTAGCACCAGACTCAGAGCCCCGAGCAGCTGAAACCTTCCAACCGCATGACTTCCATTATCAAGAAACCATCTGCCATCAACGCGATTTCGCAGCTATGAATGAGTTGAGAAATAGATCTAGAGAGGGAGAGAGAGAGAGAGAGAGAGAGAGAGAGAGAGAGAGAGAGGGAGACATGCCCCTACCCTAAAAATCCCAAAACATTTTGCAAAGATCCAGATTACGTAGCGGCGCGCCCCCGCAAAAAACTACTCAAATCTCGTGGATCATGTGCCCCTCGGAAACCCCGATGTGTTGTGAGGAAAAAGCGGAAAGGCGAGCAAAATGAAGAGCGGCTCATTCCGGATGAGATTGGAGGGTGAGCATGAGAGAAAGGGCAACAAAACTTTGCAGAGATCCCGGGGCAATGAGGCGAGAACTGCTGGAAAGGAAGAAAGAGATTGCAGCCCCTCCTATTGTTAATCATTGACTTAAGCCTGAGAGAAACCCTAAGCTAAGCCTAAACATAAGCCTAGATAAAACATAAACCTAAGCCTAAGCCTAAGCCTAAGCCTAAGCCTAAGCCTAAGCCTAAGCCTAAGCCTAAGCCTAAGCCTAAGCCTAAGCCTAAGCTCAAGCCTAAGCCAAGCCCAAGCCCAAGGCTAAGCGTAAGCCTAAGCTTAATCTAAGCATACGCCTGAGCTTACGCCTAAGCCAAAATGGGTCATTCTGGGCCTGGTGCAGGACGTGCCATTCCCTGAAGGATCCCCCCTTTCAAGGTCCTCGTCCCCCGCTGCTGCTATTCAAGACCGGGACCAAAAGTTGCCTAGCTAATAAGCTCTGACCGGGCGTCTGAGCCCCAGTGGCGTAAGATATTCTGCACAAACTCACAGGACGAAGCCACCTCTCTCTTTTAATTGCAAGCCTTCCCGCCATTGCTACGGCAGTTAATGACATCGACGTGTGGGACAGTAATTGCAATGGCGTAATTAAAATGGGTTATTTTGAAATCGAGTCCAAAAGCCTGTTTTTGCACTGGACGACCAGAGAGAGAACGAGGGAGAGAGAGAGAGAGAGCGTGGGAGGCTCAGAGAGTGAGAGGGTGAGAGGGAAAGAGAGCGAGGGAGAGGGAGACAGAGTAAGAGAAAGTGAGAGAGAAAGAGAGGGAGAGGGAGTGAGAGAGGGAGATTTCACAATAACCTGTTATTTCTAGAATTAACGTGAATTTGTTGAAACCATAGCTTCTCAGACCTCCACCACGAGTGAAGATATTTTTTTGCGTCTTGTCATTCATTTTCCCCGAAGCCCGCAGGCTAGCACTGGAAAATGAGCCCGGGGCGTGGGAATTTCAATTTGTTAGCGTCCCAGCGCCCCTTTTCTCATGCTCCACTCGACTCCGCGCCGGGCTGAGGCTCATTTTTCGGTTCTCAATTTCCTCTCCGGGCCCCAGGAAGACGATGGTCATCATCACCGGGGCTATGGCGGTTCGAAATTTGATCGCTGGAGTAATTCTGGCAGCATGGCTGGCGGAGGGGCGGATTAGTTCTCGAAATGGCCAGGAGAGCGTTAGGTATCGCTTTGGGAGAGCTTGGAAATGTTTAGAATAACACCGATTTTTATGGTCGTCTGGCTACCAATCATAATTTAGGAACGGGGGCCTCGAAACAAACCTATTAACCTGAAAGATTGTGAAGAGGGGAGCGAGCAAGCCAGTTCGAGAGAGAACGCGAGAGAGAGAGAGAGAGAGAGAGAGAGAGAGAGAGAGAGAGAGATAGAGAGGGAGAGAGATCAGATTCGCGAAGGTTCATTTCGTCGAAAATTTCGATCCGAAAGCCAAGGCCGAAACAGCGAGATACTTTCGGTGCGAAAAAAACGCAATGAAACGCAAAAATCCCGAAATTCAAAATACCGACAGCGAAAATCCCGACATACAAATTACCGACAACAAAAATGATTTCCGGTGGTTTTTATGTGATATGAATGGTTTTAAAAACAGGGGTTTCTGGGTGTCGGGATTTTGGCTGTCGGGATTTCGAATGTCGAGATTTCGTATGTCGGCATTTTTTACATTTTCGTACATGGCCTAGCAAAGTTTTCCCCCAAGACCCGGTGATCGAAACTTACAGCAAGTCATCCTTAATCGCCTGCATCTGGGTCAGCTGCGGCATTTCGACGGGAAAGCCGAGAATATTGGAGCTGCGCCGCTGTTCCGACTCCATCCTCTTCCCCCACCGGGTCGATTTGAATAATGGAGAGCAGAAAAAAGGAAGTGGACGCGCCGGAAGCGCGGCGTACTGGCTCGGAATTGCCGGGGACCACCTTGTTGCTGGATGGGCAGGAGGGCCGCCCCGGGGGAGACGATAGATTCGATTACCCCGTCGGAAGCCCCTTTTCACGTCAATAGCATTTCTGGGATGTGTTTTCTCGCGTCGGCCACGGGAAGAGGAAATCCAAAAGTTTGAATCGATCACAGAGGGCCTGCTATTTTTGTTCGCAAACTCCCGGAAGCCCGCGGTTTGACACGGTCCGTTGCCCAACACCAAAAAGAACAATTTTGCGGGCACTGCGTGTACTAGAAGTAATCGGGAAGAGCCAAAATCTCGACATCCAAGCACCGACAGCCAAAATACCGACAGCGAAAATCCCGACAACCAGAAGCCCCGGATTTTAAAACCATTTATGCGTAAAAAGACCTGAAATTTCACATTTTGGCTGCCGGTATTCTGCCTGTCGGGATTTTCCTTTCAGTATTTTTTTACTATCGGCATTATCGTTGTCGGTATTTTGAATGTCGGGATTTTGGCTGGAATTCGAAGTAATCCTTCCGGAAGAGTCCTTGTGTCAATCTCAAGTCAACCAATAAAGATTGAACCTACCAACAGCAAATCCGGCCCGCGCCACCATTCTCCGGAGCTTCTGCGTTTTCCTTCTCGTTGCTGTTGCTCATTTTGCTGGCTTCCTTGTTGTATGAACAACTGAAACGATGGGTGTTTCAGGGTTTGTTAGGTGCGATTGGAGCCAGGAAAGATTGTTCGAAAAGCATAGAATGTTTTGGCAAAATGGAAGATGGTTTTAAAAAACGGCTTTCGAAAAATGGCCCTAAAATGTGCTCTGCAAAAGCTTTGAATAGCCGAAAATGTGGTGTTACGTGGGATTTTAGGCGTCCCAAAGCGCCCAAATGTTGTTTGGGGGGACAAACGAGGCTAATTTGAGGAGAGGGAGACCCGGAAGCTAGGTAGAAACAGAACAGAAACCCCTTAGATCTAAGCAAGATTTTTTGGAACTGGAATTTCCTGGTGGTCGCAACGGTTTTTACGTTCATTGAAGGTTATGAACTCTGGGGTTTGCGCGATGGAGAGAGAAAGAGAGAGAGAGAGAGAGAGAGAGAGAGAGAGAGAGAGAGAGAGAGAGAGAGAGAGAGAGCGAGAGAGATAGAGACACAGATGGGGAGTGAGATCGAGATCAAGAGAGGGAGTGAGAGAGAGGGAGAGAGAGAGATCGAGATTAAGCGAGAGAAAGAGTGAGAGAGAGCGAGATTAAGCGAGAGAGAGTGAGAGAGCGAGATGAGAGAGAGAGTGCGAGTGAGAGAGAGACTACAAGATCTCAAAAAAAACTACAAAAAACCAGCCTTGTCATTCTACAGCAAAGAAAAGGGCGTGGCTTGCACGGCGTTGGTCGCAATCTATACATTGCTGAGCACGGCAATCCAGCGCTTTTTAGGAAATTGGCCATTTTCGCAAACAAGCGCTGCTTGGCTTGGCGGGGAACTAGGTCCGGAAATTTGCCGGAAATCAGCTCTAGGAACTGATCCGGACGGCTGCATACGGTGGGTAGGTTTCTCTCAAAATTTCGAGATTTCATAGTGTCGAAATTCAGAATATCGAAATCCACATAGGCTAATTTTTCCGGAAAGATACCCGAATCCTAGGCAAAAAATGACTACATGTTGAATTTTAACGTTACGAAATTTTGGCTGACTGACAGAACTCGGCCCTCAAGAGAAGTCGGAAAAGTCGCCTCTCTGGAACCAACAAATGCTACTAGTTTCAAGGAAATGAAGCTGAGTAACTCTCGCCCATTCAAAATCAAATCACGCGCCGTTTCACGATGCCATTAACAGGTCACATGGGCGTATTCTGCTTACTGTGAGCAATTACTTCCGTAGGAGCGCACGGTCAGCAGACACTACCGCTCAAATTGGCTGACTACTCCCTCGTATCGGCCCGACTCGATTGCATTGGGCGCTATTAGAGACGGCGCATAGGTACTAGCCGCTGGATTTTGGTCTCAACCGTGTCTGAATGTTGGTCTCAAAGATGAATCTGGGCCCAGAAATCATGTGAAATAGCGCGGATCCTAAGCTTAAGTCTAAGCCAAAGCCTAAGCATCACCTAAGCCTGAAATTAAGCCTAAGCTTAAGCCTAAGCCTAAGCCAAAGCCTAAGCGCAGCCTAAGCCTAACCCTAAGCGAAGCCAACGTCTAAACGCACGCCTAAGATTAAGCCGAAACCCAACCCTAAGCCTAGGCTTAATCGAAGCCCAAACGAAGCCTATGTTTATACCTAAGCCTATGCCTAAGCGACGCCTAAGCCCAAACAATGTCTCCTTCTCCCCCTGGAAACCACAACCAAAATCAGATTCGACGCCGCCGAAGCGTAGCAATGTGAGAGCCTGCCAGGAGTAAATGAAATTTCGGCGTGTTGTAGATTGATGTTTACCGGGGGAAACGGTTTTACTAGCACAAAATAGGCTGCAAGCGCTGTTTTTGCAATTACAAATACTATTGAAGGTGAGACAGAGAGAGAGAGAGGGAGAGAGAGAGAGAGAGAGAGAGAGAGAGAGAGGGAGAGAAATTCGTGTGGCTTGCGACTGTTCAAGAGTTGTTGAAGACTCAAAACCCGGGGAACCTGAAACTCGAGCCGCCCTATCTTTCCGCGGGGATCGGCTTACTTGAGGTAATCCTCCTGAGAGCCAGCGTTCCCCGAAAACAAACGAATCGAGGTAGACACTTTCAAAAATGGTCAGAAACTGAGACGCATCATCGGAATAAAATATATAGGGCATTATAATCGGGCCGCCTGGCCCTGTCTTGGCTTAAAAATTGGGCCACTTTAGCCGCTTCGCTTGAGACATCGGACTCCCTGGTCATGGTCCACTTTATAGCAGAATCATATTGGGCAGTGCAGTGATCTCTCTCTCCCTCCCCCTCTCTCTCTCTCTCTCTCTCTCTCCTCTCTCTCACTCACTCTCTCTCTCTATCTCGCTGCTTTTCTTAGGATCTGGTTTGTCAAAGACAAATAGTGGAAGTGTCTGTAAATGTTCTTTTACTTTTCGTAAACGTGAAGACTTTAGAAACCTGTCCTAAAAATGCCAAAAATATCGATTTTTCGTCCGAAATTGCCGATTTTTGACGAAATTTCGACTTTTCAAAGATTGTAAATAGTTTTCTAGTTGAATTATAGTTTTGTAATTCTGAAAAAAGCTATAACAAATTAGAGATTCTGAAAATTCGAGAGACAGTACAATATTCCTAGACATCAACTGGCAACGGGACCGCCGATCAGCCGAGTGCCGGTGTGTGCCCCCCGGCCTTCTAATTGAAAATAGGAGCGCATATTCGAGTGGCACTCCCCAGGGGATCGACGACTGGCCCTCAACAGCAAGACGAGCCGCGCAAAAATAGTTTTCTGAAGGTTATTACCGAGAAAATGGCCCGCGCGGACCGTGAAAATATTTGGCCGCCGAGATTTTTTCGGTCTGGAATAGAAATATTTTTGGTCATTGGAAGGGTAGTGGAGGATCTTCGGCTTAGCCGCTATATTCAGTAAAAAGAACAAGAGGATGGAGTTTGTGCGGAGAGAGAGCGAGAGAGAGACAGGGAGCGAGAGAAAGCCAGAGACCGAGAGAGGGGAAGAGAGAGAGGGGGAGAGAGATCGAGAGAGCTAGAGAAAGAGATACAACGAGAATGAGAGAGAGAGAGCTAGAGAAGGATACAGAGCGAGAGAGAGAGGGAGAGACAGACAGAGAGAGAGAGAGAGAGAGAGACCGTAACAACATTATTTTAAGTAAATGCCACTGTATCCGAATATAACCTACAATACTCCGTACAACACTGTAATCATCATACCATGCAAAATTCGGTTTTCGGGGGCCATAATGAGGATCTACTACGTGCAAAATTGCAGACAACGTACGACAACAAACCCGTAGGGACACGGGATTGCGTAACGAATGAAATTCCGGCAAAATGTATTTTTCCCGTTTCTACGTAAGGCAAAATCCTGCAAAGACGGCGACCTTTGCTTAGGCTTAGGCTTAGGATCGGCTTAGGCTTCGGCTTAGGCCTAGGTTTAGGCACCGTCCCGGTAAAATCATTTAAAAATTCGCAGGACGGAATGGGCCATGTCCGCGCCGACGTGCCCCCAACCCCCCGTGACGCATTTAAAATTTAAATGCCCCGGAAAACCCTTCATTGGGTGTTCGTTTTATGGGTGCACCTCCCACCCGCCTAGCGGAATGCCATTAGGGCCCGTTTAGGGTCCCAGGAAGGGCCCACACTCGTTAGGTTGGCCGGGGCGAAAAACGCAAAAACGCGAAAACAGGTCTCTTTCTCCTTGGGTCCGTCTTGAGCCGTTGGGCCCGCCTCGGCTTCGAAAATAGCCGTGCCCCGGAAGCTCTTCGGAGCTCCGGAATGTTGATTTAGCGGGATGGGGCACGTTCTCCTGAAGCCAATCAGCGATGCGCCGGAAGCGTCGTTTGGGTGGAGGTGGAAAAACAGAGCAACATCTCCATCTCAACAAAATAGGTTGAGACAAAAATAATTCGACAAACGACAAAAGATCTAGACTTAAGCCTAGTTTGGGATTGGGCTTAGCTTGGGCGCAAGCCCATTTTAGGGCTTAAGTTGTTGCTAGGGCTTAGGCTTAGGCTTAGGAACAGACTTAGCTTTGGATTGAGTACAGGAAGAAGACCAGCTGGGACGTCCAAGCCATTCTGGGCGCAATTTGTGAGACACATCCGCTTTCGGATCCCGTTGTCCACCTCCAAAATTCGGTTATACCGGCCTGTGGGGCCAGCAGCTGATGGGGAATCGCCGCCAAAAAGACAAAAGCAGATTCCAGGCCGTTTCCCGTCTTGCTGAAGGATTCGGATTCGGGACAAAACCCGAATATTTCTATCAACTATAATAAAAAAGTAGTGGTGTCTGTCCGTCCGTCCGTCCGTCATGTCCCGGATTCAACTCGAAGGGGAAAGGAGCTAGAGCTTAGCTCTCTTCGGATTCGGATAGAGCGCCGTCAGAAACCCCCAAACTGATAAAAAAATTATGAAAAAGTTTTAGTTTAAATTATTAAAATTAACTTTGAAAGTGGCGCCTTAATAAAACCAGTGGGGGCCCCTCTAACGGGAGGCCACGCCCCCTTTCCCTTCGCCCCGCTTCCCCAGGCCCTTTCCCGCGTCCAAATAGCTTTTTAAGTTACTTTAATACTTTTAATACTTTTTAATTATGTTAATTAATTATTTAAATTATTTAAAGTATCTAAAGCCATCAGGAAGGTATTTAGGTAGTTTTTGAAGGGGATTTCAGCCATGGGGGGTATCTGAAGCCATCAGGAAGGTATTTAGGTAGTTTTTGAAGGGGATTTCAGCCATGGGGTGTATCTGAAGCCATCAGGAAGGTATTTAGGTAGTTTTTGAAGGGGATTTCAGCTATGGGGGGTATTGATGGAGGTGGGAAAGGATGTGGTGAAGTGGGACATGTAGGGTAGCCCGAAGGCCAGATGGTTGCAGTCGCGAAGCGACTGTAACCATCTGGTAAGGCTATAATTGTCTAGCAACTGAATAGAAAGTGTTTTAATAGTATTTTTTGCACTACATAACACTATTTAAACTAGAGAACCTATCCAAGAATTTAAAAAAAGTAGATTTTTGTTCATAATCGGCCATTTTCGGTTGAAAAATCAATATTTTGATTTTTTTCACGACAACTTTGTGAAGTTTTGCACTTATAAGAATAGTAAAAAGTTATTTAGAAACACTTCCACTATTTAAAAATTTAAAAACTAAGATTCTAAAAAAGTTGGTCTCCGCTAACGCAAAAAAAACCGCCTTTGCTAAAATTGGGATGATAAGCACGGCAGCACCTAAATTTATCCTTTCCCACCCCTTTAATTCGGAACACTCGTGTCTCAGTTGTTTATTCAAAAAGTCGGACCCTATACGACCCCATCCTCCTTCCGGTCTGCCTTAGCCCTCCAACATATGGCCGGACCGGGCCTGGGCAGCTTTTTTGCGCATTTTTTGCGCCCACAGCGGCTCAGCCGCAACTTTATGAGGCGCCCTCACTTTACAATGGCCACACTCAACTCACACTACCGGCATTTGGCCGCGGTACCGGCTTCTTTTCGTTTGTTCCTAAGCCTAAGCCTAAGCCTGAGCCTGAGCCTAAGCCTAAGTCTAAGTCTAAGCCTAAGCCTACGCCTAAGCCTAAGCCTAAGCCTAAGCCTTTGCCTAAGCCAAGCCCAAGCCTCCTAGCCGTTCGTATACAAAGAATTTGGGCTTCGGAAGCCCATGTTTTGTTGTTTTTGAGGGGGATTGGAACATCTGGAACCAATCTAGATTTCATGGTCCCTCTGACAAAACCGGTGAACCGCAAACAACTTTCAAAGCTCTTCCTAGGAATCGAAGATATCTTTAGAAATTTAGATTTGTTTTTATAACCATTTTTTCGTAATTCTGTGGTTTCTTACCAGACCAAGCCTATCTTGTGCTGAATTTTGCGCTGATTCCGAGCCTGTTTTTAAAGTCTGAAAAACGAACAGATCGATAAAGTTATGAATCTTTTTAGGTGCGCAAAAGGCAAAAATTTTCCTAAATTGGGCAAGTCTTACTACATTTACCTAACTTAAACACTTTCATCACTTTTTAAATTTTATCGTTTCGCAGATTTTGAAAAATAGCCGATTTGCGCGGGTTTTTAGCTTTAAATCGTATATAGCTTTCGAAAAATGGCTATTCCGCGAACACGGTAACCATATTCGGAATCAGCGCAAAATTCCGCACAAGATAGGCTTGGTCTCGTACGCTCGATTGTCACTAAAATACATCTTGTTAGTGTTCCGGTACCACCGTGACCATGCTGAAAATCCTGTTTCTGCTCGTCATCACCGCGAGCACGGTCGCGTTGCCCTGGGGCGAGGTGTGCGATAGGTGATTCAGTAGCTGGAAGTTTTGAAGTCACGACGCGCTTTAGATGCGTGCAAATGGTCGAACGACTACGGCAGCTCCCCGTCGAAGATCTCAATCAGGCTGTTGGTTTTTAAAAACAGATAATTTTGCATGCTTTTTAAACACCCTAAAATCCATTTTTTAGCGCCTGCAGCACATTTGCTTCGAATCATATGTGCGCTGCTCACACGGGAATAAGGTTGGTCCGGCTGTTTTTCGCTTATAAGGCTCCGCTAAGCCTAAGCATAAGACGAATCCCGGCTTATGTCTATGCATAAGCCTAAGCCTAAGCCTAAGCCTAAGCCTAAGCCTATGCCTAAGCCTAAGTCGAAGCCTAAGCCTATGCCTAAGCCTAAGCATAAGCCTAAGCTTAAGCCTAAGACGAAGCCTAAGCTTAGGTCTGTGCCTATGCCTAAACCTAAGTCTAAGTCTAAGCCTAAGCCTAGGTCTGGCCCATTCTTTTTTATTTAGTACTGCTCACTTTGGTATCTCACCGAGGAGCGCGTCCACCGGATCCAGGCTGAGCTTCAGGTTCGCTTACGTCAAAAGATTTTACAAAATTGAATTTTCCAGCAGGGAGGCCGCAACGCCCAGGTATGCGATCGTGCCCTGGAGATATGCCGAATCGAATAAAACACGCTTCTTGGGCTTTTTTTGATTTGTGATTTTTGTACTTTTAAACTTTTTTTGAACAATTTTCTTATCAACAATTCCAACATCAATTTTGTGACATAAATTGGCGTGATAAATGAAAATTTTTGAACGAATTTTGGGGGCAATCACAATATTTTTCAGAACAAACCGGAAAAAGTCCTTTTTAGAGCTTTGTTAATGTGATACCCTGACAGGGAGACGATTCGAGCAGCACTTGGAGGTGGGAGAGATCGATCTAGATTCTGATTTTCAAGAATTTATGCGTGGCGCACCGGATTCTTCTTGTCGACCAAAACGACGGCACAGCCACCCCATCCGGCTCCGGTGAGCCTCGCCCCCAGAACGCCTGCCGACCTATACAGGGTGTCCCAAAAAAAACGAACCATCTGGCATTTCGCCGTGTTACATTCAATCGGCCCAAATTTTGGACCAGAGGTGTAGGAGACCCTAAATAACAACAATCCTGACTTTTAGCCCCGTAGCTACAGTCGTTCTCGAGTTATAACGAAAATACTGTTTTTCAGAGAATTCTGAACAGTTTTTCGGCTATCTTTTTGGACTTTGCATCGATTTGCATCGACTTCCGGCTGCGAATCCCTAATTTCGCTTAAGAACCGGGGTAATTTTGCGTTGTAAAAATCGCTTAAATCGAAGAGTATTTAATTAATTTAGTCGGGAAAAAATTGCTTACGGTAAAGAAGGCCTACCGGATCATTTTCACTTAATGTTTAGGGGGTCTAATTCCACGAAAACACTATGAAAAATAGAAAATAAAGTTTGTTTTTTGCCATAACTCGAAATCTACTGTAGCTACAGGGCTATAAGCCAGGATTGTGGTTATTTAGGGTCTGATACACCTCTGGTCCAAATTTGGTTCCGATTGGATGTAACACGGCGAAATGCCAGATGGTTCGTTTTTTTTGGGACACCCTGTATATAATAATCTTCGGTTCTTTCGCATTATCGGGGGGAATCAACTTTTTTCTTTGGATCCCTTTTCAATTAGAAATAGTGCAAGTGTCTCTCAACGGTTTTTTACTATTCTTAAACGTGAAAACTATACAAATTTTTATTAAATAACATCAAAAAAAAATCGATTGTTCGACTAAAAGATCTGATTTATGAACAAATATCCACTTTTTTACATATTTGACGTTTTTTAGATAGTTTTTCTAGTTTAATTATAGTTATATATGGTACCAAAAACATTATTAAAACACAAATGCGGTAAACAAAGAAAGTTGCAAACTAGGCTGATAGTAACAGCTCATACCTGCTCGCTTCAACCAGCTTGTCCAAACCCGGGCTGCTGCAATCATAGTCGACCTTCAAACTAAAAATATGGCTAAACTTTAAAAACTAAAAAAACATCTAAAAAAAAAAAAAAAAAATAAACTTACCTATCATGGCTGCCATTCATCAGCCTCCCCATCTCCACCAAGTCGCCCCGCTGGCAGGCTTCTTCGAAAAGAGCCACACGATGTGCTTCACCATAGCAGTGACGGGCTCGCGCACGCACGTGGAATGCAGTCACTTTAAAAAGGGATTGCTTACATCTCTGACTCTCGATCTATGTCGCTCTCTCGCTCTCTCTCTCTCTCTCTCTCTCTCTCTTTCTCTCTCTCTCTCTCTCTCTCTCGCACTGTCTCTCTCACACTGTCTCTCTCGCACTGTCTCTCTCTTTCTCTCTCTCTCGCTCTCTCTCTCTCTAACTCACTATGCTTGGTATTCTCCGAAAGCAGAGCATCAAAATGTTCGCGTCCAATAATGGCGACCACCTCGTCAAGTGTTGGATTTTCTGGTAGCACCTCTTCGACCTATTCCCTTACAGTGAAAATTTTGCCGGAACCTTACCAGCCTCAACAGCTCGCTCAATGATTTTCCCGACGCGTCTTCGACTTGTTTCAGCTTCCGAAAGGCGCCCCAATCCGGCAGGTTCAGGTGCTTTCCGAGGATCTGGAAGGTCGGGTTTTATCCGGTCTTTAAAGGGATCAGGAAGGCTCAGGAAAAATTAGCATGAAACTGGTTTTAGTTCTAAAATTAGCAAAATCTTGTCTGCTCCCTCCTGCCTCGCCCCACTCTCTGCCCATTTTTTTGCATTAGCATTTCCGGTTTGCTCGTTAAAAAATATAGATAAGGACTGATCTACTGGGCCTTCCTGATCCCTTTAGCGTAAACGTGGCTGCGCTTTCGGCTTACCTGAGCTCCAATGCGGCATTCAATCACCCGCTCGTTGTAGTGAGAAGATGCCGCTTTGTTCAGTGTATCTCCTGAAATCCTAGATCGCGGCACACTTTATATATTCCGGCATTCCGAACTTCGACGTCATGAAATTTCGACATTCCGATTTTCCGCATTCGGAATCTCGGCGCTTTGATTTTCGGCGTTTTAGAAAAAAACCCCTACCCGAGTGCAGCACCACAAAAAGCGCATCTCCGGGCAGTTTGACCGGGCGTGACTTCAGCGGGTTGAAGTCGATGCGCAATGCTGCGCCGAGTGGAGAGAGAACCTTGGAGAGAGAGAGAGAGAGAGAGTGTGTTGAAAGGTTGAAATTGAGTCGGCTATTGGATAGCTTGTTCTGTTAGAAACCGCCGGCACTTTGGAACTTGAGTCAAGTCGAAAATTTTGGCGTTTTCTCCTACCTCACTGGCCTGATCCATGCCGCCACCGCATGTTCCGATCATCTGCTCGGCCTTTGCGCACAAATCAGCTAACCATTCCCTAGGAAGATGCTATAGAGGATCAGAGAGTGAAAGAGGGGCAGAGAGAACGAGAGAGAGAGAGAGAGAGAGAGAGAGAGAGAGAGGAGCAGGGGGACTTCCAGAAACCTCGTGAACTTCTCGGTGAACCCCTCGCCGGTGTGGAGGGCGAGCGTTGCCAGAGCTGAGGCACAGACCAGGCTCGACGATGAGGAGAGACCGGATGCTGGCGGGATGGTTCCTTTAAAGGAAGACCGATAAGAAAGCGTTTAGGCTTAGGCTTGGCTTAGGCGTTAAGCTTAGCTTAGCTTAGACCGAGGCATTGGCTTAGCCTTAGATTTAGACTTAGGCTTAGGTTAGGCTTCGCACCTTTCATCAGCACGTTCATGCCCTTCTGGTCCTTGTCTTGCACTCCGATGGCATCGAGCACTCCCCTCCAGCCGCAGAGCACGTAGTGGAACCACTTGGGCGGTGTCGTACCCTTCCAGTCAGATGGTAGCGCTACCGTATACTCTCTAGAATGCGGATTGGCATAGATCTCTTTTTTTCTTAGGGTCTCATTTTAAAATAGAAATAATGGAAGTGTTTTTAACTGGTTTTTTATTATTCCGAAACGTGACAACTTTACAAATTTTTGTTAAAAAACAACAAAAAGATCGATTTTTAGACCTCTCCAAAGACATACGGGTACTTTCCATCCTCGGCATTCCTGAGCACGATCTTTTGCTCTTTGTTTTCGGTTATCAACAGCTCAGTGCCGAGTGCGATTGCCATCGGCAACACCCCGTACCCATTATAATCAATGTGTTCGCCTAAAAAAAACGTTTAAGATTATCCGACTCCTTCAAATTACCAATTAAATTGACACGACCGGGGCATCGAATGTGGTGGGTTGGCCGCATGCCAAATGCCTTCTCAAATGCCGCCTCCATACCTATCGCTGCAAAAACGGGAACTCCCTAGTCAGAGTAAAAACAACAAAATCTTTATTCAAAAATAGAACGCTGGAAAAATTCTAGTTCTAAAACGAATCCTGACAATGTTCTTTTCCAGAACCGACATTCTAAAACTAATAGCTACCCGAATCCATCTGCCTCATATGCAAAAGGCCCGCGGGCGATGCGTGATAAGGCTGTTTGCCTTTTCCCGCCTTTTGATATGGACGGGCCATAGAACCAATGAAGATTTAAACATTACTAAAATTGTAATATTAATAGTTACCATTATAAGGGCCTTACGGTGCTACAGTGAGTGTCAAAACGATAGAGCCACCGCTTCGAAGGCTATTATCTCGGCCCTCATCGTTTTTTATGCAAAACCAACTAGCAGGTCTTGTAGTGCTCGAAAAAGGCGCATTTTTCCATGTACTTGACGTTTTTCAAAAAAAGAGCATGCTATTTTTATCAGCAGAAAACAAAATAGAGCCAAAAATCCGAAGTGTCAAAACGATAGAGCCACACTTTACATATCATTAGCATCCAGTTTCAACTTGCAAATTACATTCTAATGAACATTCAAAGTGAATTACCATTTCCGACTTCCGGAATTTTTAGGTTGCTGGTCAATCTGCATAGATTTCAACTTCGTATCAGCAATTAGAATGTAATTTGCAAGTTGGAACTGGATTCCTGATGATATGTAAAGTGTGGCTCTATCGTTTTGACACTTCGGATTTTTGGCTCTATTTTGTTTTCTGCTGATAGAAATAGCATGCTCTTTTTTCGAAAAACGTCAAGTACATGGAAAAATGCGCCTTTTCGAGCACTACAAGACCTGCTAGTTGGTTTTGCATGAAAAAACGATGAGGGCCGAGATAATAGCCTTCGAAGTGGTGGCTCTATCGTTTTGACACACACTGTATTGTCAACTTTCTTAAATTATGGTGTTTTGATCTAGAATTAAATTTTGAGTATATTTTTTGATGCCCTACCGGGCGCGATAATGTAGTCCTCAAAAAATAATTAAATTTTTAAAAATACGACTAAACCCCCCGCTAACGAACCAGTACCTCAAATAATTATCAAATAGAAGAAAATTAAATTTGTCGAAAAACCGAGGATTTAGAAAAAATTACAAAATCTTATCATAAACAATTCAATAATGACCAGGGTTGAAAAGCCGCTTCGCGACTTTTCAACCCTGGCCCCGTCTGCCCCTAGGATATTCTCCACTTTGCATGATTTTCCTGGATTCCGATAAGCAAAAAATGAAAATCGTTTCCTCTTTCCCGTTATATAGGCGATCGCCACTTCCGGCGCATGCTAATTGATTCCTAACAAAGAGAGTCTCCAATTTTGCAACAAAAACTTAAACTTAATAGCGAAAATAGGTGATTTTGTTAAATATCATGTGTGTGCAGTCATCTCCTGACCATTACGCACCGAATGAAGTATCGAACATATCCCTAAGTACTTCCCTTCTTGAGATACTACTGGAACACGGTGACGGAAGTTGCATGCAAAGTGGCACAGACACACACACAAACACTATTTTTTTATATATAGTAGGAATAGTAGGATACTTTGCGGACGGTCTTTTTAGTAGTTCGAAAAGAATAAAAATTGCCGGAAAAACCGGGTGTGGTCTGCTGGAAATTGGCCAGCACGGCACCTATTGATTTTTTGCAAGCGAACAGACTGGCCCGAGTTTTCAGAGAATGCTCCATTTTTCAAAACAATACTTTTTCCGACAGGGTTTTTAAAAACTATTTTTTAACTTTGCATAACTATCTTATGTGGCCTACGCAACGTCAGGAAAAATAGATAGGAAAATGGTTCTTTGGCATTATCGGGGGAGGGAAATTTTTTGTACAAATCTAGAAATGCCTGGTAACTGAATAGAAAGTGTTTGTATAGTTTTTATCAATATATAACTATATTTCAACTAGAAAACTATCTGAAAGGTTCCAAAAACTCGACATTTTGGTGAAAAACGGCCTTTTTGTTGGAAAATTGATAATTATGATATTTTTTAGTAAAAATTTTAGAAACTTTAGACGTTTAGATAGTAAAAAACATTTAGAAACGCTTCCACCATTTATATTTGAAGAATGACACCATAAGACAAAACTTGTTTTGAAAAATGTTTCCGCTTCTCCGCTTTACCCCGAAAACTGCGTCTAACTGCTTGTTTTTTGTATTTGTAGGTTTCAGTGCTTGCGCTCAATTATTTTTCATCTGCTTTACTCGTCAACACCAACACTTAAAGATGGAGAGATGGAGGCAGGGTAAAAATGATGATTAGATGGAAGCGCGGCGTCGAGAGCGTGGGAAGGCACACGGACACACACACATACGCACACGGGAGCATCACGTCCAGGAGAGAAAGAAAACAGGATGGACCTTGAAAAAAATGGGGGGAGGGGGAGGGTTGATAGAATTCCGGAACGGGGCATGTAACGGGGGAATTTCGCGCTATTTTCGATCGACGCAAGTGGGGGGGATGGTTGCGTTCATGGATTGCTGTTGGAGGCGCCGGCGTCAGGCGCACGCCTAAGCCTAAGCCTAAGCTTAACCTAAGCCAAGCCTAAGCCTTGACCTAAGCCTAAGCCTAAGCTTAACCTAAGCCAAGCCTAAGCCTTGACCTAAGCCTAAGCCTAAGCTTAACCTAAGCCAAGCCTAAGCCTTGACCTAAGCCTAAGCCTAAGCTTAACCTAAGCCAAGCCTAAGCCTTGACCTAAGCCTAAGCCTAAGCTTAACCTAAGCCAAGCCTAAGCCTTGACCTAAGCCTAAGCCGAGCCTAAGCCTAAGCGAATGACGTCGGCGGCTCGCTAGAAACAGGGAGGAAGGCTAGGCACGCGCTATTCGAATATACAGAATTGGAGAACAAAGCGACCATTGCTGGTGGAGCACTAAAAAAACGATTTTTGGTGGTGGTGGTGGCTGTACACAAAAGAAGAATCGCGACGACGAACGGGGCGGGAAGGAGCAGCAAATTAAATTAGACGACCAGGTCGGCGATGAATCAACGGTTTAGTACTCCTCATCGGCGACGAAGATCTGTAAAAAACCCATATTATGTCAGGCCGTCCCACAAAAAAACCACCCCCTCCCCCACTAGCGGCCCGCAGATGCATCCGATTTTGACGCTTTAGGTATCTATCGAAAGCTCTCGAAAAGCCGAGGAAACAAGAGCGGCTGGTTTTACAATATAGGTATTTTAATTCACGAATTTTAGGACAAAAGCCATGAAAACTGCAAATTTTATGCAAAATATGCATGGAATGGCTTGCTAAAGCGAAAAGCACGGTTGCTGATTTTAAGGTTTTTAAGAAATTTTTTAATATCCCGCGCGGGTTAAATTTTTATTTAAAGAAAATTTTTAGGATGTTTTGAATTAGTTTGCATAAAATTAGAATGTCTAAAATCGGAACACCTAAATTTAACAATTTATAAACTCAGAATGCATAAATGTCAAGATGCAAAAATTTCAAAATGTATAAATTTCCGAATGCATAAATTTTGGAATGCTAATTTTGGAATTTGACGTGGTAAATTCAGTGCGCGGCTACAAAATTGACTATTACACAATTTATGCACTTCGTTATTTATGGATTTTGAAATTTTATACATTCTGAAATTTTTGCATTCTGAGTTTAAGCATTATGAATTCTAGGCATTCAGAACTTCAGGCATTCTAATTCTATACAGTCTGAATTTAAGCATTCTAATTTTATGCATTACGATAGCAAATCCGCCACTTACCCTGCTTCCGGATTTTCCGCCGGCCACTGTTCCACGGTGCTTGGCACGGATCAGGTTCAACGAGCTCTCGGCCTGGAAAATGGATCAATCCCTACAACCGCCAGCCCTCAAATTGGTGATTATGGATAGGTTGGAGGGTTTTACTACCTGATCGGCACGGCCCTCCGCATCTTCCAGCTCGCGTTGGTACCGCCTGACACGCTGCAGGTTGGCCATCGTCACTCCCTCCTGAAAATTCAGAATATGCAACAGTTACTGGCAACAAAAATAGGTGTTGTTTTGTTGTGGAATTGGGGGAACAAGTAAGGGTGGAAACGGCCAAAATGGGGTAGATTTTTTCCCTAAAAATTTCTGTAAATGTAAGTACGGTATGTCTAGTATTTACGGTAAAAACGGTTTTGCCTCTTTCGCGGGGGTGTTACCTTGCAGCGATAGCGCTGGTTGTAAGCCCGGTAAATTTCTGGGTTCTGTAATTTTTTTCTGAGATGGCTTTGAAGAGATTTCGGCAAGATCTTGATACCCAGGCCTAAGCGAAGCCTAAACCTAAGCTTAAGTTAAGCCTAAGCCTATGCCGAAGCTTAAGCCCAAGCCTAAGCCCAACCCAAGCCCAAGCCTAAGCCTACCCCTATATCTAACCTAAGCCTAACGCAATCCTAAGCCTAAGCGAAAGCGAATGCCTAAGCCTAAGCCTAAGCCTAAACCTAGGCCTAAGCCAAGCCTAAGCCAAGCCTAAGCCAAGCCTAAGCCAAGCCTAAGCCTAAGCTTAAATCATGCCTAAGCCTAGGACTAGGTCTGAGCCAGGCCTAAAAGTCCCACAAAACGTACTGATTCGGACAGTTGTCTCTTCTGGATGTTCAGCTTCTCCATCAGCCGGTCGGCCGTGTCCTGGGCCATCACAAAGTTCTTGTGCTCCTCGTCGACCTGCTGTTGGACTTCCTTGACGCGGCGGTCCTTCTTGCGGAGGGCGTTCAGGGTCTCCTTGTGTCTTCTGCCTTCCTCATCAAGAGCCGTCTCCAAGTCGCGGATGCGGGTCTCCAGCTTGGCGATAACGCGCTTTCCGCCGAGGAGGGCGGCAGCTTCCGCTTCCTGGATCTGCACCTGCAGTTGCTTGCACTGCTCCTCGAGGCTCTTCCTCAGGGCATCGATCTTCATCGAGTGCTCCTGCTCCTCGTGCAGCTGCTCAACAGCTCGGGCGGCGTCGGCGAGGGCGCGGTTGGCGCGCTCGTCGGCGGCGTGCAGCTCCTTGGTCACCTCGTCGAGGTCTTGCTGAAAATTTGAATATTAGACGGGCTAGTAACTTAATAGAAAGTGTTTTTCAACAAAAAACTACGTAATTTGCATTTGAAAAATGAGTTCCTAAGGAAAAAAATTGGTTTCTTTGACCGAACCTGAGCAGTCGACAGTTCGGTCTCCAATTTGTTCTTGATCGACGTGAGGTTGTTGTTGATGGAGATGAGGTCCTGGATGCGCACGGAAGCCTCTTCCAGCTCCATTTCGGCTTGCTTCCGGGCTCGGATGGCATTGTCCAGTGCGGACTTGCACTCCTCCAGCTCGGCCGCCAACGCCGAAATCTTCCTCTGGGCGAGCGCGTACGCGTCAAGGGTCTGCTGCAGCTGGCGCTGGGTGTCCTCGAGGTTTGCCTGCAGCACCTTCAGCTGCTCCGACTGCTTCTTGATCGTCTTCTGGGCTTCGATGTTGGCCCTGAAATTTGGTCAGCTATGAAAGGTCAGCCTAAGCCTAGGCCTAAGCTAGGGCTAAGCTAAGTCTAAGCTAAGTCTAAGCTAAGCCTAAGCTAAGCCGAAGCTTAGCCTAAGCCAATTTTCGGTATGTGCTTGTTGCCCCCACCTGTTCAGATTGTCGATGGTCATCTCCAGCTCGGCGATCTCGGCCTGGTACTTCTTCTTCAGACGCGAGATCTCGGCCTTCATGCGGGCCTCAGCATCAGCCAGCGCCGCCGCCAGCCGGTCGATCTCGAACTGCATGTTCTTGCGGAGCGCCTCCATCTCTTCCTCCTTCTCCTGGAGGCGGCGCTCGAACTCGACGCGCAGAGCTTGCAACTCGGCGAGGGCGCGCGCCGCGCGGTTCTCGGCGTCACGGCGCTGCGCATCCGCTTCCTTGAGGGCGACCTGGAAATTCGGGTATTAAACGTGCAACACGAGCCGGTGAAATAGCCTAAGCCTATTCCTAAGCCTAAGTCTAAGCCTAAGCTTATATAGCTCTTGACAAAAAACGTAACCTAGTGAATGAACGTACCTGAAGCTCGCGGATTTCGCCGGCAAGACGAGCATTCTCGAGGTCGAGCTCGTGCAGCTTCCTATTCGCGTCGGCAAGGGCCTCCTTGGCCTCGGCGAGATCGTCGTGCAACTTCTTGTTCTCGCGAGCAAGGGCCTCCTTCTGCTCGACAACCTTCTCGTACAAATGCTTCAGCTTTTGCAGTTCAGCATTGGCGGCGCGCAGCTCGCGCACGGTCGCTTCGAGTTCCTCGGTGATCTCATCGATGCGCACCTTCAGCTCGGCCACCTGCTTCTCCAGGGCCTCCTTGGCGCGCTCGAGGATGGCGATGGTGTGGTGCGCCTTCTCAAGATCGACGATCAGCACCTCGACCTCACTCTGCAGGCGGCTCTTTGCCTTCTCCAGCTGGCTGATCTTCTGCAGCATAATCTCAATCTGTTCTTCGTATTCGGCTTGCTTTTGGAGCATCTTCTTGCGCAGCTCCTCGACGTCCTCGTGGTGGAGTTGGACCTAAAAGAACGGAATGAGCATGACCCCTATATTCCTTACCTCGGCATCGAACTTCGACTTCCACTGCGTGATCTCGGTGTTGGCAAGGGAAAGCTTGTGCTCGGCATCGGCCCTGGAGTAAGGATTTTTGTTATAAAGGCAAGTTTATAGGTAGGTAAGCGGTTCTTTTGCATTATCGGGGGGGAACCAACTTTTTGGTTGAAGCTAATTTTTCAAAACATCGTGTAAGTGTTTCTAAAAGGTTTTTTATTATTCCTAAATGTGAAAATTCACAAATTTGTCATAAAAAAACCCGAAAATGACCAATTTTTTAACAAAATTTCGACTTTTTAAGGTTTTTAGACGCAAGCTTTTAAGCTTCAAACCTGGCTTGAGCTTCCTCATCAAGAGCGGTCCTGACGGAGTCGAGCTCCAGTTGCACCTGGTGCAACTGAGACTGAAGCTGAGCGCGCTCCTGAAAATGTGGCAATTTTTGCGGGTCTCTAGGCGTTAAAGGGGCTCCAAAATCGGGTCCAGGGGCCCCCGGGTTGATTCCTGGCAAATAGCCAGATGCCACCGCAACGCGACGGCGTCGCATGATTTTTTTGCTCCTGTTTGGACGTGAAAACGCTTGAACTGAACAATTCTGACGTTATTTTTGGAATCCACGTCGAATTTGTGAATTCTAGACTTGTTGATGTTGACCAGGGAATCGAGAAATTGGGTGCCTTACAAGGCATTACGACATGTAATGGCGGCGCACTCAAAAAGGCGAGTTCCGAAACGTTCCGGTTTTACTCAAAAGTTTTACGTTTTTCTCCATGCCTAAGCCTAAGCCTAAGCCTAAGCCTAAGCCTAAGCCTAAGCCTAAGCCTAAGCCCAAGCCTAAGCCTAAGCCTAAGCCTAAGCCTAAGCCTAAGCCTAAGCCTAAGCCTAAGCCTGAGCCTAAGCCTAAGCCTAAGCCTAAGCCTAAAACGAATCCCAAGCCTAAGCTGATTTTTACTTCCTTATCCCTTTAAAAACGTACCCGCTCTGCATCCTCAAGGCGACGACGGGCCTCCTCGAGTTGTTGGGCGAGCGTGTACTTGACGTGCTGCAGGTTGTCGATGGTCACCTTCTGGTCGTGGATCTCCTAGAAAAACCGACCGTCAGTAGAAGATCAGCCCAACAAACCTTCAACAAGTCGTTGTTCTCGGCCTGGAGTCGCTGGCGTTGTTGGGCGAGGTCGTTGACGTGCTTGTTCAGGTCGTCGACCTTGTTGGCCAACTCGCACGCCTGCGCCTCGAAGCGTTCGGCGGCCTTTTCGGCGGTGTGCTGAAATCAGGGTTGAATTCAAGTTGCGCATAGCTTACGAAATTTCAGAATGTCGATATTCTGAATATCGAAAGTTCAGAATGTTGAAATTTTTTTGAATAGCATTCGAGGGGGTTTTTCTGGGAAAATTAGCTTATGTAATTTGCGACATTCTGAAATTTCGGCATTATGAATTTCGACATTCTGTTTTTCGACATTTTTAAAGAAAGAAATCGACCTGGTTCTTCCAAAACTAAGCTCGCATTTAGTTAAAAATCCAGGTTTTCAGGTTTTCAGGACTTGTCTGCTAAAGTAGAACATTTCAATATCATTTTTCTATGAAACTTTCAAGATAAACCGTGATTTAAGCAATATTGGGAAATTTTCCGCTTAGCGAGTACAAATTACACCGTCCGTGGACAGTTGAGCGTGCATAGGCGCGTCTCGTACTGCTCGGGCATGAATAAAGCGAGGTACCTTGTCCTTCTGAAGCTGGTCGATGGTCTGCGTCAACTCGATGACCTCGTGCTGGAGGCGCTGTCGGTCACGGTCGACCCTGAATTGTCGTGGATTTTCCAATATTTCATTATTTTGGGGAATTACATCAACCCGGCTCGCCGGCAGAGCACCAAAACTATATATTAAGAATTTTAATGCTAGAGCAAAACGCAATAATTTAAGAAGGTTATGACAAACGCAAAAATTAGCCTGAAAATGGGGTAGATAAACTATTTTTGGGATTTTCGATGTTTTTCGATATTCTGTTAACGCTATCGATCATCGATAGCGTTAACATCGATATTTTAATAATATCGATCGTCGATATCGATCGATATTATTAAAATAATATCGATCATCGATATTTTAATAATATCGATAGAGCATCAAAAATATATTAGAAGTTTTAGAAACAATCCCACATACTGTAATTTAAAGGGATCAAAAAGGTCCAGGAAAAATTAGCAATCTCCCCCCCGCTAACGACCCAGAACTCGGAAAGGCACAGGGAGTTCTTTTCTTTCTACAGACACGTTAGCCCCGGAATGTGCGGAACATTTCTGCCGTAGCCCCGCGGTGAGCTGAACCGGTAGAAAAATGAGAGCTCGGAGACGGATGGGCTGTGTAATGGCCGGCAATGTTACCGCAGGCCGACACTTTTTGGGGGAGCTTTTTTTGGGGGTTAGATGAACGAGGCCGGTGCTGATGAGGTAAGGACAACATTTTTTCACCATTCCTGACCCCCCCCCCGCTAGTGCACCAGAACAAAGGAATGCCGATTTACAGAATTTCCGACGTACTTGGCATATTTTTTCTGCTGTCCCTCAAGCTGCTCCTGGTAGTCGAGGCAGGAGTCTTGGTGCTTCTTGCGCAGCTGGTTCATCGCATCCTAAAAAACGACATTGCCCATCGCGTGAAAGTGGTGAACGCGGAAGTGCGGCTAGCCCACCCTACCTCGGACTCGATCTGGCTTTCCTCGAGCAGCTTGCGCAACTTCACGAGTTCGGCCTCGCGCTTGCGGTTGGACTCGATCTGAAATGCAGTTATACCGGTTGTTTCATAACCCTAAGCCTAAGCCTAAGCCTGAGCCTAAGCCTAAGCCTGAGCCTACGCCTATGCCTATGCCTATGCCTAAGCCTAAGCCTAAGCCTAAGCCTAAGCCTAAGCCTGAGCCTACGCCTATGCCTATGCCTAAGCCTAAGCCTAAGCCTAAGCCTAAGCCTAAGCCTAAGCCTGAGCCTACGCCTATGCCTGTTCCTAAGCCTAAGCCTAAGCCTAAGCCTAAGCCTAAGCCTAAGCCTAAGCCGATGCCTAAGCCGATGCCTATGCCGTAGCTAAACCCCGCCCGCGCTAAGAGTCCAGAACCACTAACACTGCCAGACCTTCTACCCACCTGGCTGTCCGTGGTACCCTCAGCATCTTCGAGACGATCGGTGAGGGAGATGAGCTGCACTGACAGATCAGCACGCTCACGCTCGATCTAAAGTCGGTTCTATTCCATTTGCATCTATTAAAGATTCGGACAGCTTGGCAACATTTTTAGTACATTTGGCAAAAAATTCTGGAAATTCGCAAACGCTGAAGGTATCTTTTCTGGCTTCTACACATTTCGAGAGCTATCGATGAAAGGAGCGACTCACCCGGTTGCGCAGCTCACGCTCCGACTCGAGATCTTCCTGCAGGAGACGGATCTTGTCCTGAAATCGGGGGTTTTTTCCTCGCTTTATTTGAGCACAAGATTTGCGTTTGCCCTCTTGGGGATTTGCTATAATTTTGTCGAAATTTTGTCGAAAATTTAACTTTGTCGAGGTTTAATTTGTCGGCAATTTGTTTTGTGAAAATTCGACAAAATGAAATTTCGGCAAGATAATCTTCCACAAATTGAAGCCTAAGCCTAAGCTTAAGCTGAAGCCAAGCCTAAGCCTAAGCCAAGACGAAGCATAACCCCATCCTGTATTGCATCTCAAAGATCATCATCCCCTACCTCGGGGTGAATCCCCGAAATTGATCCCCCACCACTAGGCTGCTGCTTTTATTTGTTGGGGTGGGCGAGAAAGGGAGGTGACGGGGCCAATACGAGGCCGATCAAAAGAGAGCTTCTCCCCCAGTGTCCCGAGGACAGTTGTGTACAATGGAGTAGGCGGCTCTTTTCCGCTTAGGGCACCAACAGCCCGGTTAAAGGGGGGGATCAGAAAGGATAGAATGGGAGGAGAGGGGGTCAGTTGTCGTCTCTAGCTGGCGATCTTCCCTCCTTGCCGGGCCACCGGGCCGGTGGAAATATCGATGCGTGCAAAAAAAGGCGCCGATTTTCGCCTAGGATTCTCTCGGATCAGCCGCATCTCGGGCAGCCTGAGCTTAAGCCGGAAGCCTAAGCCTCTGCCTAAGCCTAAGCCTCTGCCTAAGCCTAAGCCTAAAAACCTAAGCCGAAGCCTAAGCCTAGGCCTAAGTCTAAACCTAAGCTAAGCTTGCCCAATTTTAACTCCACCACTCTCTCCATCTATTGCTAACCAAGCGTGAAAAATGGAAACTTGCCTCGAGTCGAGTGAGCGAACCCAAGTCGGCGACCGACATGGCGCCGAAGGGGGCGCCGAAAGCCGACACAGATGTGCTCTGGAAAAGCGGGGGTATTGTTTCGGAGTCTACATGACGCCTTCGTCTTGTACAGGATCCACACAAAATAACCAAGATCGCTGCGAAAAATTCAGTGGTTCTTGCGCACTATCGGGGGGTGCTGAACTATTTTGCATACGCCTAGAAACGCCTAGTAACTTAAGGGAAAGTGTTTTAATAGCATTTTCAGTAATCTATAACTATATTTCAGCTAAAAAATTATCGAAAACAAAACCTTAAAAAGTCAAAATGTTTGAAAAATTGGCCATTTTCGTGCGAATATTCGATATTTTTGAGGTTTTTAATGCAAATTTGTAAGGTTTTTGACGTTTAGGAATTTTAAAAAACCATTTAGAAACACTTTCACTATTTATATTTGAAAAATTGATTCTAAGAAAAAGTTGCCCCCCCCCCGATAATGGGAAAGAACCGAAAGGAAAGGTCAGCCTGTACCTACCTTATAGACGACGTTCGTCTGAGCCGATGATGGGCTCCGGTAGAGGTTGGACATGGCGGCTCCGGTGACCCTGGCGTTTCAGGTAAAGCAAGTCGCTGGTTTTGTTCGAGAGCGAGAGGTATATGAATAAAGGCTTCGGCACACACGCACACACCCACACCGGCCGGTCGTCGGTCGTCGTAGAGGCTCACGCGGCGAGCTCTACAAGTCGCGTGAATGGACGAATGGCACGGCACGGGAAAAGCATGGATGTGGAGGGAAAAACGTCAAAATACCGACATTAAAAATCCCGACATTCAAAATCCCGACAGCCAAAATCTCGACATCAAAATCTCGACAGCCATATTCCCGACATTGAAAATCCCAACATTCAAAAGCCCAAGAGCGATAATGCCGACAACCTAATCCCGAAAGCCAAAATTTCGACAGCCAGAAACACCAGATTTTAAAACCATTCATGGGTAAACGACCGGATATATCACATTTTTGCTGTCGGGATTCTGAATGTCGGTATTTTGGCTGTCGGCATTATGGCTAGAATTTAGCCAATCGCAAATGCAAATGCAAAAAATGGGCGGAGATTGGGGCAAAGCAGGAGGTAGCAGAGAAAATTTATGCTAATTTAGAACTCAATCCGGTATTATGCTCATGGTTCGCGGGCCTTCCTGATCCCTTTAAATCCCCCAGTTTACTTATAACATACAACACTTTTTATTTCGGGGTAAATAGTTTGGCAAATTTTGAAACACGGCTCAGAATCAGCACAAAATAGGGGGTCGCGCGCAGAAATTCGATTCTCATCAAAAAATTTTTCCTTGTGATAAAAAGGGTCTTTCCCGGAACATTTCTTCGGGATTGTGGTTTTCGAGGTGTCAATCGGTAATAAGGTCCAACTAGCAATCAATAAACTTTAGGTAACGCACTCCAAGAAGAAACGCGGGAATCGATTGATGGATGTGCTGAAGCCGGCAATCCTAGGACCACCACGGGGCCTCTCTATCGCAGCTGGCTAGAGTGGGCAAACACGCTCAAAAAATGCTGTGATCCCGCGCCAATTTCTTGGGATCGTGGCGCGTCTCCGAACGGCGTGTTCCGGGCAAGCGACACGTTTCAAAACTTGAATCGAGCGGATTAAAGGGATCAGGAATGTCCAGTAGATCAGTGGTCATCTGTAATTGGCAACGAGCAAACCGGAACTGTTAATACAAAAAACGTGCAGAGAGTGGGGCTAGGCAGAAGGGAGAAGGGAAGGTGCTAATTTTAGATCCAAAACCCGTCTTTTTCTAATTTTTCCTGGGCCTTCCTGATTGATCCCTTTAAGACCCAAGGAAGTGCCAGAACTATCGACGTTGGGAAATCCCTAGGCTCTGGTCGGCTAGCTAAGCGCCGCGTCTATGCACTGCCGCAAATGGAACGTCGGCAACTGTCAGAATTTTCCTGAAAACACGAACAGTGACCGACGATCAGCAACCTAAAATAAAAAGCGGAACGCAGCACAGACAGACAGACAGATCTAATCCGAAGCTTCTACTAGTTGTGGGTTGCGTTAAGAGTTTACTTTACCCCCACCCCCACATCCGAAGGGTCTCATAGTTTTCGATATTTTCGCCATTTTTGTCGGTTTTTTGCAACGCCATTCGATAGAGCGTCAAAAAATATACCCTGAATTTGGATCCGAGCTTAAAATATGGTTATAGCCCGAACCATCTTGTTGGGGGTAAAGAAAACCGTAGCCTGGATCGCCGCGATCGGTACAAAATCTAAATTGGCTAAAACAAGCCCAAAAAGCGGGATCTGGTTAGTTGTCTATTGTCCAGTAGGAGTGCCTTAAAATTAAGGGAGCCCGATTACACCACGCTCAAATCCTAAATGCCTGCGGCGAAGGCGCGACAAAACGTTGCTGACCCCGAAACAACCTCGCATGCACATGCTAAGCAAACAATCTCTCGCCGGCGGTACGTCGATTGCGCGAAAATTAAGGCCCCGGGATGTTGGGGAGGGGGGAGGGAAGGGATGAGACCAAACAGATATACGGTAGGGAGAGGAAAGGGATGGCATGAGGTGGACGGACGGACAAAGCCCCCCCCCTATCCACCCAAGAACAGCAGCAGCCCCCGGCTTGCCCCCCTCCATCCGCTGTAACAGCAACCCCCGCGTCGAGGACCAGGGGCAGGGCGGCGCCTCGGCTGCTCTATCTCTAGCCTTTTCTATCTCTCTCTCTCTCTCTCTCTCTCTCGATCTCTCTCTCATCCATTTAATCTTTCTCCTACCCACAACGCTTGGGCTGGCCTCGAAAAAGCGTCTCGCCACGTTCAGGTGCCCACACCGGGCCAACCCGGGGCGTTTGATCCGAGCTCTGGAGGTGAGGAGGCGATACGAGGGGATATCGAAATAGCGCTATGAATTCCAGCAAAAATGCCGATATTCATAATCGCGACAGCCAAGATGTGATATTTCCGGTCTTTTTACCGATAAATGGCTTTAAAATATGGGTTTTTTGGCTGTCGGGATCATGGGTGTCGGTATTTTAGCTGTCAGCATTTTGGCGGTTGGGAGTATGGGTGTCGGTATTTTGACTCTCGGGTTGGCTGTCGGGATTTTGGCTGTCTGGATTTGGTTGTCGGCATTTTTAATGTCGGGGTTGGAGTGTCGCTATTTTTGCTGTCGGGATTTTTCGCTCCGAAAACAAACGAATCGCTAAAAATCAGGGTTCTAGTTCGTTAGTGGGGGGATTTACCAAATTTCCTCATAATTTTTCAATATCTCACTTTCTAAAAATATTGAGCATCAAAAAATGAACTAAAAATCATAAATCTAGGCCAGAAAACAATAATTTAAGAGTGTTATAACAAAAGCAAAAACAGCCCTGAAAATCGGTTTGTTCAGCTATTTTTTGGGATTTTAGATATTTTTCGATCTATCGTTTCCCCCTTTTTTGGAGAGCCCTATCCCGACGTAATCGTAAAGCACCGAGGGCCCAGGGCGAAGAAGCCACGGAAAGCCAACTGTTGCTCGCCCAGCCACCCCACTTTCATGAAACGACAAGCCCGGTGGAGGATTGCAAAACCCGGGGGTTCTTTCGCATTATCGGGGGACCGAAATTTTTTGTATAAGCCTAGAAATGTCTATTATTAATAGAAAGTGTTTTTATATCGTATTTAGTAATCGATAACTATACTCCAACTGGAAAAACTATCTAAAAGTTTTTTAAATGCGGAAAAAGCCGCAATTTCGTAAAAATCGGCCATTTTGGTCGAAAATGATATATTTTTGATGTTTTTTTAATACATTTGGTAGAGTTTGGACGTTTAAAAATGGCGAAATCAACTTAGAAACACCTCCACATTTTTTTTGCGCAAAAGTTACCCTGTGTTTTTTCACTGGGACGCTACGGTCTCCGCGTTGATCGTATTGTAAAAGGTGGGTGATTTATACCGCTGTTTTGCATCAATTTTTGTATTCTAAATATGCATTAACAAGAAGTGTGTTTTGCCAAGGATTCAGGAAATGGAGCCGGACCCGTAGAATAATAGATAAATGATAGGATAGTAGTAACTGGGCATATAACAAGGGAGCGATGACATGAAATGTCTGTGATGGGATTGCAAGAGCATGAAATTATGGACGAAGAAAAAACGGTTCTGGTTTGTTAGCGGGGGGGGGGGTTTAGAAGTCGTGAAGTCTTTTTTGTCAATATCTTCTCTTATCTTAAATTAAATAATTTTGGACTTAAGTGCAGTTTACCCCCCCGCAGTCGACCTCCACCTACCGTATCTCGGCTCCCTGTTCATCTACAGGTGTGTAAAACATAGTATAGTATACTCGCCAGAGCAAGACAAACATTGACCCCCCCCCGCTAAGGAACCAGAATCGAAAAACAACAAAAACGAGGCAATACTGACTTTAATGCCTAAAAAATGGGCGGATGAGAGCAAGATCAGCCAGCTCACAGCGGCTAGTTGATAAAATAAGGATGAGTTAGCTTGTCGAGTGGCACTCCCCGCAGATATTCGACCTGAAATTGTGAAAGATTAAAGGAATGGGCTCTTTTGCATTATCGGGGGGCACACTTATTTCTTAGGATCCAATTTTTGAAATATAAATAGTGGTAGTGTTTCTAGATGGTTATTTACTATTCTTAAACGTCAAAACTTTACAAATGTGTATTAAAAATGATAAAAAATATCGACTTTTCCATCGAAAATGGCCGATTTTTTACAAAATTTCGACTTTTTAAAAGTTTTTAGATAGTTTTTCTGGTTGAAATATAGTTAAACATTTCTAAAAATACTTTTAAAACACTTTCCATTACGTTACTAGGCATTTCTAGACTTATACAAAATAGTTCGCCCCCCCCCCGATAATGTGAAAGAACCGACAACGGGCATGGGTCCAGCGGAGAAAATCTTGAACTAACCTGGGGAAGCTCCGAGTATCTGGACGCATTAAACGGCCGCGGCAAATACGTCCTCTTTTGGTGTTCCTAAAGCTATACTCCACGACGGCACGACGCCCTTTTTCACCTTTAACAAACAAAAGAAGGTGGCCGGCTCATAGTCGATGTACAGCTTGTGTGCCACCAATTCCGGGCTGAAATTGTCGTTGAGCATCCCAATGAACGCTACCGGTTTATCAAATTCTGCAAATCCCGAACGCTGAAGATGCACGATGAGGCGGAAAGTCGCCCTGAATTTTCAGAATTTCTGTTAAAAATTAAGAGCTCGAAAATCGTAATTTCGAAGATCAGTTAATCCCCCTCGCGCACCGTGGCATCCAGCATGGCCCCAGATTTGGTACCGCGAGACGTAGTAGCGATTCGGGGTGTCAAAACTGGCCGTCGGGTAGAATTCGCCGCGGATGTGTGCCTCTAAAACACCATGTCGCCATTTCATAATGCCGAATTTTCATAATGCCGAAATTAAACGTCGAAATTTCAAAGTGTCGAAAGTCATAATGCCGAAATTCACAATGTAGAAATTCACAATGTCGAAATTTAAAAGTCTACATTATGAAATTGCGTCATTCTGAAATTTCGACAATATGAAATTCGAAATTACGAACTTTAACATTGTGATTTTCGGCGTTATAAAAGCTAATCCATATTCGCTTACTTTCCGAGCTGTTTTCGGCATCCCGGAGTAGGCGTTGGTGAGCCTCGGCGGCGGCGCGCTTCAGCCCCAAGAAGTCGGAGGATGGGATGCTGCCGCGATACGGTAGGACTAATCGTAAGCCATGCATTACATTGTGTTCCCGATGTACCTTTTGGGTTTCCACCAAGCGTCGCCCACAACGCTTCATCGGGAATGGAAGTTCCGTTCAGAAAGCGCAGGTATTTGGTGACCTGAAACCTTATATTAGGGGTCAGGCTTGGCTTAGACGACATTTAGACTTTGATTTAGGCTTAGCTTAGGCTTAGGCTTGGTTTTGGCTTAGCTTATGCTTTAACTGCAGCCAACCCGAAAATGTGATATTTCCGCTCATTGTACACGAAAATGGTTTTAAAACTTGGGGTTTCTGGCTGTCGGGATTTTTGCTGTCGGGATTTTGAATGCCAGGATTTCGGCGTTTTCACAATGAGAATCACCAACCTTGCGGTTCGCCATAAATGCGTCGGCGGCGGCCCTCGGAATCAGCGCTGACAATGACGACTTGTACATAGGAAACGGAGATGAAGTGTTCCGAAATGAAGCTCTTTGTTTAAGAAGAGGAAGCATGTTTCTGGGTCTGTCGATTTGCTATCATAATGTCGAAATTCCTAATTTCGAAATTTCAGAATGTCGAAATTTCAGAATGTCGAAATTTCAGAATGTCGGCATTTTTGCATAGGATTCGGGGTTTTTCGGGGAAATTAGCTAATGTAAATTTCGACATTATGAATTTCGAAATTTTTAAGGAGACCCGGGCTAGAAAAAGGTGTGTCCGCCACGCACCTTTCTGCCATTCAGCCTGCCAGGTTGGAACTCGATAAATTCCATGTTCATTGAACCGTTGAGGGCCTTGAATATGCGTACCATCTCGAGGTTCGTCTTCAAAGGCACGTCGACGCCGGATAGATACTGAAAAAACGCTGGGTTTTGAGAGTTTTTCAAATTTTTTTTTCTCAAGATCTAATTTCGAAAGATGAATAGCGGCATTGTTCCTGAATTGTTGTCTACTTTTCCTAAATATGAAAATGTTACAAATTTTTATTTAAAAAATATCAAAAAAAACGATTTTTTTACCGAAAAGGGCCGGTTTTTGATGAAATGGTCGATTTTTTTTATATCTTTAGATGCTAGTTGAAATAAAGTTGTATATTAAACACTAAAGTTATACTAAAACTTTACTTTATACTAGTTATATACTAAAAACACTATAAAACACTTTGTATTAAGTTACATGGCATTTCTAGACTTGTACAAAAAAAATCGGCGCCCCTCCCCGAAAAAAATGTCCCCCCCCCGATAATGCGAAAGAACCAATTTTTTTTAATCGATTAAGTAGGATATATAGTAGGATACCTGATAATATTTCCATTGATTTTGCGAAGCGGCAGCATATTTGAGGCAGGACCAGACGGCCGTCACGATGCCATATTCGCCCCAACCGATCCTCGGGATTTCCTGACGCCAAAAGCCTCAACCATCATTAGGGTCCGACATACGATGATGTGAATATTCGAAAAACAGCCCCCCACATTCCGCATCAACGCTTTAAACGTTTCGTTAGAATGGCCGTCCATCGCGATGCAATACAGATTTTGGGGCTGGTAGAAGGCTGAGAGCATGTGGAGAACCTGAATACTCCATTTTTGGTTTTACCATCCTAAGCCTAAGCCTAAGCCTAAGCATGCAAAAGATCCAAAAAAAATACCTGCATAATGTTCTTGTATACCACCAGACCATACGCGAGCGGGAAATCGGCTTCTTCGCGGCTCAGCGGCCGCTCTTGGAAATGGAATTGGGTTTTGAAGGCGGCACATCTTAACCATTAGAGTAAGCAGCATTCCGGCCATAATCCCGACAGCCAAAATGCCGACAGGTCAAAATCACAACATATGCTTGAAGGGATTTGCCATCATAATGTCGAAACTTCATAATCTTGACAATTCATCACGTCGAAATTTCGTAATGTCGAAATGTCATAATGTTTCAATTTCATAAACTCGAAATTCAGAATGCCAATTTTTTTGCACATGTCAGAACATTTTTGCAAATGTCGACATTCTGAATTTCGACAATCTGAAATTTCGGCATTATGATTTTTGACAATTTGATAGAAACCCGTTTAGGCTAATACCACTGCCTCTTAAAGGGCTATTCTGGTTTGTCAAGCCATCGACATGCTGGCGGTCGGGATTATTGTTGTCGGGATTTTGTTTTGTCGGGAATTTGGCTGTCGGGGTTTTGGCGTCTTCTCGAAACTAAGCAAAATCGCAAACCTGTCATCAGCATCCAATAAAATACCCGTGTGATAATGATGATCATATGCCTAAATAAGCGCAGTATTAGCTCGAAATTTCATATGGTCGAAATTCAGGATGACAAAACTGACATAAGTTCATTTTCCTAAAGACCCCCGGATCCTATGCAAAAAATGTCGACATTCTGAATTTCGACATTCTACATTTTCGACATTACGAAATTTCGACAAATTTCGACTGGCTAATAGAAAATCCTTTTACCCAATCCTTGTAGAAGGCGAGCGCATGCTGATCTCCCTCGAAGAGGCCATCGCAGTCCAGATCGATACGGTCGAGCAGGGTGAAGCGCATTGGTTCGTCCCTCTCACATCTCTTGCCGAAATGAGTCCTAAAACTATCGTTTTTTCCGTGTTTTTGACGATCACAGGGCGAGGGTGTAGCTTACTGCATGCTTATCAGATTTTTAAGAAAATACTCTAAGCCTAAGCCTAAGCCTAAGCCTAAGCATACCCTAAGCCTAAGCCTAAGCCTAAGCCTAAGCCTAAGCCTAAGCCTAAGCCTAAGCCTAAGCCTAAGCCTAAGCCTAAGCCTAAGCCTAAGCCTAAGCCCGCCTAAGCCTAAGCTTCCAAGCCTAAGCCTAAGCCTAAGCCTAAGCCTAAGCCTAAGCCTAAGCCTAAGCCTAAGCCTAAGCCTAAGCCTAAGCCTAAGCATACCCTAAGCCTAAGCCTAAGCCTAAGCCTAAGCATACCCTAAGCCTAAGCCTAAGCCTAAGCCTACAATAAGTGACACGTACATCATTTCATTGTAGTAGGCGCGGAACGAAAGCCACAATAGAATCAACCCAAGCACGACCAGTAACCGCTTCTGCCATCGGTATGCCGTCGACCACATATGCTAAAATGTTTGTAATCAGGCACATTACACACATGCCTTTCTTCTACGGGCTGTCCCAAAAAGGATCATGATTTTAGTTACAAGGAGGCGTCTTTAGTGACAATCCGTTTTCCGCACGAGACTAAGCTTATCTTGTGCAGAATTTTGCGCTGATTCCGTGCCTGTTATCAAAATCTGCAAAGCACTCAGATTCAAAAAATTAAGAAGCTTTTCAGGGCGATAGGGGTGAAAAGAGCATCCAAAGAGCAGCTTTTTCTGCACAAGATTTGCTAATTACTTTCGACAAAATATTTTCTCTCGAATTTTTCCAGGGTCATAAACGTTGCGAGTTAGAAAATTTTCGTCCTGAAATGCGCTGTAACTTTTTGAAAATGCCGAAAAATGAAAAACAGAAACTCAAAACTTTGAACTTTTTGAAACTCAAAAACGTCTCCTAGTTGGTCCCGTGCAGAAGCTCTATTGCCACCAAAAAACGTCTCCATGTAAGCACCAAGCTTTCCGGTTTTCCAACTTACAAAATGACATTGAAAACCCATGCGCGGCGCTATTGTCCCATTAGAAATTCTTGTTAAAGTCGAATCGATCTGGCACAGAAGCGCCAAATAATTTTCCCGGAGTGCACAATGGTGTCTGCCGTCCGGAAATCATGCCCGACACGCCTCCAAAAAGCGACCGAACAATTCCCAAAACTTTTATTGCCCCGGTGCATGAGTGTCCGTATTTGTTGATGTGTGGCAAATATCCGGCATCATGCCCGTCAATCGACAATCGAAACGGGTTGTTTCATTTTGCCGAAATACACTTTGTCGAAAATCATAATGTCGAAGTTCAGAATGTCGAAATTCAGAATGTCGCAATTTCAGAGTCGAAATTCACATAAACTAATTCTCCCGGAAAACCCCCATGCAAAAAATGTCGACGTTCTGAATTTTGGCATTATGAAAGGGGGATTTTAAAGGGATCAGGAAGCCTTCCTGAGGAAGGGGCAGGAAAAATTAGCATAAAATTGGTCCTGGTCCTCAAATATTGATAACCTTAGCCTCATCGATTAGACAATAGAATAATATCTTGTAGCTCTTGTACTCAAAATTGTGACGTTTTTGAGGGTCAAAATATGGTTCCGTTTATTGGGTATACGAAAGTAAAATTGGGTTAGCGCATTTTCCATCGTACATCTGATTTAATTTTCTGCGGTTTGGAATTAATGTCCATGCTGCCACGAGGCATCGACAGATTGTAAGGATTTTGGGTACTTTCCTTTTAACGGGGGGGGTGGTAAAGGGATCACGAAGGTACAGGCGCAGGCAAACGGTTGCCAATTCTGAACTAGCCCTGATCTAATCTTCCTGATCCCTTTAAAGTAGCCGAGTTTGGGGGAAACTCGTAAAAAATCAATTGCCTTGATCTCGAATCCTCGAATTCCTAATACAATAAAGAACGAGAAAGCTGTGAAACGTCTAAAAATGACTGAAAAATGTCGTGATCCGCCACCAACTTTCTCCCTATGCTAATTTATCCCCCCGATTCGGCAGTCAGGCAAAGCCAGCGTGTGCGATGATTGAACCAGTTAGTCTTCGCACAACCAGGAATGTATCAAAAATATCGATTTTTCGACCAAAATGGCCGATTCTTGACCAAAATTTTGATTTTTGATAGTTTTTAGATAGTTTTTCTTTTAAGTATAGTTATCGATTACTAAAAACCTTATAAAAAGGCTTACTATTAAGTTGCTAGGCATTTTAAGAATATAAAAAAACCCCGAAATACGATGCAAAAATGTCGACAGATTAAAATTTCGACATTACGATCGAATGTAACGCACGTCATCGTTGTCCGATCGCTTTTTTCGGCAATTTTCCGACTGATACTTGCCCAATCGCTAGGGCCTCAATGCTGACCTTCCATTGCGACACCGAACATCGAATTGTAGCCGAAATCACGAACAGTTCCTCCACAACTGCCGGTGGTTTTGCGAAATTCTCCTTTTGCATCGTTGGTTCACAGTAGCCGCTGAGTTTTCGCGTTTTTTTCAAGCAGATGGGGCGTTCGCTCAATTCAGATTGCTTTTGCAAAGTAAAAGCAAAGCACGGAATTTCGGCTGTAGAGAAAATATGTTTGTGTCAATTCAATGGCCAAAGCCTAAGCCTAAGCCTAAGCCTAAGCCTAAGCCTAAGCCTAAGCCTAAGCCTAAGCCTAAGCCTAAGCCTAAGCCTAAGCCTAAGCCTAAGCCTAAGCCTAAGCCTAAGCCTAAGCCTAAGCCTAAGCCTAAGCCTAAGCCTAACCTAAGCCTAAGCTTAAGCCTAAGCTTAAGCCTAAGCCTAAGCTTCTTGCGCTTTAGAAAATATCGACTTCCAAGAGTCGATTTCTTCCGGTAGAGCGCTCAAAAATCATGCCACGGGGGCGGGGGGCAAAAGTAGGGCCCCCGCCCGTTGTTCGCCAAGGCCTTGGCAATGGAGCAGGAGTTGGAATTGGTGAGCACGTTGTCGTCCTCTTCTCGTGCATTCATAACAAAATAGCAACATGACACCCGAGCCTGACCTTGCAGTACCCCCTTCACTAGCCGTCGACTATCAACCGATCCAACGTTGTCGAAAACTGCTTAATCTCCCCCCGCTAACAGTCCAGAACCCGTTTCGGCTGTAAATTTTTCGTTTCTTCGACCAAGCGGAATTCCAGCCATAATGCCGACAGGAGAAATCCCGACAACCCAATAATTTTCGGTCTTTTTACCGATAAATGGTTTTAAATGAAATTTCTGGTTGTCGGTATCTTGGCTGTCGGTATTTTGAATGTCGGTATTTTGAATGTCGGTATTTTGAATGTCGGGATTTTCGATGTCGGCATTTTCGCTGTCGGGATTATGGTGTTTTCTCAAAAAAAAAACACCCACTATAACGGATGACGTGGAATACGGCGATGTAAGATTGAAGATCAACGAATAGTGCAGGCGCCGGCCTTCAGACTCGCCACCCTGGCGTTCCCCGCCGTTCCCACAAAGTTACAGCTTTTCCCGCCGGCAGGCGGAATCGGGAAACGCGAATCTTTTCCGGAATGGGAATTCTTTGTAAGCCATAAAAAGTTTCCAAATTTCTGCCCAAAGACGTGGCGACAACTGATTGTTGTGATTTTTGACCAAAAAAATGATAGACCCACCTCCGCATCCTGGGCATCTACCGGCACGTAGACGACCATCGCTACCGATCGTGAGGGGGCTAACTGGATCGACGGTGCAGACGACGTTTCATCATTTCATCTGAAGAGAGACGTGAGACTTCAGCAATCAGTCATCAAACAAAAAGCTGGTCAAAAAACAAATAAAAAGCTGGTCAGCCAGAGGGCATAAAAAGAGAGAGAGAGAGAGAGAGAGAGAGAGAGAGTGAGAGTGAGAGAGAGATAGAGAGAGACAGAGAGATAGAAAGAGAGTTGTGTGAGAGAAAGCGAAATATGGAGAGAGAGATGGAGATAGATAGATAGAGAGAGAGAGAGAGAGAGAGAGAGAGAGAGAGAGAGAGAGAGAGAGAGAGAGAGAGAGAGAGAGAGAGAGAGAGAGAGAGAGAGAGAGAGAGAGAGAGAGAGAGAGAGAGAGAGAGAGAGAGAGAGAGAGAGAGAGAGAGAGAGAGAGCAAATAAACCCAATAAAAAGTGGCATCTACACGCGCTTTTCGTGTTCCCGAAAATTGAAAAGCTATGACCTTGGTGTTGGGTGATGCACGGAAAAAAGTCGGCTGACTGTTGTCTGCCCCTTTTTTGGCCTGCACCAGTGCCAGAGCGACAGACATAAACACATATTATCAACCATGAGAAACTACGTAATTTATATCATTCCTAAAAATTTCTAGCGCATTTATAGAGAGCAAAATTCTTTTGGATTTTCGTGGGGAACAAACTTTTTCTTCAGCTCTAATTTTCCAAAAATAAATAGTGGAGGTGTTTTAAAATGGTTTTTACTATGCCTAAACGTCAAAACTTTGCATATTTTTATTAAAAAAACAGCAAAAATATCGATTTTGCGACCAAAAAGACCGGGTTTTGACCAAAATTTCGACTTTTTTGTAAAAAGTTCAAAGTTGTTAGATTGTTTTTCTGGTTGAAATATAGTTTATTACTAAAAACACTTTATATTAACTTATTAAGCGTTTGTAGACATATACAAAAAAGTTAGGTTGGGTTCCCGTCGGAATGGCGTGCATTCAATGGTTCCCTCTCCATTGTTTATGCTAATTGAAAGCAGGCATAAGCTGGCCAGCCAGACGGCAGCTGGTCCCGTTTCGCAGGGCCGGCTAGAAGGATACCAGGGGCTGTAGATATAGAGAGGCTGTGGATTTCTCTCCACTTCTGCTCAAATTTTTGGCTATAAAAAGCTCATCAAAAAGTATAAGAATAGAAAATTTCGATCTTTTTGTCGAAAATGTACGAAAAATTACCAAAAAAATTTCAAAATTTTCAAAGTGTTTCAAATATTTTATGCTAGCGATCAAAAACTACAAAAAAACTGTATCAAAATTGGAATAAAAATGTAAATCTTGCCTTGCCCTCGTTATGTACATAAAGCATTCGTTTATTTCTGTACATAGAAGACACAATCGATCGACTACAATAATAAGACAAACAAAAATCACTAGAGAAATCAATGAAAGCACATAATATATCTCTGTTCTCTAAAACTGTGTTCAAAATGCGAGTGAATGCTTCGTCTAGGCGTGTTCCTTGCGCTGCTGCCGGTGAAGAAGACGCCTAAAACAAAATTTCAGAAAATATCGATCGCTCTCACCGTTCGCGCTCATACTCCTTGATTCGCATCAAATGATCGTCGTATTCGCACTTGTCCCAGGCACCACGTTGGTCGTCACAAGCGTGGCCGGCGAATGGAGCGTTTTTCGTCTGAAAAATATTCAATGTTCGCAATGGACTGTCGCACGGGCATCAATCTTACGTTCCCGTTGAGAATCTTGTTTAGAACGTTTCAGTAATTTTTATTGCTTAAAATTAACATCTAAAAAGGTGAAAATTGGAAGATTTTGGCGTTTTCCTGAAAACTGTGTCAAATGCTTGATTTTTTCGAAAACTTTGGATTCCCTGTTAAAAAAAAACCCCCCGCTAACAGCCTAGTACTGCAAAAAATTTACCTGACACTTCATGAGGTCGATCAAGTGATGCGCACAATAGTCCCGTTGCCCGGGCTTCAACCGGAACTGCTCCATCTCTTCCCAAGTGGCCTTCATCACACGTTCCTGAAAGGTAAAAGTTAGAAAAATAGCCATATAGAAATAACCTTTCGCGGGCGCTCGAAACCCGCTTGCGGGTCGAAGGTGGGCGGCCGATCGGTTCGCGGGGCCGTTTCCGGAGACAGGGCCCCTTCTAACGAGACCGACAGCTTGGTGCCCATGCCTGGAAAAGGACCTGTATCATTTATTTTTAAACCCATCCCAAGAAAGAAAAAATGGAGAACAACTGCGATCCAAAGAAGCCACGAATCTCGGTACAACAATTGAGAAAGGTGATATTTCAGCATTATAAGGCGGCAATATATTATGACACGTAGGAAACTTTGAGTCAGCTAATCACAGCGATTACAAGTGAAGGGTGTACCAGAAAAAAATTAGAAACACACGAAAAATGCGGTAAATGGCGATCAGAGCTCGGCGTGCATGATTCCGTCTTCTCCAGTGTAATCGATCAACGACGCCGAACGTCCGGCTACCCGGCCGAAGACGACGCATTCCAGCAGGGAATTTCCGGCCAGACGATTCGACCCGTGCACTCCGCCGGTCACCTGTAAAATATTTTGGTTCCTGTATTTGTCATATTTGAACGAATTCTAGAACGAATTTAGGGTTGAATTTTGCTAATCTAAATAGAGGAGGTGTTACTAAACTGTTTTTTACGATTTAATATAGATTTTGGGCTAAAAAAATTCACGATCTTCGAGCAAAATCTTGAAATTTTATACAAACTGGGAAAGTTGTATGAATAGCCCTATATAGCAAAATTTCGGACACCCCTCCACAGAAATACCAAAAAGGTCGAAAGATTTCAAACTTTGCAACGCAAAAAATCACCTCTCCAGCAGCCAGGAGCCCCTTGAAAGAGCGGTCCATGAACTCGTTGAAAACCTGGGGAAAATCTATTTAGAATGTAGGAGAAGCATTTACGAAAGCATTGCGGTCGATTCTCAATCCGCCCATCGTGTAGTGGAGGGCCGGGGTGACGAGTGCCGCGTACACTGGCTTGTCCAACGCCACAGCAAACGGGAACACCGTTTTTCCTGAAAAGCAGTCATTCGCAATTAGAAAACACAAACCAAAAAGATCCTTCTTCTTTTTGCCCTCTGCCTCAACGATGGCATTGTATTCTCTGATCGTTTTCTCGACCTATAAACGAACGTTGAGAGAAATCTACCAAATGTCACCTCCGTGTAGGGAGCTCCCAGGGCCGCAGCAAACGCCTTGATATCGTCGTACTTGGTAAAGAATTTCTTGACATTCGCGTAGAAGCCGAACGCCGGGCGCCCGAACGCGTCCGCCATCTCGTCGGTCATCAACATTATAGCGGCAACGTGCGGGCCTGAGCCACCCTACAAAATACTACATTTTTTCCCAGATCATCAAGATTACCTGAAAACTCTCCACTTTCTCGCATTCCTTGTTGATCCGGCCGGTCAGGTAGTCGCGTCTGCCCAGTTCATTGCCGATTCTACATAAAAGCAAATTAAACATTTTATTTGTAAAACCCTACCGTTTTCCTTTGGAGTTGAGTAGCAGGGCTCCTTTTCCCCTCAACGCCTCAGCAGCCAGGAATTTTGTGTTGTCCCCAGGGGTCTTTGGGTCGATGAAAGCCGTCGGATGGACCTAAATAAAGTGTCCAAAACCTAGCAAATTCCTCAAACCTGCACTTTGTTCATCCCGATCACCTGCGCGCCCATGGCCCGCGCCATCTTGACGCCATCTCCGCGTGCAAATGCGCCGTTGGTCGTGGGTAGATGCGCCTGAAATTCGTTTTCAACTCGGGGTTCTTTAGCATTTCGGGGGGAAATACGCAAACATGGACAGTACTTTTCAAACGGTCTTTTGATGAAAATAACTTTATGCTTGAAGAGGGCATAACTACGAAAAACGCTAATTTTGGTCGAAAACGGCCCTTTTTGGTCGATAAACACTTTTTCTGGGCTTTTTTTGTTAAGCAAAACAAAGTTTTAGGGTTTGGAAACAATGGATTATGCGGTCACTTCTAGTAAACACCAACCTTATCGCTAGCGAACTCGAGCAGCAGCGAAGCCTCCGAATCCTTGTCCGCTGTGAACCCGCCGGTCGCCAGAATTATGCCTTTGCCGTCGATCTAAAAAGCTTTTTGAAACTCTCTGAAGCCGAACCTCGTTGATGGTGCCGTTATGCAAGCGGACCCGCACGCCAACCATGTACTCGTTCCATGAAGACAGTCCCAGGACCTAAAACAAAGTTTTTTCAAGATTGCTATTTTTCCTACCTTCGTTTCAAGATATTCCGTGTATTTTCCTGGATTCTCTTCAGAGTACTGTTGTATTTTCGCATAGAGGGCCTGGAGAAAAGCGCTGTTTTTTCATAAAGCGAGATACCTTGATGATTCCGAGACCGACCGGCGTTGGGCGACCTTCTTTCGGCGAGGGAATCCAGTGGGTGCGGGGTACCGAGTGGCCGCCACAGAGATTCACGTCAGATAGGTCGACACCGGCCTCAGTCAAGAATCGCACGGCGTCTTCCGAATGCTCGACGAGCAACTGAAAATGGTTAGAATGAATCGATGCCAAATAAAAACCCACGCGCACAAGACTCTCGTCGTTTTCGTGGTCTCCGGCATTGAGGGTGTCGGTCTGGAACAGCGTCGCCGAATCTTCGATGCCGGCTTTTTCTTGAGCATCGGTTCCGCATGCGCTGATGCCACTCGAAGCCTTCGCCGAGTTGCCGCCAACTAAACAGCAGACCGCTTTTACGATACAGACGCTTGATAAATTCGTAATTTCGTTGCAACAAACCGTTCTTTTCTCCTTCGACGAGGACCACTTTCTGGCCATCTCGGAGCGCTTCAAGGGTTGCCGATAGACCCGCCAATCCAGCGCCAACCTATTTATAAGTATAGGAATCCAGCAAGCTGCCTACCACAATTATCGGTTCATCTTTTGTCGGGGCTGTTCGTCTCTTCGCCGCAGTGACGAGCACCGCCATGCAAAGGACGATCAGGATAGGTTGTCGCATCACCCAACCTAAATTTCAGCGTTATAGGTAATTTGTAACTGATGTTGTTAGAATTGCAACTCTTTTCGGAGAATGTGCTCGCTTTTACAAATCTTCCCCGGGCGGCCGAAGCCGTCAAGCGCACACATTTTGGTTGGCGCTAGTAATGTCTCGGAATCACGGAGCCTAGCCGGTGCTTACGGTATGGCTCTAATGAAATCTTGAAAGGACCGGTAAGGCAAACGGAAGCGGAATTCTTTCAAGAGATCGCTGTCCGGGGGTAATTGTTACCAAATATGCTTACATAAATCGTCAAATTATTTTTCTTCGCATCAGGTGAGTCTTTATCACAACCGGAAAATCAATCACAAAACGAAATTTATGGTGGCATTGGTTGCGCAACGTTTTCAGGGGGTTTGCGGCGGGGTGTGAGGGTTCTTCCGTTCCGGGTCGGCTTGCAACACCTTGTCGACGTCGACGCCCGGCTTACGCATCAGCGTCTCCAGCGCCACGCGCTTCTTCCTAAACAGCTTTCGATTGCAATTGTTGGTGCTTTCGCATTGTTGGGGGAGGGGGATTTCAATTTTTTGGGTATTTTTAATAACCCCCCCCCCCCACGATACTGCAGAAGAACCGAATAGTAAGTCGAGACGAAGAGCCCGGCGCAAAGTCACTGACGGGATGTTGTGGTAGAGCAGAAAGCCGAGAAAGAGCAGCACCCAGACGACGTTGTACGCGTAGCTGATCAGCAGCCCCGTCCACGGGCGCCCGACCACCACTGCAATTTATTGATCTTATTTATTTAATTTGGGTGTTTTTAATTTTGATTAAAGTGTAGGTGTATATAAGTTGTAAAGGCCATTTACAAAGTTGTAAATGGGCTTAAAAACGCTTAAAAATTCAGTTTGCAACCATTTAAAAAATCAGCGACCTACCATTGCAAAAGCGCCCCGTATAGTAGGGTAGGCATCGGCACATGAGTTGCGTGGCGTTGATGCCCTCCCACGGTTTTACCACTTCACACTTTCCGTAGGCACACCTGAAAGAAATTCGGTGCTTTCGCAATGTCGGGGGGGGGGGTAAACGGCACCTAAGCCGTAATTTTTCCTTTAGCTACCTCTAGTTTATCTTGGAAAAACCCTGGGCTCATTTCTTACAATCGAAAAAAAAGGCAACGTCACCAACGGGTTCAGGTAGTTGCGAAAGAGGTCGTCGCGTTCCCCGCAGTTCTGCACCACGATAGTGTAGCGGGCGACGAGGTATCGGTCGTCCTTCTTGTCCTAGACCGAACAGCATAACCTGGTATTTGCACAAAATTCAAAACAAAAACTTCGTTCCCGTACACGTTTTTTTTTGCATCGCGGGGGGAGTCCAAAGCGTAGCCTTAATTTATACTAAAAACGCTATGAAAATGCGTACTTTTACGTTACGTGCCAAGTCTGTTGGGAAAAATTCCTGCCGACTCGATAACGCAAAATAACCCGTACATCTTTGCTCACGTGCACCCAGCATTCCGCCCTGAGACCGTCATGAACCGGCTGCAGATTCCGCATCGCCAGCGAGCCGGTCGTCGTGTTCTGCACGAAGCGCGTGTAAGTAGAACCGCTGCAACGCGAATTACGGTCCGGGAAAATTTCACTTTACGGTAACTAAATAAAATGTCGATTTTTCGATTGGAATCGATAGATCTCGTCGAGTTCTATCATTTCCAGTTGAAAAAACTATTGGGACTCGCTTCTAAAAAAAGTTATAAACATTTTAAATTGGCTAGTTCACTTTACGGTAACTAAATAAAATGTCGATTTTTTGACTGAAATCGATAGATCTCAGCGAGTTCTTGCGTTTCCCGTTGAAAAAACGATTGGGACTAGCTTTTAATAAAAGTTATAAACGTTTTAAGGTGGTTGGTTCACTTTACGGTAACCTCGTGAAAATGCGATTTTTCGCCTGGGATAAATAGATCTCATCAAGTTCTTGTATTTACAATTGAAAAAACCTTTGGGAAAGTTTTTTGGAGGAGGCTACACTATATTTTTGACATTTGACTGTGACATTGTCAGGCAAGGCGGGCCGTCGCTTCGGATGGGCTGCCGCTCCACTCTTTCGAAATGGGGGCGCCCCCGGCCGCTTCGCCGGCCTTGGCGCCCCCATTTCGAAACCCTGTACGAGCTCGCACCCATCCGAAGCGACTAGGCCCCCGGTGGCACGAAGCCTTTTTCTAGTCGCAGAGCGGAGGAAGTAGCGGTCTCTTCCCCCCCAAATTGAGTGACTCCTGTTGCAAAACCGTCTTTTTGCTGTTTCAGAAATTCTGAAATTCGGTGGTAGTGCAAAATGTGTGCTAATACAGTTTTTCTTGCGACTTTTGCAGCGGCCCCGTATTTGGTACCCCAGTACGTTCACAACTCTTACGTTTTTTCCGTACAAAGGAGTCCCTCGTAGCCGAAACAGACTTTTTCGATGCGGGGTGAATTGGTTTAAAACAGCTATAACTTTTGTTAAAAGCGAGTCCCAATCGTTTTTTCAACGGGAAACGCGAGAACTCGCTGAGATCTATCGATTTCAGTAAAAAAATCGACATTTTATTGAGTTACCGTAAAGTGAACTAGCCAATTTAAAATGTTTATAACTTTTTTTAGAAGCGAGTCCCAATAGTTTTTTCAATTGGAAATGGTAGAACTCGACGGGATCTATCGATTCCAATAGAAAAATCGACATTTTATTTAGTTACCGTAAAGTGAAATTTAGCCTACGGTCCTGTAGGCTTAGCGGGAGAAGCACTTTTGACGGGGCAATCCTAGATCCTTTGATCTAAATTCCAAGAATGTTTTCCAGTGTTTTAAATATTCCTGTGCAAAAAAAAAACGACGAATTCCCCGTGCCATTTCAATTTCAATCGAAGAAACGAATTTTTGGATTCTAAAATCACCAAATACTTTTCAAAAATTGGCTGATTTTTTACCTTATTACCTTATTACCTACCCGTCGATCCACTTGGCCGACATGTCTCCGGGGAACGCGAGGTACCAATACAGTTTAGCCTCCACGTTCGAAAGCACAGTCGGGAATTTTTCCCGGATCGGGCATGGGACGACGGCAGAGTGGCCGACCGGAACGTAAAATTTCTCGTCACTGATCAGCAACGCCCTCTGGTCCTCGTCTAAAAACCTCACGAGATCTGCTTCCGGTAGAAGAACGACCCAGTTGAGAGAGAGAGAGAGAGAGAGAGAGAGAGAGAGACGGATATCTAAATCGTGGGCGAACGACTCACGCGTCAGGACCACGTTTCTCGCCACGGCTAAGCCGGTGGCCAACGGAAGCGCGGCGAGCAGCGCCAGCAGCCCACCCACGTTCAGCGCCATAGCAGAAATGTTTTTCGAAATGTGTGTGCCAAATTGGCGGCCCGGCCGGCGAATGCCAAATAATGGATGCAATGGCTAAACGTTAATTTAACAGTTCATCTAAATTTAGCTAACGAATTTAATTATACCAACGCGACGATCTAGGTATCCTTTACAGCCCTGAACCGACGTAAAAGCGATAAAACTTTATTAATGATGAGCACAGCACGTCAATCAATTGGAACAACAAACAAAGCCCGGTCGTTATAAAAAGATGTGGGGGATAGAGAGGGCAAATTCGATTAATCGGTCACCATTGGCAGAAGCCGATTTCTATTTTTTGGTGAAAGTACGGGGACACGAGAACGACAGCATGTTACGGAGGGTAATGTATAGCGTAGTAATTTCCAGTAATTTTACAATACAGCCAAACAGATATGGGAATGGCGGAAGTACAAACTTGGGGCGGGTAATTGAGGCTTACTTTAGTCGAGACGTCGCCGACGCGGATCGAAACGTTCTCTGCCGCCGTCATCACCACGTCGATCACGCGGCGGGCGATGATCGAAGGTGCGGCGTGGCGGTGAACGCCGCGCGGGCCGCCGACTCTCCATCGGTCGTTCGGGCTCTAAAAAATCACAGTGAAGTTGGAGCTCTCTTGGAAAGCCGGAAATCTCGTCGATAAAAAAACACCTCGGTACTGTTCTATTTAGCGAGGGGGGGGAGATAGGATTACGGAGCGACGGTGCCCCTACTCTTATATACTTAATTCCTTTTGCTGCCATTCGATAGTGTTTCAAAAATCTTATTTTTGATTCTTACTTAATTCAAGCAAAAAAAAACTTAACGGAAACTACTATAACAAAGACAATAATGTTACCCCGGCGAAAGAGAACAGTACCAAAAAAAATCAATTAAATATATAACCCACTCTTCTGTGGTGACTGCGCCCTCGGGTGCTTGTAGCTGCGACTTCGGCTGCGGCTACGGCTTCTGCGCGCAGGCGTAACGGCCGGCCGCGTCACGTCTTTTCGATCTAAAAATAGATATCATCGCCCAACAATTCCAATATACCGTAGCTGATCCGGCTGCCGAGGGGGACCTGTGCGCGCGGCGGGCGTGGATCTTCTAAAATGGCTAGCAAATGTGACGGTAATATTGCTGCCTAACCGGAGCCTCGAAAAACGGAAGTTGGAATTTTAATAATCTCGGAAATTCCATAGGCTTTTTAAGAGACTCTGAGATATGAACGATGGAATCTTTAGAAACTATGGAAAATTCGAGATTCGTAAAATTTTGCGTAGCCGTTTAGAGAAACCTCGTGCTCACCTGGGACATTGCTAGTAGCAGGTGACGGTTCAGGCTTCAGGATGCGAGCGGGGACATTTTCGGTGTCGTCTTCGGGCACCTCACCGTCCTCCAGACTGGCCTGGAAAAAAAATATGTTCTATAATAGAAATAAAGCGAATGTTTGTAGACAGCTCTCACAACGCTTAACAAACAAAGGCACCGAAAATACCGATATTTTTGACCGAGGTTACTAAGCCCAAGATAAAACAGTTTTCATACTTATCTTTGCGGCTCTAAATATAGCTAAATTTCACCAAAAAAACACTATTCAAATGGTTGTGCTCACGCTGGGAACTTAAAAAATTCGATACTAAGAAATGGGAAAAAATCGTTCCCGTATAACCACCAAATAGAAGCTGAATAGTTTCCGCGGAAACGTTTCTATATATCTGGTGGCAATAAAATCACAAATCACCTGTGCGGCAGCGGGTTCCAGTTGCTGGCGCAGCGTGTCCGGGCTTGAGGCGGGGCTGAGCGGCTCTTCCGCCTCGTGGTCTTCGTCTACTTCGGAATCGACCGCATAGTCCAGCTGGATCTCCTCGTCGAAATAGCGCATCGTGAAGGTAGTGGTCGATGTTGACGGCGCAACGGCAGCTGTAGCCGATGACATGCTAAATGAAGGTCGATTGATTGAATACGATCGAAAAAAATTCACATTTTGGGTTTTTCAAACGATATAATATAGTAGTGAGGAGGAATGGCAATTTAGGCCTCCTTATCGCATTATTCAGCGAAAAAAAGACAGTCCAAGAAAAAACTAATTCCGGTGGCAAAATCAAACTAATTGAGGTAGAGGGGAAACTAGACTTTAGCCCCAAAAGCGGCAGATGACAATCGCTGCATTGCGTTTTGAAAGAGCCCAGCATATCAAGTGATAAGTGCTAGCCTGGATGACGCACTAATAAGGGGAAGCTCTCAATGCTCAGCAGGTGAAAACCACTACGAAACTTTTGATACTTCACATTGACACAGAATTTATGAAAGAGAATATATTTTTTCAGGCCCATCACAAAACAGTCACACCCCCCTAAGCGAAAGTTCCAAGATATCTAACAACAATGTTGGATCGTTAAAAAACTGACCACTCCTTGCGCTTCTCGTCGGCACGAGAAGGGCCGTTCGAATCACGCGCTTCCTGCTTCGTTTCTTCTGTCGATGCCTGATCCTCAGGTTGTCGCCCTGTAGAAGAGGAAGACCTCGAAGATGCCGTCCTCACCGGGGCGATCGGCGACAGCCTAAAATATACTCAAAAATTTTCGAATTTGAACAAACATGTTCCCCTCGTGCCGCGTCATCTCCGCCAGCATCCGGGTGATGTCTTGGCACCTAAAAAAAAATATTAACTGGTTCAAGTAGCGCACATGAAAGTCAAAGCGCTTCTAAAAATTACCGTTGGTTGACAGGTTTTTCGGGTGGGTCCGCCGAAGTGCCAGCAATCACCGGAAGTGGGGTGAAGAGCCTAGAAAAGTGGTAAATACAACGAACAAGGTGCCTCACGTTTCCATCTTTCCACGCATCGAGGCTTCGAACGCGGCGCGCGGCAACGGTTCCGGGATGGCTGCACGTTTTCGAGGGGATGACCTAGGCATCTGAGCGTTAATAATAACGACGACAGACATTACCTTAATGGCGGGCGAGTAGCAGTCGGTTGTCGGTCACTCCGACTTGGGGCACCGGATGATGGCTGTTGTTGACGAGTTGGATATGATGGTGACGGGCTTCTAAAATCAATGTAAACTGTGATCAGATATAAAAAAATTATCTGGAATGGACGAACGTCGTAACCTTAAACCAACCTTGGCCCTGGGATCGGTGATGCCTTCGAAGCGACGAGACGGCTAGACGAAACAGCAGCGATTTCTTTTGTGGGCGGCTTCTTTCGCGGTGAAGTCCTAAAAGATCTCGTACTTCGGTAATTTAATATTTCAATGCCGAAGGGTCCCCTTGCCCCATGTAATTCCACAGCATTGCAACATAATAGCAAAAAAACGGCCGTTTAGCCTTACCGGAGCGGTGCACTTGAAGTGGGGTTTTCGGACGTCGCTGTCTTGCCTCTACGCTGTTGCCCCTGCACCGTGGCCGTGATGTCAGGTTTGAGCCGTTGTGCACATGGCAAATGACTTAAAAAGGGCGTTGGTTAAGGGAGCAAATCCTTAGCACCTTTTCGTGGGCTCCGACTTGTCGATTTTCTGGCGCGACCCGGGTTCGGCTGGTCGGCTCGTCGACTTTTCAGGTGGTGGTGGAGGCTTCTTGCGCGGGGACGTTCTTAAAAATTGGCTTACGAGAAGTTTATGAAAAAGCAACCTTCTGGGCCCGGGGTCGTTGTGCTGCTTGGTCCCGTCGGGCCGAATATCGGACGTCGAGGGCCTGGCCGTCGTTTCTTCTGGGCGCTCCCTGAAAAGGAGAACATTTATTAAAAAGGATTGATTATTTTTCTATGATTGCCCAGTTTTTTTTAGAAAACAAACAATTCTTTGCTTTTCCACTATCCAAAAAAAACATGAAAACTTCGAAAGTTTATCACAAAATATAAATTATTTATTTCCTTTTGATCGAAATTTTTGAACCTAACTCTAAGTTTATTTTAATCCATGAAATATTGCAAAAATGCCCGTCACACTCTAATTTAACAGAAATTTGGTTTCCCAGCACCAAAAAACATCCTCACCTTTTCGCTGGTCTGCCTGTCCCTGTCGATTTTGTGCACGCGGGCCGCTGTTCTTTTGCCGCTTCGTTAATGTAGACGACGGGTCCCGATTCGAGATGAAGGTCCATCAGTGACATGAGCTTCGGCGGTATGGGCTTCTTCTGACGCCGAAACATCTCCTTCGTTAACTCCACCGCCAATTCGGGCACCAGACTTTTCACCTGAGCAAAAATATAAAATATTTCAAAGACGTTGCTCACATCTCTCAAACTGAGCATTGTCATGGATTGTTCGGGGCGGAGCAGCGTCGGGATGCCATGACGGTCCTCATCGAGCCCATGCAAGTAGACCCACTCGTGCAGCTGCGTCAGGGAATCGAACGTCAATTCAACGGTCATACTGCTTTTGTGGCACTTCATGTAACTGAAAGGAGAAATTTATGCTATTCGGTGATTCTCGGGCTCCCATTTTTTCTAATATAAGTAGAAGAAGGTTTCTAATTTTAAACACTATTTCTAAACGTAAAAACTCAAACAAATTTGCAGTTTCAGATCAGGTTCCATTTTAATTGCCTGCCTAAACCATCTTTCTTGCCTTTCTAGACTATACTAATAATTTCACGATTGCATAAGCGCCCTTTTGCAATCGGACTGTAAACTTACGATGGAACGATCCGATCTTCAGTCGAGGGACGAAAAGCAAGCGCGCAGTTCGGGCATTTTGACAGCGGCTGCGTATTGAGGCTATAAAAAAATGACCCTCCATGCCTTTTTTTTTACACTGAATACCGGTTGCGCAAAGTTTCATTCTCCTCCTTCCATTTGTTCGTCTCATACCGGGCCACGCGTAGAAGCTGTCGAAGCTGCTCGAGCATCACCGAGCGCTGGTTGGCACATCCCGCGTCGGAGCAATTAATCGTGGTCTGATAGGGGGTTCTTTAGACTCGAAAAGAATTTACCTTTTCGAGATCCTTGATCGGCGAGGTCCCCTGATCGCGGCGTGATGGGCCGAGGGAAGCCGAGCCGCTGGTCGCTCCGAAGACTTCTAGGGTAAAGTTGAATTAATATTAAAGGAGATCTACCTTCAAGCAAAACATCCTCGTCGATTTCCGAAGAGTCAGACAAAAAGAGTTGCTGGGAGAGCGTTTCGGAGACCTAAAAACGATTATCGGAGGGCAATCGAAACCCAACGGCAGAAGACACATCCGCGGCTTTCTCCTCCTCGCCCTGGTTCATTCCAGCCAAGTCGGAAGCTCACTTGTAATGTGAGGGCTGCCTGCAATCGAAGAGTTATGAAATTGTGAAAAATGGTTATGAAATGGAACAAAATTGGAAAAGAAGCTGTAAAGGAGTTACAAACTCTAGTTAAGAGTCCGGCTGCTCCACCCCAGTTTTTTTTTTTAAATGCAGCATTTTTGGACTACCACATAATGCATTCTTATTAACTAGACGATGACGACGATTTTGGTAACTTTTATTTACCAAATTTATGCATCTTTTTGAACAAATGGTAACCGACCCCGGAAAGGGGAGGATGTCAGAAGCGCCAAAGCAAAAGCGCCAATCACTAAAGCGCGCAGGCAGAAGCGCCAAACGAAAAGCGCCCAACGCCAAAAAGCGCCCAATGCCCAAAAAGCGCCCAATGCCCAAAAGCGCCCAATGCCAGAAAGCGCTCTATGGGGAAAACCAACGTATGGAGAGAGGAAACAATTACATAAAGTAGAGATAATATAGCTGTTTTAATAGGTTTTCTGGTGTTATTATGGTAGTTTAGCGGCAGTTCGACCTACTAGGCCATAAATTACCGACTGGGTCAAGTTATTTTGGCCTCCTAGGGCATTCTTTCACTCGAATAGCTAGTTCTCTTCTAAAGCAGCTTTTCCACTATTTCTGACGTAGTTTCTTGATCTCTACATGCTCGAACCGGTCCGAATATACATTTCTAATGTGAGAAAGGTATAAACTCGCCGTGGAAAGGTTGTTTAGTGCCATTTTCGGATCCATTACCCGGAAATACGGCGTTTTTCTCGTCGTTCTGGCCTCCAAACACTGTTTTATAACAAGTATTTCGTGCTTGCAACAGTATTGTGACTGAAAACATCAGAAATCGTGAGAACATGAGGCAAACCCGGTAAAACTAGAGACTGAAACACGGCAATTCAAGCCAAAAAGACCCAATAAGGCCAAAACAACCCGCTCGGGGTGATAATTTGCCGTCTACAAAGCCTACCTATCGCTAAACAACGTTTAAAAGGCATACAAAGCTTGAAAAAAGCCATTTTATGTAATTGTTTCCTCTCTCCATACGTTGGTTTTCCCCATAGAGCGCTTTCTGGCATTGGGCGCTTTTGGGCATTGGGCGCTTTTGGGCATTGGGCGCTTTTTTGGCGTTGGGCGCTTTTCGTTTGGCGCTTCTGCCTGCGCGCTTTAGTGATTGGCGCTTTTGCTTTGGCGCTTCTGACATCCTCCCCCGGAAAGGCGTCTGAGCGTAACATTTCGGAATTTCAGTAAATGAACATTTTTGAACTCTCGAACTCTCGAACTTTACAAGTGCCAATAACAAATAATTCGTCGAAAAAAGTTAAAAGTCTAAAAAAAGTAAAATAATTCGAAAATTAAAGCTTTGGCGCACTTTGCATGGTATGTACGAGCCATTACTATTGGCCTTGATAAAGTATGGATGCACCGAAAAAAATAGTCAGAACTTTTGCAGTTGTATCCCCTGTTCGATTTCATCGTAAAAGTTAGTGGTTTTCAATAAAAGTAAATTGAAATCGCTTTATAGGATGAAGTGGAAGCCATTGAAGCTAAAGAGCATCTCGTTGCGGGGTTTCATCTCCCCAAAACTGTCCTTTTCAGCTTTTTTAAAAGGTCGATTCGATTTTCCGTAAATTGTTCCATTTTGGCTACGAGCTAGCTACAAAAACTATCAGAGCCAATTTGTTTCGCACCGGGACCACCAAACGATAACGAAAATCTTATTTTGCACGATTTGCGCCTTCTTCTGCTACTCTCGCTCCAAGGGAAATCCGTTTACCACATGCATTTTCAGGTTCGAAATGGCTGACGTTGAAGTGGAAGCGCCTCTAAACTTCGACGCGCTCCAGGTTTGGATTAGCATTTGAAAATTACGAGTTTTTAGGGCCTCACAACCGATGCCTACAACCAGCCCACCAAGGACACCAAGATCTTCAAGGACGAGTGCATGTACTGCTTCAACACCCCATATTTTGAAGGTTTGGATTGTTGACCTGTCGACAACGTTGTTTAGGAGGGCTCTACGTCTGTCTCAAGACCTACTGCGCGTTCTGCCCGTGCCACATCGCCGACTATGCTGCGCGTACACGTAGCACGGCCTTCGTGCAAGTTCTCAGCAAAAAGGTTCGGTTGCCTCAAAGCGTAAAATTTTTTTTATTACAGGTCCCCCTCGAGCAGCATAACGAGCCCGAACAGAAGATCAGTCGTCTGGCCGTCGGCGTTGAGGGTGGATTTGGGGAGAAGTGAGTTTGTTTTTCAAGTTAACCAGTTTTTCGGCTCGAGGGCTTTCTACTCTACTGTGCGTAGTCCCTTCCCCATTTTCTCTTACTTCTAGAAGCTTCTGTGTTTGGGTCAGGCTCGAACGCTTAGATTTTTTTCTCTACCTTGAGTACGTTGCACCCCGCGCTTTCTGCTTTTGCTTCTGGAGTAGTGTGTAGTTGCTAGGCATTTCTTGCAATTTCATAGGTATCAGTTTAGGACCATAATGTTTATTATGCCTGAGATTATTGGAAAGTGCGGATATTTGTCTAATATCCGGGGGCGGTCCTGGGTGGCGGGCAGTGGTCGCAAGATCCCTTGGGTCCATCGGCTCCAGCCTGTCCGTTCTCGCCGGGGGCTCCGGGGTTTCCGGGCTGTCCATCGCTGCCAGCATCTCCCATAGGTCCGGGCTGTCCGTCGCGTCCGGGGTTTCCGGGCTTGCCATCGGGGCCGGGGGGTCCTTGGGGTCCGGGCTGTCCAGGGGCTCCGGGGGGTCCAGGAGGCGAGGGGACGGTGCGGGTCTGGCCGGGGGCACCGGGAGGTCCCTGGTTTCCGGGGTTTCCTGGGGCTCCAGGGGCTCCGGGAGGTCCGGGGGGTCCAGCAGTTCCGGGGCGTCCAGCGGGTCCGTTGTCTCCGGGCTCTCCGGGCTGTCCGTTGGGTCCCTTGGGTCCTAAATAGATCGTGTAGATTTGAGAGATTAAAATTAGCGCAAGTTGTTCGATTGGGTTTTATGAATTACCTGGGGATCCAGCGGGGCCAGCGGGTCCCTTGGGGCAGATGAAGCAGAAGTCGTCACGGGTGGGCTTGGCAGAGTCGTCCTGGGCGTCGGGGCCGTTGGATCCGGGAGATCCGGGGCGACCGTCGTTTCCGGGGGCTCCGTCCTGTCCAGGGGCTCCGGGGGGACCGGCCTGGCCAACTCCGCAAGAGCAGCACTGGTACGAGGCCTGACGCTTCTCGCGCTCCTTCTCGCCGCTGCGGTACGACTCGAGCTGAAATTAGGGGGTTTCTAAGCGTACTTTATGATTTTTGGGGTTTATTTAAAAGCAGTACCTTGGAGTACTCGCCGCGAAGTCCCTCAGCGCGGGTGCGGCAGAAGTTCAGCTCATCCTGAAGGCCGGACTGGACGTTTTGCATGTACATGCAAAGCATCGGCACGGCGACGATGGCGGTCAAGGTGGCGATGGTGCTAAAAGGAAGCTGAGGCTCTTCAGGAGTCTGGTTACCTGACGGCCACTCCGAAGAAGGCGAACTTCTTGACCGACTCGGCCTCGACGAGCTTCTGTTTGTCCTCCATACCCGGCTGAAATCAGATGAATGGGGAAAATAAGTAGCTTTAGGAGCAAGGGAAAATGAAAAGAACGCTGAGAAGTCGTGAAGAAGAAGCGTTGAAACTCCATTTTTGGATAAATAAAGCGATTGAAAAATTTCTGGAAGAGAAAGTTCCAGGCGTTCTTTGGGATATCTCTACTTTGCGAAAAAGGAAAAGTTTGGCGGAGACGGCTATTTTGGATGGGGTGTGGAGGGACTGCTCCGTTTTGAAACTGATGGTCTGCCACTGGGGAACTGATCCTTTTATACCAGTCGGGATGCTGCTGGGCGCGCCATATCCGAAAAAAGTGAACGGAAAAGGGGGCTCAGCGTGCACTCTCTCCCCTCCGCGCCCCGGCCTTATTTGGGCCTATCCCTCGCACCAACTAACCTAGTTGATAGCCACTATCTAGCCCCGGCCACCCCAACCTCGTGAAAAAGACGCTGAAAAACTGGATGCTCAAGGTGGCATTCTTTTGCCGCCGGTCTGCGCACCCCTCCCGAGTTCGGCGGGCCATTGATAATACGGTGGCCATGAGAAAAAACAGCCGCCCGGTTGAGAGCCGGGTGGAATGTACGAGGAGGAAGCCGTGTTTTTTACACCCACGCGCCGTCTACGACCCATTTTCGGTTGCTGAAAAGAACAATACGCTCGGCGTTTTCGGTTTTAAGCTTCTAATATAGATTTTGAATTGCTTTAGCTTTAACATAGACTTGCGCAAAACTCTCGACGCTCATATAGCCAGTGTGCTGACGCTCCGAGTAGACCCCTAGACTTATCTCTCATCAAATGGCAAAAAAACGGTGCTCGCAACACCTCGCGGCAGTCAACAAATCTTCCCGCTTCCGCCAAAGGTTTCGCCCCAGACGCCCGGGCTTACGGGCGATATGTGAACGCCATAACTGGTTTCATTTTTAGTCGCAGGCGTCTTAGCTCAGTGCCGGCGAAAGTGGCAGAAAAAAAGGTCGCAGGCTTTTTGCCCCTGTCTTGGAAGGTGAAAATGGCGCGCTTATCGGCTCAGATATGACCTTGTGTATGGTTTCTAGGGGGTATTGGGATGAAGGGCTACTGTAAATTGTTTGTCGGAGCGAGCACATGCGTAGTTGCGAGTTTTAGCGTAAAGCGTTGTGGCCATAGCATCCACCCCTTGTTTTGGACCCAATTTTGACGATGATGAGTTCATTGTTTTTGCTTTCAGGTTCGACATCAGCGACACCTACTACTTTGTCATCTACCCGGAAACAGCCCAGCGCTTTCCCATCGATGAGAAGCTTGGCGCGAATCTGTACGCCGCATGCAACAAGGTAGCATTTCCCTTTTTAGCTGACTCCTTGCTTAGGTCGTCATTACGACATCCGCTGAGCGACTCGAAGTGCTCCAGAATGCTTCGAACGCTTGGGATGGCGAGGTTTGTCCAGGCGTTCCCTTTTTTCATTTTTTTTTTGTGTTTTCAGCTGAAAAAGGCGACCAGCTACGAGCTGCAGCAGCTGAACAATGGGAAGGCGGTAAGCGTTTGCAGCATTTTGTTAATGGTATTTTGTTTTTGTAGATTCCCTACAGCAATTGGATGTGCGAGGAGCCGGGCTGCGGGCTGATGGAGAACCTGTGGCTGAATTTGACGGATGGTGCCATTCGGTACGTTTTGTTGGAGTTTACGGAGAATTTGTAACTTTCGCTGCCTATTCCTAGCAAATAAAAATCCAAATTAAAGTTTGCTGAGGCTAGAAATTAGTTTTTTTTTTTCCAGTTGCGGGCGTGCCCAGTTCATCAGCGAAGGCGAGAAGAGCAAGGGCAACAACCACATGAAACAGTACTACGACGCGACCGGCTATTCCCTTGTGGTTGGTGCGCCGTGTCGTTTCTGTAGGCAGCTAAATCTAGGTAAAACTCGGGACGATAGAACAAAATGGCAATGCTGACGTGTTCTCGTATGCTGAAGATGATGCGGTCGTCGACCCGAACTTGCGCAAACACCTCGCCCACTTTGGACTGGACATTGACTGCTTGGAGAAGACGGAGAAGAGCACGCTGGAGCTGGAGCTGGACATGAATCAGAAGTGAGTTTGTGCTTGAAAAAAAGTGGCTTTCGAATGTTCCTCACCAGCGGTACTTTTTTGTACCCGGAACATCCTGGGGTTTTCTTGGACACGGAATCCCCCCTTCTCGGCGTACATTTTTTTCGTCGCTGTGCCCCGTGCGGGAACCCTGTGACTGGGACGACCCGGGGACTGGCAGTAGCTGCGCGGCGTAGTCCAGTAAAAAATTTACGAGGTTGAGCAGCGATAAAGGGATGCCTTGACTAGGATCTTGCTAGCCGAGTGGCGTCGGTGATTTCGTGAAGGTTGACGGTACCCCTGCGCATTATTTGTTAAAGTAGATTAGATGTGCATTAAAGTGTCGGCCCTCTAGTCTAATAGTTAGGGGGTTTCGGACGCTGGGATTTTTTTTTGCTTTGTAGTGCCGCTAAAATCGCGATCGATAGGTAGTGTAGTAATAAAATAAGCGGGTGCGTTTTATCGGTTTTATTGCTCAACATATTCCAGATTTTGTTTCGTCTATTGAAACGGCTGGTTGAATGAAAGCACCGGCTCGTTAGACCGATAAATTGGCGATTAGGTGACTTTTGAGAACGTGATTTTTAATGAGTCGAGATGCGCGCCCTCGGACCCAACTTCCGTTTGTAGCTGTTCCGCAGCGGCCCCGGCCCGTTCAACCCTTTGTGCACACCGGGGTACGATATCTGTCATCCATAGCCGACGAAAGCCCGATTAGACTTATCCGTCCCCGACATTGGGCTACTCACTTTCCTTGCCCGTGCCATGACCTTGCTGGGGTGCAAGGGATACATCTCGGCAGCCGCCATTAGCTCCCCCCCCCCCCGTTTCTTGGATAACCCCCGCGCGGTCCCGGGGCTATCTCCTCCCGGTGGCAGGGGCAGCGCTCGCTTTTTAGAGCGGCAAAGACCGCCGTTTTTCATGACGCCCCCGCTCCCGCGTCCCGGCATTCCAAAATAGGTCGCTGGGGCTGCTGTTGAGGGGATACCGGGGGAGATACACAGGGATATACTTCCTTGAGGGGGAGCAGTTTTTTATTACCCGGCAAATCGAGGTGGATGTTTTGAGGGTCGCCAAGTAAAGGCAAACAACTACTGTAGTCTAATCTTGTTTGCCAGGGCACATGGTGACGTGATTTTTGACTGCAAGAAGCCCCAGACTACGTTTTTATAGCCTAAGCGTATGTCGGGGGACAAAAAGGCGTCAGTTAATCAGTTGCGCGAGGGAAAGGGCCTATCTCTGCACCTCTCGCCTAGGCCTGTGTTGTCCGTATCTCTTTAAAAGCCGAGCTAAGAATCAGCTTGCGCTTTTCTTTATTGAAATCAAGCCTAGCTCAGGAATCTCGCGCGGACTGGGTGACATTTTCGTAGTACTGTAATTTCGGCCCGTTTCTGGCACTTTTAATAGGCTAGACGCGAGAATGTACAACGTTTTTTTTGCCATCCTATCCCGCACAGCCCCCCGCCTTTTCTCACGAAAACCGGTTCCACCAAGATGGGCCGATGCCGAACACGGCGGCCCCGTCGCTGACCGATTACAAAAGCGTGCAATTAAAAAAATAAATTTATCTTCGGGGGCGGGGAAAACAATTCTAGTAGCCGGGGGCTGTTCTGGGTGGCGGACAGTGTTCGCAGCTGCCGCCAGAGCCGGTGCTCCCGAATTCGCCGGGCAGTCCGTTGTCGCCGGGTCGACCCGGGTTCCCGTCCTTGCCATTGTCGCCAATTTCGCCGGGCGTGCCGTCGGAGCCAGGTTTTCCGGGCTGACCTGGCTTTCCGTCGGGCCCTGCCGGTCCTGGGGGCCCGGGTACTCCAGGCGGACCTGGTGGGGCTGGCACTTCGCTGACTGCTCCGTCGGGACCCGGTTCGCCTAGAGGAGCATTTTTTAATGTTTTTTTTTGACTAGCAGGATCTTCTTTTGAAAATTTCCATATCAAGATACGCACCTGGGATTCCGGCTTCTCCCTCTTGTCCGGGTGGCCCCTGAGGGCCGGGGATACCATCCAGTCCCGCTTTCCCATCAACCCCAGGCGCTCCAGCTTGCCCTGGTTTTCCGGGTGGCCCCTTGATACCCACATTTCCGGGGGGACCAGGCGGGCCGGGTGGGCAATCGAAGCAAAAATCGGTGTCTGACAGCCCGTTGTCCCCATCGGTATCGTCACCGGGTCTACCGTCTTCCCCTAGAAAGAATATGCTCCATTAGGCTGAACGTCTCCGAAAAACCTGGTAGCCCGTCCATTCCATTCCGGCCATCATCGCCGGGGGGTCCAGGCGGACCTACTGGGCCCGTTTTGCAGGAGCAGCACTCGTTGTTGGCAACGTACAGGGGTTCCCGTACGCCGGCATTCTCGTTCGTTGAGTAACGTGTCGTTGTCAACTCTTCGTCATAACCTTCAGTGGTAGTGGGGGTAGAAGTGACCGGGCTGCTTGAAGTTGTTGCTTTTTTTGGCGCCGAAGTTGTAGACGCGGGCCCTGAGCTGCTGGCCTCTCCATCGTAAGACTGGCGTTTTACGATCACCTGAAAAGGGTATTGGTTTAGTCCTGGGGAGTCACATTTTTCGTAGCTATTGCCGCTTTGTAAATAACATACCCGGCCTCCCTGAACGCCTTTTATCGTCTTCAATCGCTCAAACTGCGTAAACAGCCCGCCTGTGCGGTGCTTGCAGAATTCAACCTGAAAAACAAGTGTTGACCATTTGGCTTGGTGACACCTCATTCTGGAGCGTCGACTGTACATGCTGCATATAGTTGTAGAGGGCGGGAATGGCGATTATGCAAGTCAGGGTCGCGACCGTGCTAAAATCGTCCTTTAGGTGAATTTTTGATGCGTAATGAGTGATGGTTTCAGTTCGACTAAACACATCAACAAAATTTTCAAATCAGCCAATTGCGATGGCAACCGAAATTTTTGGTGAAAATCTCCGTCATCTCTCTCCCTTTTACGAAAAATTAGTATACACCGGAAGTCGGACAAGCTGTTATAAGGGGGTGGAGAGCACGCTATTCATTTTTTGTGTAATGGGGCTTCAGGAATTTCTATGCAAGCGAAGATATCGTTTACCGTGAAAAGCAGTACACCATCTGGGCGACCGTTTGACTAACCTGATCGCCACGCCGCAGAACGCGATCCTTCGCAGGCTTTCGGCTTCATGCAAACTGATTTTCGGGTAACTGGGGACGTCTTTTGAGTCGCGAAACATGGGAGCGACTGCTTTAACTAGGCCGTGAGCACTGGAATGAATTCGGATGTTGGGCCAGCCGCGCAGCGTATGGGCGAGCGTCCTAAGACTGTCGAGCGATATATACGGGGTGGCTTCAGGCGGAGGGGGTTGAGGCTCGACTTGTCTCCCTCACGTAATGCCTTACGAGCGCGCGCACGCAAAAACGGGCCCCTCATGAGCAATCCGGGGCGCTTATGAGGGACGGCAGTGAGTCGGGTATGGGAAGCGTGTTTTTCGCGTTGGGGCATTCACCGCATTGGAATGTCTTTAGAGGGGAGAGGACGACTGCTCTGGATGGCATTAATTGTATGCCGATATGCGCTTGACATAGTGTTCTCGCCTTGTTTGAGGTAACACTGACCCCGCTGGGAACGGGGTAATCAGTGTCGGCAGAAAAGTGTAGCTGTAGATCGAAATCGGTTAATAACATTTTCTACAATGCACAATCAGCGCACCAAAACTATATTCAAATTTTCCAGGTGGGAATGGTCGCGGATCCAGGAAGACGGTGCCAATTTAGTGAACGCTTACGGCCCCGGGATGACGGGATTGATCAACATCGGGTCCAGCTGCTACATGAATTCGGTGGGTTTTGAGGATTTGCATTAATTTCGCCGAATGCTTTTCTGAACTCTAACGTTCAGTACGTCAAGTTTTCACTATTTTCACCATGCAATTTTCCCCGGAGCATCTAAAAACCAGGTTTTTCGATCGTTCGATCGGGACAACGGGCGGAAATTTGATGACTGCAGTAAGAAAAAAAATCTCATTCTGGGAATGGATTTGGTTTTTACTCCAACTCTAGCTAGCAGCTACCATACTTATCTTACAAGCAGCATTCGGCCAAATGAATGTTAACGGGTTTTGGGTAGTTTATACGATGAAATCTTTCCTTTTTTCAGGTCATCCAGGGTCTCCTTCTCGTGCCCGACTTTTGCGAACGATTTGGAGGCGCCAGGGCCCTCGAGACGCTCCACTCGCTGCCGCCGAACGACGTCTTCAAGGATTTCAACGCCCAGCTGGCTCGCCTCGTTTCCTCGATGATGTCCGGCGACTACGCGCTCCCCGACGGCCCGCACAACGGCATCAAGCCCACCCAGTTCAAGCGAGTCGCCGGCGCCAATCACCCCGAGTTCCAGACGGCCAAACAACAGGACGCCGAGGAATACGTGCGCTACATCATCGAGAAGATCTCGTCTAACACGCCGGCCGGCACCCCGGACCCGACGCTGGCCGTCAAGTTCAACAAGGAGGAGCGGCTGCAGGACGTGAATACGGGCAGCGTCCGCTATACGAACCAAGAGGAGACGATCCTTTCACTGCCCGTGCCAAAGGTGTGCTTTTATTTTTTTGTGCTTTCTCGTGGTTTTGAAAAATAATTCTCACGTTAGTGATTTCCGTAATTTTACCATTTCAGCTGGCGATGCATCCACTTCCCGATCAAGAAAATCGCTTCACGGCCGAGTTTGGCAGCTGCCTGGCGTCCGTCTTTGAGCCGGAGACGCTCGGCGAACGCTATCAGAAAACGATGCGCTTCAAGACGTTCCCCGATTTTCTGCTCGTCCAGCTGCAGCGTTTCACCATTGACGAGACGAACTTCCAGCAGAAGAAATTGGACGTGGATATTCAGGTTGTGGATTTGGCGTTCAAAATAATCCGTCGCTCCCAGGTGCCCGAACAGCTTGACCTGGCCGCCTTCCGCGGACATGGGCTGCAAGACGGCGAGGTGGCGATGCCCGAGAACGAGGAGGTCGTGGCGGTCGCCCCACAGCCTGCGGTCGACGAGAACGCGGTCGCGCAGCTGGAGGCGATGGGCTTTTCGCGGAACGCCTCGATGAAGGCCGTCATCGAGACGAAGAACAACGGGGCCGAGGCGGCTGCCGAATGGCTGATGGTTGGTTTTGTTTTCCATTTTCATTTGTGGAAATTGATCTTTCTAAAATAGAGGATTTCGGAAAATTCGCGTTTAGCTGCTAAAAAAAGCGGACGCAAGGCTTAGATAAAAACTATACTTGCTTTTCTGGAAAATATATGAATTTCTGAAAACCTTTCCTAAAAAAATAGTTTCCATAGGTGGTTTGCGCTTTTTTCCTGTCAACGGTTTCGCAGAAATATGCTCGTCTTCATTTTTGTTACCATTTCTGGCTCCACCTATTCACTCATTTCAGTCTCGCCTCGATGACCCGACCATCAACGACCCGCCAGCAGCCCAAGTCGCCGGAAGCGGTGCCGGTTCGTGCTTGTGATGGTTTCCCTAGCTATAATTTAGGCACTTCCGCCCATATCGACAACGAAAGTGTGGCCACCCTCGAGGGATTCGGCTTCACGAGGCACGAGGCCCGATATGGTCTACAAAAGTTCAACTTCGACGCGAACCGGGCCGCCGAGTGGCTCTTCGAGCACCGTGATGAGGTCCCGCAGGCCGCTGGCGAGCCTGCCGAAGCGGCTCCCGCTGCTGTGGCTCCACGGGCCGTCGAGATGAGGTAGTTCAGCGCCTCTTTATTGTAAACTTGTTCCTAGGGATGGGAACAGCGCATATCAGCTCGTCGGCTTCATCTCGCACATGGGCTCTTCACCGCATTCCGGCCACTACGTTGCCCACCTGCTGCGTGGCGATCAATGGGTGTTATTCAACGATGAGAAGGTGAGGGTTTTGCTTTTGAATACGTGGGAATTTGATTACAGGACTGTTTGCAGGAGCGGGGGAAAATTTTTTTTTTTTGCTTATACGGCGCGTTCCGCTTATCTTTGAAAATTGAACAAAATTTTCGAAGTTTTATGAGTGTTGTAACTCGAGAAATAGCCTTTATTACTGAGAAAAGTAGTGTCCTCTTACCCCCCCCCGCTAACAACCCAGTACTAAAATTTACGTATTCCGAGCACTCACCAATGCCATTCTTTCCAGGTGGCCTACTCGCAGCAGCCGCCCAAGCAGCTCGCCTACCTCTACATCTACAAACGGGTCTAAGCGCCAGCCGGCGCCTCGTCACTGCCACCAACCAAATTTTTTACTTTACTGTTCAAGATTTTAATTTAGCCTCGTGTTGCCCCCCTCCCCCTTTGTTTCCCTTGCTTCAAATGTCAAATTTAAGCCCGGGTCTTCCTTTGATTGTCGTTTCTCGGTGCGCGCCCTTGTGATGATAGTATATGACAAAGTGCATTTGCTTTTGCTAGACGTGTGTTTCTTTTATCTACCCGAATAAACCATTATATTCTATAGCGTGAAGTCTTGCCGATTTGCTATCAGAATTTGCCATTCATGATTTTGAAATGCATAACGTCGACACATCCTTTTTTCAAAATCTCGAAATTGCGGCATTTCGACATCGACATTTTGAAAGTTCGAAAAGAAGGCCGCCGATGTGCCCCTCGAGGGAGGATGTCAGAAGCGCCAAAGCAAAAGCGCCAATCACTAAAGCGCGCAGGCAGAAGCGCCAAACGAAAAGCGCCCAATGCCCAAAAGCGCCCAATGCCAAAAAGCGCCCAATGCCCAAAAGCGCCCAATGCCCAAAAGCGCTCTATGGGGAAAGCCAACGTATGGAGAGAGGAAACAATTACATAAAATGGCTTTTTTTCAAGCTTTGTATGCCTTTTAAACGTTGTTTAGCGATAGGTAGGCTTTGTAGACGGCAAATTATCACCCCGAGCGGGTTGTTTTGGCCTTATTGGGTCTTTTGGCTTGAATTGCCGTGTTTCAGTCTCTAGTTTTACCGGGTTTGCCTCATGTTCTCACGATTTCTGATGTTTTCAGTCACAATAGTGTTGCAAGCACGAAATACTTGTTATAAAACAGTGTTTGGAGGCCAGAACGACGAGAAAAACGCCGTATTTCCGGGTAATGGATCCGAAAATGGCACTAAACAACCTTTCCACGGCGACTTTATACCTTTCTCACATTAGAAATGTATATTCGGACCGGTTCGAGCATGTAGAGATCAAGAAACTACGTCAAAAATAGTGGAAAAGCTGCTTTAGAAGAGAACTAGCTATTCGAGTGAAAGAAGGCCCTAGGAGGCCAAAATAACTTCACCCAGTCGGTAATTTATGGCCTAGTAGGTCGAACTGCCGCTAAACTACCATAATAACACCAGAAAACCTATTAAAACAACTATTTTATCTCTACTTTATGTAATTGTTTCCTCTCTCCATACGTTGGCTTTCCCCATAGAGCGCTTTTGGGCATTGGGCGCTTTTGGGCATTGGGCGCTTTTTGGCATTGGGCGCTTTTGGGCATTGGGCGCTTTTCGTTTGGCGCTTCTGCCTGCGCGCTTTAGTGATTGGCGCTTTTGCTTTGGCGCTTCTGACATCCTCCCCCCCTCGAGCAAAGCGGTATGGAATTTATTCGATTAGATTTTGGTGGCTTGGAGCGTGATTTTCGGGTGGTCAGGCTTGCTGGTCGCGCGGTTCCTCTTCGGGCTGTCGACTGGCGTAGCCGGCGCACGGCTGGAAGTCCATCTGCGAGGCGCCCCGGCCCGGCTCGAGCGGCGGGAACAGCATGTCGAGCAGCGGACCAAGCAGCCAGCAGCTGCCAAGTGATGTTGTAGCAAGCCGCAGCAAACATGGGCCCTACCACGGCTCGCGTTCGAGGACGGTCCGCTTGGCCTGCTCGAGCTCTTCGGCGGCCGGCACGACGGCGGTTTGCGTGTCTGGAAGAGCGTAGAGAGCGGCGTAATGGTGGCGTACCGCCGTCGATCGGCAAACAGGTGAACGTGTCCGAGTCGTCGATGGCCGGGGTGGCGCGCGTGACCGACTCCCACATTTGGGCGCCGCCGGGCAGGTCGACGATCACCTGCGTAGTTTTCCGGGGTTTTTGAAGAACTTTAGAATAAGGTTTATTCTACAGGTAAGTTTTGGGTTCTCTGTCCTACCTCCTGGGCGGAAAAGCGGATCGACTCGAGGCTGAGCGCGAGCTGGGTGACGAGCTGCCGCCGGCTGACCGCCGACCCCTTCAGCCACATGCGCAGCTTGCCCACGTTGTAGGGGTGGACGGCGCGGGCGTACACCGACAGGTGATGCGTGCGCTGCAAGGTAAAATTCGAGACTTTTCAGACTTTATGTTTTTTATGTATCAAAAAAGCTAAAAATTTGTCGAAAGGTGCATCTTGATCGCCATCTCAGCGCGCATTTTACCTATCGGGGCGATCTTTGCCGTAATTTTTCAAGCATTTTAGATATTTTCTTCAGCTCTAAACTAAGCCTCGGCAGCCGCCAAAAAGCCAAACGAACCCAGTCGCGCTCGGACAGCTCCGGGTTGAACGTCACCTTCACCTCGGCGTACTTTCGCGGCTTCAACATCAAGCACGGGCACGGGATCGAGATGGCGCGGGAGCAGGAGGGGACGAGCTGAAAGCGCAATCGTCGAGGTGGGCTTGTTTTCATCGTGGCAAAATCAGAATGGCGAAACTAAATTTATCCCCCACTTTGAGCACAATCTCTTTCTCGGTCGGGTTTCGGATGAGGAGGGTACGGGGGGGCAGAGCGGTCACCCTTGGGGAACACCATCGCCTGCGGGGGCCTCGGAGACATCTTTAAAGAATAGTGGTGATTAGAAAAAATTTTTAATCACAACCAGGGTTGAAAAGTCGCTTTGCGACTTTTCAACCCTGGCCCCGTCTGACCCCATTTTATCCTTCACTTTGCATAATTGTCCTAAATTCAGATGAAAAAAAAAATGAAAAACAACCTCTCCTGCCACTTATGTAGACCAATCCCCACTTCCGGTCAATGCTAATTATACCTAACAAAGAAGTTTTCACAAAAACATAAATTTAATGTTGAAAATAGCTGATTTTGTTGAGTCTCTTATGCGTGCAGTCATCTCCAGGCCATTACGCACCTAATGACGTATCATACATACCTTAAAATAGCTCCCCTATCGAGATATCCTCCGGACAGACAAACGGAAGTGGATTCAAAGTGGCACACACACACACAGACACACACACAGACACTATTTTTTATATATAGTAGGATTTACCCCTGAAAATCGATGAGGCTACGAATTCCAGGTATCCAGGAGAGTCAAAAGAGTAAAAAACTACGTATAGGTGAAAAACCCGACCGATAAGCTTCACTGTGCGTTGTTAGAAGGTAGAAAAGAAGAGAGACGGCCGCGCGGAAACGGGGCTTTTAAAAAATGCTAGTTTATGGACGAAAGGGAAAGGTTTCATCGAGGCATGCAAATTACTCTCGAAATTCTGGGCGTGTTTTTGACTTTTGGGCAGAAGTCTGGCACTGAGCCTGGGCCTCCCAGTTCTCGGACGAAACGGAATTCGGCACATTTCGGGTCGCTCTTCAGATGCTTTTATTTTTACCTTTTTATAGTTTAAATTTACGTCACAAAATTTTCAAAGTTGGAAAAATTTTGACAATTTTTGACCATTTTTCATATGCTTCCGAGGTTTTTATGTGCATTTTTATGGAGCGTGGCTTTTTATGTCGAAAAATTGTGTCAAATGTTGTAAAAAAGGGGCTTTATTTCGTTACAGGGCCGTAGAGGTTTATGAGAAACATTAGTACGCTTTAGAGATAATTTATTTATAGGATTTGTAAAAATTATAGAAAAATCCACAAGGAAAATCAATTCAGGTGCCCAGGTGGCAGTCTACCGGAAGTCCAGCGTCGCCGTACACGAAATTCGGGAACTCCGCCCCGGGCGACGATTTCGGATGGACTATCGTAACCTTTATGTTCAGGCTTAGTGGCGTGTCTAAGCGCCCAGCGGATTTCCGCTTCGCCAACGTGGGGGTCATAGTTCTGGAGCAGGACGAGGAAGCAGCGTCGCCAGATCCGATCATCTTCATAAACCCGGGCCAAATGGAACAGATCAACAGTGTAGAGGCGACAGTTCGACACGTCCGCCAAACATTTTGTCACTGCGCTCAGCGTTGTCTCGACGGCGGCCCGCATTTTATCCAGCGTCGGCTGCAACGAGTCAATATTACGCGAATTTATTCGGATAGGTTCTGGCTACCATAGTGCAATTATATGATGAATTCGCGTAAACGTACAGTCTATCCCTCGACCCAGCTGAAATCACCCTAGCTCCGCAGCCATACAGGGTGTCCAAAAAAAACCGCCCTCTGGCGGTCGGCGGCCGCCCTAATGTCCGATTTTTATGATTTAGGTATCTATCGAAAGCTTTCGACGAGTTGAGGAGATAAATTTTCTCCGAGTTTAGATTCTCAAATTTTTTAACGCGATTTTCATCGGTTTTTGGGCAGTGATGATGCAATTTTCTCAAAAAAGCTCCTAAAATTCAATTTAATCGGCGTCATCTCGTCCACGATGTATTTTCTGAAATGCTTTTCGAAAAGCCAGAGCTGTGCTGCCAGGCAAGAGGTAAAAATATGGAAAATGGGTTTTTGTTAACCACATTAGCATGGGAAAAGCATGGAAAATTCAGCCAATTTCGCAAAAATGTTAATAAATGTTATAAAAAGTCGGAAATTTCAAAAAACGGAGAGAACTTATCTGCTTAGCTCGTGAGCTTTCGATCTGAGATCTAAATCATAAAAATAGGACATCACTGCGGACCACTGGAGGGAGGGTCTTTTTTTGGGGCACCCTGTGGGTCCTGTTGATGCGTGAGCGTCTGCTTAAAACCGGCCGTCTTGGCCGCAAAACCGACGTCCAGTTGCTTACTTGCGTCGGAAATTTCTACAAATTTTTGCAAGATGGTTAAACTAGGTTCGAACTGCTAAAGTCGAATTCACGATCCAGGCTACCAATCGACCTACAGAACTGTAAAGTAGCCCAGAATGTAATCCCTGACTTTAAGAGTGCGGATTCCGTACACTAGAGTCCAAGAAAGTGGGGAAAAAATAAAATATTTGTGTTTGAAAGCCAATATAAGTGTAATCACTCCAAAGTACCTGGCGTTGAGCTGTGCTCTCCTCGTGCGTCTGTACAAATAACATTCGACGCTTCCCGTCAGCCGGGGTGTGCTGTAAGTAGGTTTAATATCGGCACGCCGCTACTTTCACGTTTTTTTGGTAAGTTCAAAGATACCTCACTGACGGCGTCTTTGATCAGTCCCGGAATATACGTCATTGCAGCGATATACTCGGTCGCGGAACTGTATTTTTGTTGTAGATATAGCAGAGGGACGTGCTTGTACTATAAGATTAGCGACTTGATGATGGTCAAAGATCACGCTACCTTTGCCAAACACATTCGGAAGTTTTCATGACTGTCCTCGGGTTCTATGGGGGAAAAGGCCGGTAGATACAGCTGAAATCTCGTCATTTGCTCGTTGAGTAGTCTAAGCTTAAGCCTAAGCCTGAGCCTGAGCCTAAGCCTAAGCCTGCGCCTGAGCCTGAGCCAAGTCTAAGTAAGCCTAAACCCAAGCCCAAGCCTATGCCGGCGTCATCCCAATGGCGCTTCGTTGCACACCTATTCCGAAGCCTTTTATGTCCATCGAAAGCAGCCAATATGGGGGGGCGCTTGTAGTTTTTATTTTGAAAATCGTTCATAACTTTATGGCTATTCCGCAAAAACGGTAACAATATTCAGCATCAACGTCAAATTCTGCACAAGATAGGCTGGGTCTCCTCCCAAAGTCCAGACGACACTCAAAAACGTCCCCTTTTCAGGCACATACCGCATTTGTGTTGTGGGGGCACAGCTGCATCGAGGAAAGCTCTCTATAAAAACTCTCTCTCGTTCTTTGCAAAAAAGAAAAATGGCTATACAAAGAAACGAATACTCACTTAAGGGAATAATCCCGGCGATATTGGTAGATGTACAAAAAGAATTGGCAATTCGTTCGTTGGAGCGGGTGGTACTGATCAAGGCTTTCCCAGCCACCCGGTAATTCCTAAAGGTACGAGGTAGACATCGCTTTTCTAGCGTTACGTGGCACCAGTTCTGGAAGTCGACAGCTTCAATACGCAGTCCTTCGGTGAACTTGTTCATGACGCGGACCTGTGGTCCGCCACGACTTTTTGCAGTGAGATGGAAGAGCTGATGACTGTGGAAAATGGCCATCACCGACTTGCCATTCCAATTCCTCGAAGCGGATCCCCTAAACGAGCTTAGATTAGATGGCTCGCAATCCGAAACAAGCTTTTTGGAGCTATTGCAGCTGGAGGCGGGAGGGCAAAATTTATTTAGGCTGTTACCGGCCTAAGCTGGTCTCCAAAACTAAGCTAACCAAACAAGTCGTACTCCAAGCTAACCTAAGCCAAGTCTAGCCTTAAGCCCAAGCCTAAGCTAAGTCTAGGCTAAGTCTAGGCTAAGCCAAAGCCGGGCCTAACCTCAGCCTAAGCGAAGCCAAAATCGAGTTTGGGCCAAGCGAAAACCTAGCCGAATCCTGAGATAAGCCTTATCCGAAGCCTCAACCGTAAATGAGCTAAGTTTATGCAACGCTTAAGCTAAGCCTAAGCCTAAGCCTAGGACCAAAAAAAAATTGCTTCCCCGGACTTCCAAAGGGACCGGCTTTTTACCTGACGTCCTTAACCGGGCATACATGACATGTGCGGCAAATTCGACACCATGAATCGTCATGACAGCGCGTACAAATACCCGGAAGTGGCCGTCCATCCCGTGCCGTATCATTGTCGCAACTTCAATTAATCGTGAGTGACGTAACTTTCTTGTTACGTAAAATAATACCTGTTAAGAAAGGAGCACTTCAACGTGCCTGCTAGCACATTGTTGAGAAAACGAAAGTTGATTTTGATAAAATTGCATCTTTTGGAGAAGAATCGCCGTTCATGAATCACAATCTCGCATCCAACGTCTGTTTCCTTCCTCTAAAAAAACTCTGCTATAAAATCTTCTATAAAATCATCTATCTGTCTGAAGACATCTTCTATACAATTACGCACCTTTTCGCAAAGATCCAGGGTTGCGTAGACGAAGCGGCCGCCAAAGAGGAATAAGCGAGCAGGGAATGTCGAAAAGTGCTTAAAAGTCAACATTTCCCAGTCAACAGCTCCTTGCTGTTGCTCCAGTTGCCAACAAGACTTACCTTACACGTCGCTCGCAAATCTGCCTTCTCGAGCACGAGAAGATGGCCGTGGACCAGGTCTTGAAGATTGCGCGTCAGCTTCGCGTAGGGGAACCGCGTTTCCGGGACGGCCATTCGGTAGAGATGAATTCGTCGACAGGTCGGGTGGTTTAAGAATGTAGAACTAGAAATTTGAATTGCGTATCTCAGTGTGGACTTGTAACTACTAACTAGGTTATCAAATCAATAGGCCAACTGCGCACATTGCCTTAGGGATCGTTTCGAAATTGCCGGGCTGCACTCCAGTGCTAACTGCCCCCCCCCGGCTCTCACATTAAAGGGGATGTGGGTTAGGCTTAGGTTTAGGCTTTGAACTAATAACCATTTACTTCTATTTTAGGACTTCTGCTTCGATTTCCAAGCTATTTCTAAAGCCCTTGCAACCTCCGAGTGTTGATTTTTTTACTATTAATGCTAGGTTAGATCGTTTTCGAGCGAGTTTTCGAGCTGTCGAGCGATCATTTTTCGAGTGGTTTTCCATATTCCAGCTCAATTTTTTGCGGCTTCTCCTTCGATTTCCAAGCGCCTGATGTCGAGTTCTTGCCGGGTTAGCCACTGTTTCCGACGAATTTCTGAGTACGAGCTCATGCCGCGATTTCCAAGCCACTACTTGCCAGTTATTTTTGAGCAGCCGCCTAAGTAGCGCAAAATTCTCTGATTTTCAACTTTATTCATAAAACGCACATTTTCTCTCTTTCTCTCACTCTCTGTCATTCGCAAAAATGAAAAAAAAAACACGCAAAAAACGAGGATAATTTGGGCGGGGTTTGGGCCGAAAACCAAAGAAACAATAGCGACAAATAGACAAAACGGGCAGGCAATTGATCGATAAATATTTTTGTAGAATTGACTAATCACGTGGTGGGTGAGGGTACGGTAGGGTGGGCGCGGGATAAAGCTGTGGCTAGGGGCGATTTGTAGGTTGTAGAGAGCACGAGCTGGGGGCCGGGAGGCAAGGTGGTTGCGGCGGCAGTTCCCAGCTCCCAGCTCGAGCCCACGGGGAGCACTAGAATCGGAATGGACAGAAAAATAGCGGCCGGGTAAGGAGGTGTAGTTTGTAGCCTGGAAATATTTTGAAGTTGTAGTGTGGTTTCCCTAAAATTCGCAGGTTGGGGGGAGGCTCCGGCTTCGGCTCAGGCCTACGCTTAGGTTTAGGCTTAGCTTTGGGCTTGGGCTTCGCTTAGTCTTAGGCTTAGGCTTAGGCTTAGGCTTAAGCTTAAGCATAGGCTTAGTCTTAGGCTTAGGCGTAGGCTTAGCTACCAAATTTGGTCTACAAGCTACAGACTACATCCTCCAAAACCGAAAAATGTGCGGCGCGAATCGTCGGGGGGCGTTGGGAATCTCGGAAATCGGGCTAAGAACGGGATGATCGGTGCAAAAACACACATGAAAGAATCCACAGCGCGTGGGCATACGAGATTACGGTCATCATTTTTGAAAGTCCAACGGTTACGGTAGGTTACGGTAGATTACGGTAGGTTACGGCTGTTTCTGAGATTATGCACGGGGTGGGCGGGGCTACGAAATACGGCTATGGGGTAATACAAACTACAGAAATACGCGGAAGAATATGAGGGAATACTGTGGGGGGAAATCTCGAAAAATGAAAAATTGGGTTTTTTGGGGCGGGGTACTGCAGCGGAGCGGGTTGTGACTTTATGAGAGGTTATTAAAAGATGCGCCAAATTTCGGTGATGCACTAATGACACGATACATACTTCCGCTACAGTACCCCGAGGTCGGGAGAGGGGGATTTTTGGCGGGCTCAATGGGGTCGAGGCGAAAACGGTCGGCCAACTCGTTTAGAGGGGCTGGGAAGGGCGGAAGGACTAGGCTTAGGCTTAAGCTTAGGCGTAGGCTGAGGCCTAGGCTGAGGCCTAGGCTTAGGCGTAGGTTTAGGCTTAGGCTTAGGCGTAGGCTTAGGCTTAGGCTTCGACTTCGGCCTAGGCTTCGGCTTTGGCTTGACGTCTCCAGAGCTTCCCGCCCCATCAGTGGCCCCGTTTTCGGCTCCAGACTTCAGGGATGGGGGATGAAAAGCCTTACATTAGTGTGCGACCGGGAATGGATGAGGCTGGGATTATTAGGGTGGGCTAAAACAACAATTCTCGAATATTCACAATGTACGGGCCCGGGACTCGAACCGGGATCCGATTTCGAGTTGGTTGGGTCCTAAACCGCTTTGCCAAACTCGGCTGCGGCTCACTGCGGCATGTGGAGCATCTCGTGCGGCTGCGGCATGTCGAACCCCGTCCACATGTCGCCCCACGTTGACTGGCCTGCAAGGAGACGGGTTTTAGAGCCAGAATTTTTTTTATATATCTCTCTCTCTCGCTCTCTCGCCGTACTTACCAGAGCCAGCGCGTAGCGCGTGCGCGAAGCTGAAGTCGGTGATGGAGGGCAGCATGTCGGCTTCCGGGGGGAATTGGCCGACCGGGTGGGCAGGGTCAGCTTCTGGAATTTGGATTTTGACGCGAAGATTTTGCGGTCGTGCGACTTCGATGTGACTCTCTCTCTCTCTCTCTCTCTCTCTCTCTCTCTCTCTCTCTCTCTCTCTCTCTCTCGCTCTCTCTCTCGCTCTCTCTTTCTCTAGTTGTCTGATTTCCTTGATAATGAGCCCCAAAACTCTCTGCTAGTTTGCCAAAAGAGACAGAGCGAGAGAGAGCGCGAGAGAGAGAGAGAAAAGGAGAGAGAGAGAGAGAGAGACAGACCGAAACCCCGAAAAAGAAAGAAAGAGGGACAGAGAGAGAGAGAGAGAGAGAGAGAGAGAGAGAGAGAGAGAGAGAGAGAGAGAGAGGGAGAGAGAGAGAGAGAGAGAGAGAGAGAGAGAGAGAGAGAGAGAGAGAGAGAGAGAGAGAGAGAGAGAGAGAGAGAGAGAGAGAGAGAGAGAGAGAGAGAGAGAGAGAGAGAGAGAGAGAGAGAGAGAGAGAGAGAGAGAGAGCGGCGGAGAGAGACCCCTACCTGATCTCCATGCGCCGGGGGTGGTCGAATATTCACGGGGGCCGAATGGGGCATGAACGGAAAGCCGGGCTGGTGTGCAAATCGTGGCTCCTGGAAGACACTTTTTAAGGGGACTGGCAAGTCAGAATTATTCAAATATATAGAAAATTTAACCAGCGCCTTAATGATACCGAAGCTCCCGCGTGTTGGTAACCGTACGAACATCAACCCACCATGCTGTGCAGATGCAGATGGTTGGGCGGGGTGGGGAACGAGCCGTTCGGATAGTAGTCGTCGTAGAATCCGGATTCTGGCGTCAGCGGCGCCTGGCCGAATTCGGACGGCGACGGGAACGAGCACGCGTACCGGGGCTCCTGAAAGAGTTGAGGTTGAGGGACCGCTGAAGTCAGAATTTAGCTTCAGACAATATCTGCTAGCCTGCCCTTTCCTAAAGAATCTCTGCTAGCCTGCTCTTTCCTCAAGAATCCCGCTTACCTGCTTCACAATGGGACTCTTCATGTCCTCATGTCGAAGCATGAATGGCTGCTGCCGATCCCCCTGCACCTTCATAGCTTTGGAGGGGAATGGCGCTTCGCTGGCACCCCCAGACGCTCCTCCAATCGGGCGTTTCTGCCCTGCCCTCTGGCCCTTGGGATGTGGGCTTGGCGGGGTTGTCTGTTGGCCGGGCTGCTGCAGAGTGCCATCCGGGTTCTTCTTCGGCTTCTTCCGGGGTTTGTATTTGTAGTCGGGGTACTCCTGAAAGCGATTGTAAAATTTCCTACATGGTTTCTGCTAGTTCTCCTCCTATTGCTAGCTTGCTCCAAAATTAGCGCTCCAGCTCCAGTTTACGGATCCCCAAAAAATTTCTACTGCCTGTCTTGTCCCAAATGATCTCTGCTAGCCTGCCCTTCATAAAGCATATCTGCTAGCATTTTCCCGAAAGATTCCCTGCGCTCAATTCCTAACAAAATCCCTGCCAGCCTGCCCTAATTTCCCTAATGATCTCAGCTAGCCTGCCCCAATTTCCCAAAGAATCTCTGCAATTCCCAAACTATTACAGCTACCCTAAATGCCACAAAACTATCTGTAAGTCCCTCAATCCCTAAATAACCTCGGCTAGCCTGCCAAACAATTCCCCGACTAATCTCTGCCAGCCCACCTGCATGTGCATCACCCGCAATCGCTCAGCCTCCTGCACGAACGGCTGCTTCTCCTCCTCACTCAACTGCCGCCACCGAGAGCCCAGCTAAATCTTAGGTTTAAAGGGACCGGCAAGGCATAACAACGACGAGAAAGGCGAAATTTAGATTCCGCACAGAATCTTTGTTAGCCTGCTCACCTGCTTGGAGATCTCGGCGTTGTGCATGTCGGGCTGGTGCTCGCAGATTTTCCGTCGCTCCATCTGGCTCCACACCATGAAGGCGTTCATCGGACGCTGAAAAACATGGTTAGACTTGTTAAAGGATCTCTGCTAGCCTGCCCTTTCCTAAAGAATCACTGCTAGGCTGCCTTTTCCTAAAAAAACTTTGCTAGCCTCCTGGTGCCAGAAATACGAATTGCTATCATAATGTCGAAAATCAGAATGTCGAAATTCATGATGCCGAAATTTCGCAAGGTCGAAATTTTTTGCAAGGGATTCGGGGTTTTTCCAAGAAAATTAGCTGCTATAAATTTCGGCCATCCGAATTTCGACATCATGATTTTCGACATTTTGAACGCACCCCCAGAAAAACCTCGAACAGTTTTTGCTTTCCTCAGCAATCTCGGCTAGCCTACCTTTCCTTAAGAATCTCCGCTGGCTTGCCCTTTCTCAAAGAATCTCTGCTAGCTTGCCCTTCTTTTCCGCCACCTATTTTTTGAGCGGCCGGCTGGCTGTTGCCCTAATCTGCACCGGTTGCCTATTTTTGGCAGCCGTCGCCGATAAGGCGAGGGTGGCGGCTATTTTTGGCTCAACCAGGCCGAATCGGCCCTGCTAGCCTGCGCTTTTCAACTTCTAAGCCAACTTAACGCCAGCTACAGTGCCCTCTTTATAAATCCAAAAAAGTGCTACCCAGCCGTTTGCTTCTAGACGGGTCCCGCAACGGCTAAAGGGTGGGGGGGTGGTTGGCTGATTGCCACGGGTCTAGAGGATATGGATTTCCCTTCACAACCCCTTTAGAAGCCGGAAGCTGGGAATTCGCTCAATCCCAGGGTTCCCCATTCGAAAGCCGGCCCGGCAAGTCCAGACTCGGCGCGCTGATAGGCCCTCCGAAACTGGCCATGCCCAAAAAAGGGACCGTCAGATAAGGGGCATGCCAAAAATGGACAAAACAAACAGCCACTATACGAAAAATGAGGCGCTGAGTTTTGAGGGATTCCTTGGAAAAGGGCAGGCGAGCAGAGATTCTTTACGAAAGGGCACATTAGCAGAGATTCTTGGGGAAATGGCAGGCTAGCAGAAATTTTTCAGGAAATAGCAGGCTAACGGAGATTCCTTAGGAATGGGCAGTCTAGCAGAGATTATTTAGGAAACGGTAGGCTAGCAGAGATCTTTGTGACAAACTTCTGAGACGTACCTTGATGTGATTGGAGCTCTTCTTGCAGTTCGTCGCATCGGTGTAGGGCGTGGCCGAGACCTTCGACACCTGGAACTGCACAAGCGGTCGTACGGTAATAAAAAATATAGAAGACATCGTCCGGAAAGGTCAGCAATCCGGAAAAATCCGCCATTTTTTGACCTCCCAGTCCCTTTAAATCGCAATTTTCAGCTTCTGGAACCCTGAAAGCTGAAATATTCACCTTTAGAGAACCAAACGGAAGCTCCCAGCCCATCGGCGGTGGCGGCCCGAGCAGCTGCTGGTGATGGCCGCCTAGCGGCGGTAGATGACCTGCATTGAATTCAGTTACGGAGATTCAAGCCTAAGCCTAGCCTAAGCACAAGCCTAAGCCTAAGCCTAGGCCTAAGCCTAAGCCTAAGCCTAAGCCTAAGCCTAAGCCTAAGCCTAAGCCTAAGCCTAAGCCTAAGCCTAAGCCCAAGACTAAGCCTAAGCCAAAGCCAAAGCCTAAGCCTAAGCCTAAGCCTAAGCCTATGCCTAAGCCTAAACATAAGCCTATGCCTAAGTCTAAGCCTAAGTCTAAGCCCAAGTAGCTTACCTCCAGGCAGAATATTGTTATTACATCCGGGCGGGCCGAGTCCATTCGTCGCGCCCAGGGGCCCGTCCCAGACCTAAAAAATCCTTTTAAGATGCTGTGGAGGCCAAGGCAAAACAGGCCAGCAGAGATTCTTTGGGAAATTTTGCAAGCATGCGCTCACCTCCTGCTTGATGTACTTTGGGTCCATCAGATGACGTCCCAGGCTCCAGATTCGTGCAGATGGAGCTGAAAAAATCGGATTAAAGTTGGTCACTCATAAGGACGGTCTAGAAAAGTGAGAACACAGAAGAGAGTTACAGAGAGAGAGAGAGAGAGAGAGAGAGAGAGAGAGAGAGAGAGAGAGAGAAGAGAGAGAGAGAACAAAGCATTGTAATGAATAATCAAAACTCTCAAATATAAATATTATGAAGTGGCTCGTTGGGCTCGCGTCACCCACGCGCAATCCGGAAGTATTTCGGCACGCGGATCCGGTAGATCCCCGGCCCCCAAGGGCAGCTACGCAAATATACAACGAAACGCCGGCCGGGTGGGGCCCAATTTTGGGGCTAGAAAAATTATACCAGCGTAAGTCTCTCTTTCTCACGCTCTCTCTCTCTCTGTCTCTCTCACGCTCTCCATCTCTCTCGCTCTCTCGCTTCGTAAATTGGCTAACAGCCAAAACCAAAATTCAAAATACCCAACCGCGCCAGTGATAAACAGGCGCTAGACCAGTCTAACCAAGTGCAAGCCGCCCATTTCAGGCCCGAGACAAATAAGTCAGCTGGCTCTTTTTGAGGCGAGAGAGAGACAGAGATAGAGAGAGAGAGCTAGAGAAATGCGTGTGAGCCCGCTGATCTATAGATTAGGATCTAGTGCGGGCGGTTTGGCGGCTGGGGGCGAGAGTGACCGGCATAATTTGCGAAAACGCAGCCAGCTCGTGCTCACTTTCTCGAGCTCTCTGTGGGAGCAGTGGTGGAGGAGGTGAGGTAGAGGGGCAGAGATTCATGCAAGACTTCTTGAAAACGTTGGTAGACTAGCAGAAATTGTTTATGAGAGGGCCGGTTAGCAGAGGGCAGGCTAGCAGGAATTCTCATCTCGGAGCTCAGGCGCGAGCAGTTCAAGACGTTGCCGCGAGTTTTAACCTGAGAAATAGAAGGAGAAAGAGAAGGAGACAGCGAGAGCGAGAGAGAGAGTGAGAGAGAGAGAGAACCAAGCAGGAACTTAAAAAATTCGTACTTTCAAGAGCACGGGCAACGAAAAAAGGGCTGCTTCCAGCCGGCTGGGTGTATATGTTTCAGATCGGCTTGAGGAGGCTGATAAGCGCCCGCTGCTTGGGCTTGTGACCGGAGGGCACGAGCCCCAAAAATGTCTGCAAACGGCTGGGGGAGGGGCGGGCAACAGGATTGTACGATTTGTTACTGGGGTGGAAACCTTGGAAAAACATGTTTTTGATTAGAGCGTGCGCTTCGTTAAGCCTAGGCTTAGGCTTAGACATGGGCTTAGGCTTAGGCTCGGGCTAAAACTTATGCTCACGCTTCATTCATCTTATAATCCCTGGAAGAGGTAACCTAGCAGAGATCCCTTCAGCTAAGGCAACCTTCTCTCCGATCCACTCATTTTCCGGCCCCTTTAAACCGCGCAAATCGCAGCGGAATGGAGCTGATTCCCGGGGCGGGCAGGGCATTGCCCTCCCGAGTACGGTGGACGCGACGAGAGAGAGCGGGAGAGAGAACGAGACGGAGCGAGAAGCAGAGATAGAAAGCACCACCCGAGAAGCCTCAAGGTCGCCATTGTCCCCTGGAGGGATCTGTCTGTCTGTCGGTCTCTCGATGTATGTCTGTCTGCCTGCTACCGAGTGCTTTTGCTGTGTATTTTCCAGTTCCTGCCGCCCGGGAGCTCGAACCCCCTCGATGGAGGGGCTTGACCGCTTAGCTGGGCAAATGATCGGGATACGGGATTGAGGGGAGAGAGAGGGTGATAGGGAGGAAGAGAGAGAGAAAGCGAGAGATCGAGAGAGAGAGAGAGAGAGAGAGAGAGAGAGAGAGAGAGAGAGCTATGGACCGGGAGCCGGTGAGAGAGTGTGTGGCGAAATAGGGCACAAGATACAGAGTGGCAGGGGAGAGAGATAGAGAGATAGAGAGAGAGAGAGAGAGAGAGGGAGAAAGAGCGAGAGAGAGACATCGAGAGGCCATGAGGTGAGCAGGAGCCTGCAACGAAATCGCAAAAACCAAATACCATATTGTGCAGCATCATCCCACTTAAAAGGCGCAAAAACTAAAAAGCAAGCCGTACCGAAAAACTGAAGAAAAAACTTTAGAAAAACTGATGATCAATAAATAGGCCGCAGCGCCGCTGGCCGATACCTTCGGGTTGGCTGGCGGGTTAGCGGACGAGTAATAGGCGTTGGCAGCTTTGCTTCCCTCTCTCTCTCTCTCCCTATCTCTCTATCGCTTTGCCCACCGTAACTGGTTTGCCATCTTCAACTCGTCGGCGGTGAGCGGGGAGCCCAAAAATGGAATCAGTGCTGATAGTGGCTTAGGCTTAGGCTTCGGTTTAGGCTTCGGTTTAGGCTTCGGCTTCGGCTTCGGTTTAGGCTTGGGCTTAACCTACTAGCGAACCCTGGTCAAGAGCCCACAGCCCCCAATTTCGCGCCTCAAAAGTGCAAGCTACCGTAGTACCCACCGGGGCGCCCGAAACGAAAAATGGCGCTTTTTGCATGTGGTTTTTATGGGGTTGACCTCTGGCGCGGGGATTGGCACCATTTTTCGTAGCGGATGGAGTATTGGCCCGGAAAATTTTGCTAAAAAGACTTGGAAAGGAGAAAAGGATTTCTTGAGGAAACGGCAGGCTAGCAGTGTTCCTTTGACGAGTCGTACGTTCTCCAAAAGTGCGCCAAGCCGTCGACGGCCTTGAGCAACAGTTCGGGTGGCCCAAAATGCGGTACACCGCCCGAAATGGGCTGAAAACGGGCTGCTGCTACTGGCGGCTCCCCGGAGTTCGTGGCGCCCCGCTGCGGGGCGCGCACGCCCCGGCGCGCCACCGCGTGGCCCCCAGCAGCGGTCATTTTTCGTCCGCGTTTGACCTTTTTGGAACGATCGGCGTTTGGAAAGAGCGGAAAAATGGGAGTTTCAAGGATTGCAAAAATTAATTCAGGAAAATATTGGGATTCGGGATTTCCAAATATCATGGAGCATCGACAGCAGGGAAAATTACCCCGAGGATACCCGCGTAAAATATCTTCTTTTTTGAGAGAGCGAGAGAGAGAGAAAGAGCGAGAGAGCGAGAGAAAAATTTTTTGAGGGAAAAGCTGAGCTACCCGGAAGGAAAATTGACCAGCTCTGACTCACAAAAATGACGTTTTTTCCGGGGGACCACTGCTTCTAGAGGTTTCGTGCTTTTTGAGGAAAATCCGGGAAAAATTGTTTACCTCGAACTGGGAGAAAAACGAAAAATTAGAGATTACAGGAGTGACGAAATGACGGAGCGTCGTGAAATTTGCGTGTGGTTACGGTAGGTGCTTTTCGGTAGGAGAGAATTTAAAAAAGGCAGGCTAGCAAACTTCCTTAGGAACGGGAGGCTTAACAGCTTGGGTTTAGGCTTAGGCTTAGCTTAGGCTTAGGTCTAGACTGGGCATAGGCGTATATTTAGGCTTAGGCTTGCGCCTGGACTTGAGCTTAGGCTTAGGCTTAGCATATGCTTGAGCTTAGGGTTAGGTCTAGACTTAGACTTAGGCTTAGGCTTAGGACTAGGCTTGCGCTTAGGCCTGGACCTGAGCTTAGGTATAGGCTTAGCTTTAGGCTTCGCTTCGGCCTAGGCTTAGGCTTAGGCTTAGACTTAGGTCAAGGCTTAGACTTGGGCTTAGGCAGGCACAGCTTAGCAATGGTCATTTGGGAATGAAGGACAAGTACCCAAAACTCGGCCCCACCCCGGCCATACTACCCTGAGGGTACAATCCTGGTGACAGGTGCTGAATAGCGAGCAAAACGTTTCTGGTCGGGGCATCAAAAACGCCGAAAAACAATGGAAACATTTAGCGAGTTGCCTGTCGCGTCGTAGCCCTAGGGTATTAATCTTGCAAGAGGTAAAGGTTTCTCGAACGGCGTGTTACTGGAGTATTTGAGGTTTTGGAAAAAAGCTATCTAGCAGGGATATTTTAGGAATCGAAGGGAGGCTAGCAGAGATTCTTTACAAAATAAAGAAAAGGTAGCAGAAATTACGTGAGAACACAACGCAGGATAGCAGAAATCATTGAGACCAGAGGCCACGAATTCGAGGTAAACTAGCGGAGATCATTTAGGAATTCAAGGAAGGAAGAGAGAGCGCGAGAGAGAGAGAGAGGCTTTCTAAGCAACTCTGAAAGATCTGATGATCTGAAAGAACTAGGAGGCTGGCAAAGGCCGTTTAGGAACGAGGCAAGGCAGCGGAGATCCTTTAGGAATTCACGCCAAACGAGCAAGTTTTCTTTCGGAGTCCCGAGCGGATTTAGACATTCAGATAGGCTAGCAGAGATTCTTTAGGAAAACCAAAATATCAGAAAATTTTTAATGACTCCGGGCAGGCTACCAGAGATCTTTTGAAAATCCCAGACAAACCAGCAGATACAATTGGCCACCTCTTGCTCAAAAAAACGAGCAAAATCGATGGCACACAGGTACGGGGCGGGGGGCTGAAAAGTGAAAGTATAAGTCTCGACTCTCGTGCCCTCGGGGCATTGCCGCCAGTTTTCCGTGGGGGGTGTGAGGAGGTGGCATTCGGAAAAAAGGAGGGGGGACGGGAAACTGGTAGTGCTTCTCGAGGGGGAGAGGGAAGGGAGAGGATTCTGCAATAACCATTGGCAGGTAGTAGAGACCCACGAGAGTACTGTACGCAGCGGAGCGTTCCGGAATTCCGGAAAGCCAAAAAGAGATAGGCTTTGTTAAGGTTAGCTTTTGAGGGAAGATACGCACGACCGGAAAGTCTGCTTGACAGGTACTTATGCAAATTCCGGAAAACTTTGGGAAATGCAGCTATCCGGAATTCCATTGAGAAAATTACTGTACGAACGGATCATTACGGAATCCAGAAAAATTGGCCAAAAACCGGAAGTGCCCGGGATACGGTAGGGGTGTTCCGGAAGCCGGAAAGCCAAAATTCGACATTTAAAGGGGCGGTGACAGCAAGAAATGGCAAGAAGGGGATAGGGAAATAAGAAAGTGAGAGAGAGGGAAAAGGCAGAGAGAGAGGGAGAGAGAGAACCGCGCCAACACTTCAGGAATAGGAAGTATATTTTAAAGGTTAAGCCTAAGCCTATGCCAAAGCGTAAGCCTAAGCCTAAGCCGAAGCCTAAGTTTAAGGCTAAGCCCAAGCCTAAGCCGCAGCCGGAGCCTGAACCTAAGCCTAAGCCTAGCCCAAGCACAAGCCTAAGCCTAAGCCTAAGCTAAGCTTGGCTCAACGCCAAGCCCAGCCAAATATCAGCTTTTTTTGGTGGTTGTAACCCGGAGCGCGTCGGAAAAAGCGCTCAGCAACTGGTAGTGAAGGAGCGCCGAGAACTGTCGGGGCTCGATGCCCCGAGGGCACGCGGGGGAAAGCCTCTTGCCCCTGGAGAGAGAGAGAGAGAGAGAGAGAGAGAGAGAGAGGGAGGGAGAGAGAGAGAGAGAGCGACAGTCTCGACCTCGCGACGGCATGCCCTCAGGGCTGCGTGCAAAAATTTACGGCTTTTGCTGGCCGATGGCGGGGCGCTGATTCAGACTGTCTGAGGTGGAAGTTTTGAATTTGGCGAGGAAGTGTCTGGAAGGGCAGGCTGGCAGGGATTCTTTAGAAACAGTGCGCTAGCCAGGATCGGAGCGAAGAGCTTCTTTAGAAAAAGGCGATCTTGAAGAGATTCTTTACGAAAGGGCAGGCTAGCAGGGATCCTTTAGTAATTCACAGCTAGCAGAGAATCCTGAGGAAAGGCAAGCTAGCAAACATTCTTTAGGATACCTCCCTAATCCGGTTACCCTCGATTCCCATGACCTTCCCGGTATGTGCGTAATTCCAGTACAACCCCCCGGAGCTCTCGCTTCGTCATGCAAAGTAGGGGGGCCAGCGCTCTCCCTCGATTCGCCAGGCTTTTCCGCCAAATACCCGGCGAGAGTGACTGCCAGACTGCTGTGCTTGCCCTCGGGGCACAATTCCGGTTTTCACTCCGCGGCGCGCCAGCCGCCCTCGCCGAAGGGCATTCTCGAGGAGGAGGAGGAGGAGGAGGAGGAGGAGGAGGAGGAGGAGGTGGAGAGCGAGATTGTCTCTCTCTGTCTCTTTCGCTCTTTCTCGCTCTCGCTCTCTCTCTCTCTCTCTCTCTCTCTCTCTCTCTCTCTTTCTAACTCTCGACTTTCTCTCGCCGAGAGGAAAAGCAAGACCACCCGAATCTCCACGGGCCATCTACCCCTCCTCCCCAAGCAGGAGCACGGCTTTGCGCGCGCGTGTTTTCTGTTTTTGTGACCTGAGGGCATGGGTGATCCAAGATCTTGGCATGGTCAAAAGAGAGAGAGACAGAGTGAGAGGGGGAGAGAGCGCAGAGACGGAGAGCGAGAAAACCCTTCCTGTCACACCCCCTTTAAAACCTAGCCTGCCCGCCTCAGCTTCTTCTCGCCCCGCCACCATTTTCCGTATGGCTCCTCCTCCGTACTTGTGGTCACGTGAAGCCTTGACCTGCGCTTCTCGAAGGGAAGCATCTCTTGCTTTCGATTTTCGGCAGAAAAGAAAAAGTGAAGCGAGGAGAAGCCGCGGGGCAAGCACGATTTTTCCTGAGAAGTCCCAGCTAGCTAGCCATTTCTTAAAGAATCTCTGCTAGCTTGCCACTTCTTAAAGAATATCTGCTATCTTGCCATTTCCTAAAAAACTTTTTGCTTTCCAAGCTCTGGACAGAATTCCAAAATGTTCGCTGCTAGCCTGCCCAGCTTCAACGCTTGGTCAGTGTCGCCGAACCTGAAATTGCTAATTTTAAAGGAGCCTTGAAAGCATGTGACGGAGCAAGAGAGCGAGAGAGACAGTGAGAAAGAGCGAAAGCTGGTTTAGAGAGACATCGAGCCCACCGAAAAAATCAGTGTTCTCCTAATTACAGGATTAGCACGATGCTGGACCGGAACCACGGATAATAGGTGCGAAAAACCAACAACCCGCCGGGGGCCCCAACAAAGCCCTACGGCTATAATAACGCTAGCGCCTGGCGGGTGGCCAAAAATGGGTGCAATCTATGCAAATATGGCACGCGAAAGGACGTACTTTTCAGGTCATTTCCGGGGTTGTCGATGTATTAGGGGGACGCACCAGCAAAGAACAAGTAAAAATCACCAAAAATGGCTAATACTCGGAAAGGAGTCTGGTTTGGGCTTAAGAAATTAGGAATTCCTAAAACATCTCTGCTAGGCCAAGCCTAAGCCTAAGCCTAAACCCAAGCCTAGGTCTGAGCATAAGCCTAAGCCTAAGCCTGAGCGAAGCCGAAGCCTAAGCCTAAGCCGAAGTCTGAAACTAAGCCTAAGCCTAAGCCTAAGCCTAAGCCTAAGCCTAAGCCTAAGCATAAGCCGAAGTCTGAAACTAAGCCTAAGCCTAAGCCTAAGCCTAAGCCTAAGCCTAAGCCTAAGCCTAAGCCTAAGCCTAAGCCTACGTCTTCGCCAAAAACTTAGCCTAAGTGGACGCCAAGAATCTCTGCCAGCCTGCCCGATTTCTGCCTTGCAAGTTCCTTTAAAAACCCGAAAAACTCTCGCTGAGCCCTGTTTTTTTTGCGAATTTGCGCGAAGATTCCTCGGGCTTGGCTAGCGAATGTGCCAAAAAAGGCCAGATGGCCGGCCAAGGCCATCCCGACCCTCCGCAACTTACACCCACCCCTCTTGGCTTTTTCACAGCTTTTGCGGGCGCTCAACAGGTGGCCGTTAGCCCGGGGAATTTCTCGATTTTGGCCGCGCGATATGTGAAGGTCGAAATTTAGGGCGTTGGTGGGCTAGCAGAGATTATTTACGAAAGAGGGATCAAGAGCTAGCAGAGATTCTTTAGGAAGGGGCAGGCTAGCAGAGATTCTTTAGGAAGGGGCAAGCTAGCAGAGACTCTTTAGGAACAACTCGGTTTGGCAGCCGCCCTTCAAAAGGTCAATCCGACAGCCCAAACTTTGGCTTTGGACACGGCAGGGGGGCTTGGGTAATTAGTAGTAGATCGGATCTGTAAAGACAAGGGCGGGGTGGTGACGGCGAGAGAGCAAAATGGAGCGAGAGAGTGTGAGAGGAAGAGAGAGCGAGCGAGAAAGTCATTTACAAATTGAACGAGACGGACACGCGACAAAGATTCGAATATCAGAATTTTATAGCTGTTGCGAAATAAAACGTCATAACCGCCGGCTTCTTAAAGGATCTCTGCTAGCATGCCCTTGCCCTAAAGAACCGATGCTGGGCTTAGGCTTAGGCTTATGCTTGGGCTTAAGGTTAGGCTTAGGAACCCAGACAACGCAGCGCGCCAAAAGACGTTTTTGCCCCCCCCAACTGTTGCCAGCCGGGAGCAAAAAAAAACAATAGCGAGGGAAGGCTCCAAAAAACCTTCGAAAAAAGCGGAACGGGTTGGCGGGGAGAATGAGGAGTGGCACGGAATGGGACATCCTGGAGGCCTTGGCATACGGTAGCCGGGCATAAGGGACCGGGGGAAGGCGGATGGGAATGAAGGGGCGGGGCCTGGGACCCGGCCTCCGGGCCGCCTACTAGTACCTTGTGGAGGTTGAGGTTTTCTCTTTCTCTCTCTCTCTCTCTCTCTCTCTCTCTCTCGCTCTCTCTCGTTCTCTCGATTTTTCTCTCTCACTCTCTCTCTCTGTCTCTCTCACTCTGTCTCTCCCTCGCTCCATTTCTTTCTCTCCACTTCTCTCTCTCTCTCACTTTCTCTCTTTTTCGCTCTGTCTCTCTCTCTCTCGATCATAATCAGGACGCAAAGACAATTTGGGCACGGCCAAGCTTCCCCGAAAACAGGGGCAAGCTAGCGGAGATCACTTCGGATTTTCGGACCCATTCCTGCCGTCTCACATGGTTACCCTCTACCCACCCACAAACAAACAGACACATCTGTGGGGCCCATCGAATGGCCCGTAAATTCCAGGAGGGGGGGGGCAGCAGAGGGCATGGTGCGCGAGGTGGATGTGTGAATGGGGAAACAAAGAGCACACGAAGTGACATGTAGAATATACGGTAGCCGTGTCCAGGGGAGCATCGTGGAGGTGACGGACCGGAGAGTGAGTGATTTCCGGGGTATGCCATGTATTTTCGGGGCCCATGGGCCTTAAGATGAAGTCTAAGCCCAAGCCTAGTCCTAGGACTACGCCTAAGCCTAAGCCTAAGCCTAAGAACCCTAAGCGAAGCCTCAGCCTAATCCTAAGTCTAAGCTTACGTCTAGGTCGAAGCCTTGGCCTAAGTCTAAGTCTAAGCCTAAGCCTAAGCCTAATCCCTAAACCTAGTCTACGCCTAAACCCAAGGCTACATCCTCCAATTTCCCGAAAAATCTCTGCTGGCCTGCTCCAGATCCTATCAAGATCCAACACACCGTGTCCGTATGCAAATTAGGCGCAGCTGGGTGCCGCTGATAAGTCGCGGGCCCTTTTTCTTACAAAGGACACCCGATAGGCGGAGGGCATTTGGGATGTGCCGTCAAAAGTTGTGCCCTGTACTTAACAGGTTGTTGTGGCAAGAGAGAGAGAGAGAGAGAGAGAGAGAGAGAGAGAGAGAGAGAGGGAGAGAGCGAGGGCCACCGTAGCCAAACAATGTCAATATTTAGGCGACCCGTCGAGAGGCGCATCGCGTTCTTCGCACCACCCCCGCTGGGCAGGCAAATAAAAAATAAAAATAATGTTTGGATGATAATAAGTGTGGAATGGAGGATTGTTGGGGATTAACACCGGGGTGCAAATGTTGAGTGACAGGAAATAGACCGGGAGTTGGTGCTAACATTCATTTTCCTAAAGGGTCTCACAAGGAGTCGCTTTTAGGTGCTTTTGGAGTTTCGGGACGGGACTTAGCTAGTTCGATAGAGAAAAAAATTCTGAGCAACATCCCGTTTTCAAAAAGTGCTGATCGATAAAGATGTTTTAGAAAATTTAATTTAAAGTTCGCGCTTTTTTCTAGTTTTCGGGTCCATTTCCTCGGTGCACGTCGTTTTCGGGGCTGGGCAGGGCGCCATTCGTAACCCTCCGCCAATGCCTCCATCACAGGTTGCATTGGCGTATTGGTAGCGCGCTTGCCTACCAACTTTTTAACATTTTTTTGCCTCGGGTTCGAATCTTCGCGCTCGCTAACCCTTTGCTTAGTGGTTCTTGAGCCCGTTATCGGTGCATAAAATTTTAATTAGCAAAAAAGCAAAGAGTTAACGATAAATAAGAAACGAACTTGTTACAAAAGGTCAAAAAAATTCGTGGGCCATCGCACTAGCCACTTGGCCATGCCTAGGACGGGATCCAAGGCGCATGGAGTCCTCATGCGCGGGAGCGGTCGACCGCCGCAAATCACCTCAAATTACCACAAGGGTCCGGACACCGGGAACATTTTTAATTAAATTAAATTTTCTAAAACAGCTTTATCGATCAGCACTTTTTGAAAACGGGATGTTGCTCAGAATTTTTTTCTCTATCGAACTAGCTAGGTCCCGTCCCGAAACTCCAAAAGCACCTAAAAGCGACTCCTTGTCAGCTAGCCTGCCCTTTCCTACAGAATCACTGCTAACCTGCACTTTCCCAAAGAATCCCTGCTAGCCTCCCATCCCTAAATGATCCCTCTAAATGTCCTCAGCGCATATTGCATAACAATTTCGAGGTCGAGAGCCACCAACAGACCCACCGGTTCCACTCCCAGCGGGGAGTCCGACTCCCCGATCCGCTAATTCAAATAATCGGCCATCCTCCTTCCCCCCTAGCTCTTCCTCTCCATTTTTGGCACCCCTTGCCGGGGGGGCATTTTATGCAAATCCCGCCCCATTCCTCAACGCCTCCTTGATTATGGACACTTTGGATTTATGGGAATGGCCGAAGACGAATTTGTGCAAGCGATATTAGCCAACCGGAGATGGCTCCGGCCAGGCAGGCTAGCGGAGAGAATTGCGGAATTTTGGCGTGAGTTTCGGGTCGGAAATCTGAAGAAATTTTGAGGGTGAGGATCAGTACGGCAGAGAAGCTTGGAGCAAGAGCCAGACTTTGCGAAGGAGGCTGGCGGGGATTCTTTAGGAAAAAGGCAGGCATGCAGAGATTCTTTAGGAAATGGTATGCTAGCAGAGATCATAGAGGAATCAAACCTTTTCTGAGAAGATAATGCCCAAAAACACCTTTCCGGAAATCAGCAGGTGCTCTAAGGTGCCCACAAATCTCTGCTAGCCTGCCCCCGGGGCAACTTGTTAATCCGCCCGCCGGTTATCCCAATGTTTGGCAGATAGTTGGCGGTGTCAAGTGGATGGTCTGGAAGTTGTAGCCTTCAGGGGGCAAATCCCTATTTGTCTTCGGGATTTGGCATCCGGGCGCTAAACATTGCTACCGGCAGCCGGAGAGGGCTAGCAGAGATTCTTTAGGGAGGGCAGGTTGGCAGAGAATACACGGGAATTAAATTCAGAGAGATTCGATTGGAGATCAGAGAGACAGAGAGAGAGAGAGAGGGAGAGGGAGAGAGAAAGAGAGAGCGAGAGAGTGATAAAGAGAGAGAGCGAGAGAGAGAGAGAGAGAAAGAGAGAGACAGAAATGCCTTCCTAAAGCAAAACCCGGCCATTCGGTAATGAGTGTTTTTTTCTGAGGGCACGAGACGCGGTCCCTTTAAGGGAACGGATGATCCGCAGTGCCCCTCTTGACACCCACCGGCTGCCTTTTTTCGCATTAATGCGAGAGAGAGAGAGAGAGAGAGAGAGAGAGAGAACCCAGATGAAAAGGCCGGATTCCGGGGGATTACTGTTGCCGGCAAAGGGCCCTTGGCCGGCCATGGGCCCTGAGGGCATCCGCCTTGGGGTCGAGAAGGAGCAGCAATTTTGCAGAGATTCTTTAGCAAGGGCTGGCTGCCAGAGATTCTTTAGGAAATGGCAGGCTAGCAGAGATTCTTTAGGAATCCCCAAATTTCCGAAACGTCAACCCGGGGCTGTGAGATCGATGTGCGGCCGGGGTTTCGAATTGGATGTGGTGCTCAGATCACGCACCAAGATTTCCGCAACGTTCCGCCAGGAACACCCACCCCGAAAATTTCAGGTAGGCTGACCGAGATCTCCATTTTACCTCTCCTAAAGAATCTCTGTTAGCTTGTCCGCGTTGGCCTGAGTTTGGCTGAAATCGATACCCTGTGCCTATATTTTGGGTGCGCGTCTGCCAGAAACCAGCCGGAAATGCCGTAGAACGCGCAATTGGCTGTGGTGTTGCGTAAGGACAGCAGTGGGCTTACTGAAATTGGAGCCAAACGCACTGGGATACGGTATCTCAATGCTCTTCTTAAAGAATCTCTGCTAGGCAAAGGGGAAGGGCGGCTAGCAGAGACCATTTGGGAATGAAAAATCAGAGGTTTGCGTAGCTTCAGGCTCAGCCCATTGCTAAGCCGATTCTTAAACCGAAGCCTAAGCCTAAGCCTAAGCCTAAGCCTAAAGCCAACACCACCTAGCTTGAGCATCAGCATAACCTTTTGTCACCAAGTTTCCAAAAACAGCGCGCCACCCAGGCGCGCGCGTGGGTGGCCCGGTTTTGGTGGCAGCCGGGACAGGTGTCGCGCGCGCATCCCCACAAATCTCTGCTAGATGGCTAGGTCGAACCACCTCCCCCACCCAGCCGAACCGTTCGGAGTTGCTGATCGTAATTTATGGACTGCGAGGGCCCGAATGGGGACGACGAGCAACAGAATAGGGCATAGATTTCAAGGGACCGGCGGCCTGTCCGAACGACTGACTCACCGGAGGATACCTCACTCACCCTGGTAGGCCGGTGACACCGGTTTCTTGGAGTGAAATTTTGGATTTAGGGGTTTAGGGGGAGAAAAAAAACTCCTGGGCTTGGGATGGTTTAGACCTCGGCTTAGGCTTAGGCTTAGGCTTAGGTTTAGGATTAGGCTTCGGCTTATATGATGTCGCTATCCTTTAACTCACTCGCCGGTGTGTCTAGAATTCCTCAAAACACCCAAAAAAAGGTCCTTGACAGCGCGTTCCGCGCGCCGAACAACCTACATGGCGGGGGCAACATTGCGGAGAGAGAGCGGGTACTAGAGAGAGAGAGAGAGTGAGAGAGAGAGAGAGAGAGAGAGAGATGCAGCAAAAGACACTATTCGATTTCCGGGGCACGACTTTGGCGTTGAACGGCCCATTTGCATGATGTTGGAACGGGCATTAGCTGCCTCTCTCTCTCTCTCTCTCTCTCTCTCGCTCTCTCGCCCCGGGTACTGTCTCTCGGAACCACCCGTAGAAAAAACCCATCAAATCGCGACACGCACGACACTCGGGCCGCGGCCTTTTCAGCACAGATCCACCAACCCTCAGCAACTGGAATAAATTTGATTTCCGAGTAACCTCGAGCTGGGTGGAAAAATGAGGAAAGGGATCGGTTGCTAAAGGATCTCTGCTAGCTTGCCGTGTCCTGAAGAATATCTGCTGTTCTGCCTTTCCTAAAGAAACTCTGCAAGGTTTTTTTTCTTAAAAACATCCATGCTAGCCTGGCCTTTCTCAAAGACTCACTGCTAGCATGCCCTTTGAGACCAAAATTCTGATTTTTAAGCGCATTTCCCATTTTTAGAAGCCCTTCCGGACCCCGAATCCAATTCCATTGTGCCGCCCCGGATTCACCCAAAAAAAATTGAATTTTCCCGGCTACGGTAGGCTCCAAATTACGCCCCTCTGAATACACGGATGATTGGCGGCTATTTAACGTCCGCTTTCCCCCTCAAGTGCCCCCAAGGTTTTCGTAGGGAATCGCGGCCAAGTGGGTGGATGATCGGATTACCATTTCGGGGGTGCGCAACCAGTATATTTCGGGGGCGACGCGACGCTCCGCCTGGCCACGATCGGGCTTGGCGCTGCGGGAGGTGTGCGGTGAAAGCTGAGCCGAGTTAAAGGGGCTGGCAAGTGAGAATATGATTTTAAACGAACCGGGAAGGTTGTGCTCGAAATTTATAATCGACGTTCAAACAGCAGCTAGGATTTTGTGTCCAGCCTAGCCAAAGCTTCAGCCTAAGCCTAAGCCCAAGCTTATATTTAACCTAAGCCGAAGCTTAAGTCCAAACCTAAGCCGAAGCCCGAGAGCTTCTGCCCTTCTTTTCCCCGGCGTACGGTATCTGCTTCATTAATCCTGAACGGCCCCATACCCAACTCCATCCATCTCAATCACAAAGCCCGGCCACCTGTTCACGAGTCCCAAAACGCGACCCACACCCAAAAAAAGCGCAATTTCCCGCCGGGACCCAAAAACACACAGGGGCCGCCGGGCAAAACGACGTTTTTCCGGAAATCGGCCGCAAGCAAAAAGTGACAGTTCAATGGCCGTGCCGCAAAAGCATAAACGGGATTGAGGTATACGATAATGCGAGCGAAATTGGGTCTCGCTTACCGGGGTTGAGGCTCCAAACCGCTAGCAGGAATTTCTGAGGGATGACAGGCCAGCAGAGATTCCTTAGGAAAGGGCCGGCTAGCAGAAATTCTTGAGGAAGCGGCAGGCTAGCAGAAACTCTTTAGGAACGTCGCCTCGGACCACAAACTCCACGCTCAAGGGCACCGCCTTGTTTCTTCTTCAAAAAACCCGAGCTCGCGATCCAATCGGGACCACCCCCACCGGTGACACTTTTCACGCGCAGCCCATCGCCCCGGCGAAGTCTGTCTCGAAAGTTTTGAGGGGAATGAAGAGAGAGAGAGAGCGAGCGAGAAAGAGAGATGGAGAGAGAGAGAGAGGGAGAGAGAGAAAGAGAGAGAGAGAGAGAGAGAGAAGGATAGAGAGAAAGAGAGCGTAGAAGAGCAACAAAATGGAAGGACACCCCAGATCCGGCGCGCGATACGGTGGGGCTAATGGGTCGTTGATTCGGGCGGGAGACCCCGGATCGGACGCTTGAAAAACATGGCAGGTCGGGTAGGTAGGGGAGGGACGGGAAAGGTGCCTTCAATGGTCCTTTAAAGTTGATTTAAGGATTTGCAAGGATACCAGCAGAGATTTTTTAGGAATCAGCAGGCTAGCAGTGATTCTTTAGGCAAGGGTTTACTTCCCCCCTCCCGGCCGGAAGGTTCCAAAAAATTTTTAATCGACCAGTTGGTCGCGAAACTATCCCCTGGCCCGGGGCGTCGCAAAAAAATATTAAGATTTATACAATTGAAATATTGTCTGGCAGGTTCTCCGAATTCTGCCCATTTTGTCATATTTGATTTACATTATTTTGGGTTGTAATTATAACCCCGAGCATTATTTTTGGCGCTCTATCGAGGGGTCATAAAGAAATTTTGTAAATTGTTAAAAAAATTATCTAGGTTGCTAAAGGGCTTGGTGTCAGGGCTGTTTTTGGGTTTGGGGTTTTGGGGAGGGGGGAAGGGGGAGGGAGGAGGGGGAGGGGGAGGGGAGGGGGGGGGGGTGGGGGTAAAGCATTGAGGGAGGGGGAGGGGGGGTAGAGGGAGAGGGGGGGAGGAGAGAGAAGGGGGAGGAGAGAGAGAGAGAGAGAGAGAGAGAGGGGGGGGGGAGAGGGAGGGGGGAAGAGAGAGGGGGAGGGGGAGGGGCAGGGGAAGGGGGAGGGAGAGATTTGCCTTTTTTGGCCACCACGTGTATGGGCCAGGCTTTTTCGTAAGTGCCGCGCCTGTGGCTGCAGCCTTACCAACCGGTTGCTTAGGCATTTGGACTACGTAGAACACGTAGCCATGCCAGTATTTTACTGCAAAGCCGAAGCTTTTCAAGCAGTTCAGAAGCCGAAGCTTTTATTAGGCATTAAGGGTAGCCATTACACCCATTTTCAGGCATTAAGGGGAGCGCTGACACCCATTGGTCAGAAGGTTGGGGTGAACCGACTGACGAATTGAGGTGAAGAGGGTTGGACTATCTGTCCACCCAGTGGGCCAGGTGGGGGGCTAGTGGGAAAGCACGGCGGCGCCGGTTCAATTACCCAAGTTTGCGGTTAATTACCCAATTTTCTTATGCCTAAGCTAATGCCGAAGACCAAAAACAATACTAAAATTTATACAATTAAAATAGTGTTTGAGCGATTATTCGATTTTGCTTGTTTTTGCTGTAACTATTTTATATTACATTATTTTGGGGGGCTAAAATTAAAAAGATTAGTATATTTTTTGATGCTCTATCGAACGGCGTCAAAAAATCCCAAAAATAACGAAAATATCCAGAATTTTGCGACCCTCGGGCTGGGGGGGGTAAAGTAAACCGTAGCCATTCTTTAGGGAAGGCAGGCTACCAGTGATTCTTTAGGGCAGACAGGCTAATAGAGGTGCTTCGAAAACCCGTATATTCCACGAGATTCCGAGTGTTTACAACTTGCATACACGCCCATGTTTCCCATGGCATTCGTCGGGGTTACGGTATATTGCGCCAACCCGCCGACCCGGGATGGGCCATGTTTTTGCTCGCATCGGCATTTGGAGAGGGAAAGAGAGTGCGAGAGAGATAGAGAGAGAGAGAGAGAGAGAGAGAGCGCGAGAGAGAGACTGAAAGACCCGAATCGCGAAAAATGGTTTTTGCCTGTTTTTGGGCTGGGTGGGAAAGGGCGGCGGGATTTTGGGGCTTTAGGAAAAAGGTTTGGTAGAAAAGATAAAGGGCAGACCAGCAGAGATTCTTTAGGAGACGATTGGATTCAAATACCCTCGGCCAGTCGGTCACATCTAGGGTCATTTTCCCATCGAAATTCGGGTCCCGACACGACCGTTGCGTAAACGATGCCCGGCGGGTAGCCCATTAGCATGGCCCTAGGAGAGAGAGAGAGAGAGAGAGAGAGAGAGCGAAAGAGAGAAAGAGAGAGGGAAAGAGAGACTGAGCACTCTTCAAACCTTCGAAAATCGGCCCCGATCAAAAAATCGGAGCAATTTTTGAGCCTCTCTTTCAAAACCTATTTTAAAGGGATCAAGAAGGGTAGGAATTTGCCAAAAACGCAGTGTTTAGAGGCTAAAAATCTCCGCTACATCGCTACCCTTAAAAACCGGTGTTCCGAGTAGAAATCCTGGAAATCATCGATCATGCTCAATGATCTCTGCTAGTTGACCTGCGTGAAATCACGATCCCAAAGTATCTCTGCTAGATTGCCTTTGCCCGACCTCCTCAATAATCCCTGCTAGACGGCCAGCTCCTGCTAGAGTTCACCCAGTCCTCCTACGCTCCTTTGCGATCACTTATCATCAACATCTGCCTTTGGTAGTTGACCTTAGCCCACCTCGTCCTCCCCTCGCTCCATATGCTAATTTCGAGTCGTCCCGCCACCCGACAAAGCCCAATAAATGGGGGAGGGTGGTGCATAAACCTAACATTTACTGTCCGCCCACCCGCCTTGCAACAACCGCATTGCGATACCACATCTAGAACGGCTATAAATTGCTCTCTCTCTCGCTCTCTCGCTCTCTCTCGCCTCCAATAACCCATAAATCGCCCGGGGGCACATCAAAAGAGGTATACTGACAGCCAGCCGCCTTTTGTCCTCCCAGATCGCCCAATATTGTTTTGGGGATATGGTCATCGAGAGCGCGTTTTAGGGTTCGGTCCGAAAGGCAGGCTAGCAGGGATTCGTGAGGAAAGGGCAGGCTAGCAGAGATTCTTAGGGAAAACGTTTTTTTTTTGGAAAACCCGGGCTAGCAGAGATTCCTCAGGAAAGGGAAAGCTAGCAGAGATCATTTAGGAAAGGAAAAGGTTATTATTACCGTAGCGTTACTCCTTTTCCCAAAAAATTTCCGCTAGCCTACGTTTCTTAGTGAATCTCTGCTGCATAGCCAAATCCCAAAAACTTCGTAAAAAAATTTAATTTCCTACGGAATCCGGGCTAATCTGCCCTCGCTAAATAAACTTTGTATTTTCTCGCTAAGCCTTTCCTTAAAATTCTCTGCCAGCCTGCCCGCCCATTTCCATCCCGCGGTGTGCAATTGTATGCGATGTGATGTGGTTGGCAAGGTAGAGGGGGTGGGCGGCTCTATTTTGAAGTCTCCCTCCCTCGCTCCCCTCCAACGACTACGGTGATTGCCTAATTCCGGTGATTCGCGCCGTGACGAGTGCCCTCCACGGAATTAAAGGGACCGACAAGTGGCACAACGGGGGTTGTTGCGAAGGATGCGAATTTCGGAGGGATGGGGGTTTTTGGATTTTTGAAGGCTGGCGAGGTAGCCCTGATAAAATTGGTAAACCCAGCTCGCAGGGAGTTGGGCTGAAGGTATAGGTTTGGGCTTAGCCTTAGCTTAGGCTTAGGCTTAAGCTAGGCTTCGACTTAGGCTAAGCTTAGGCTTAGGCTTAGGCATAGGCATAGGCTTAGGCTTAGGCTTAGGCTTAGGCTTAGGCTTAGGCTTAGGCTGAAGCTTAGGCTTAGGCTTAGGCTTAGACTTAGGCTTGGGATCAGCCTCGAACTTAGGCTTTGGCCAAGCAGCGCTTTTTTGAAGATTTGGCCAGCCAGATCCAGCACCCATTCGCAACATTTCGCCGCATAACAAATGAGGCGTAATTTGTTAAAAGCGTTGCCATTAGCTGGGCGCGGCGGGACGGCGGGGTCCCGCAGCGATCAGGGCCAGCAAAGGCACGCGCCGATCAAGATAAATTGTCGACAATTGGGTGCCGGGAGCCTCTCTAAAGAATCTTTGCTAGCCTGACTTTCCTCAAAGAAACTCGGCCAAAAATCGCAGTCACCGGAGCGAAGGAAACGAGAAATTGGAGGGCGAGAGAGGAGAGAGAGAGAGAGAGAGAGAGAGAGAGAGAGAGACAGAGAGATAAGGAGAGAGAGAGAGAGAGAGAACTAGCTCGAGGGAGCGAGAACCTCCAGAAAACCCAAAAATCTCGAAAAATACAGTATCAAACGGCTAACTTGACCAAGTGCACGGATGCTCCCAATTTGCATCCGTCGGAGGCGGAGGCAATTTTCGGGGTACTGTACTCACTGCGGGAGGGCGTCTTTTGCGCCCTCCCCGCCTCATTTGCATCCAAATTTGCATCTTATCACTTGGCGGGCAGGCAAATCAGTTACACCTCCCCGGGAATGGGGGCTTTGAAGTTGCCGGGTTACGGTGAGGCAGGCTAGCAGAGATTCCTTAGGAAAGAGTAAGCTAGCAGAGATTATTTAGGAATGGGCAGGCTAGCAGAGATTCTTTAGAAACCATGTAGAACACCCGCGAAGCAAGGCAAGCTAGCTGAGATTCTTCGGGCTACAATTAGTCGTTAAAGAAAGCCTTAAGTTTGCCTTCATAGTCCCTTTAAAATCACTATTGAGCATATCATGATGTGGATATTATACTTAAAGGTATTCAAAATTTAAAAAAAGTAAATTCTCATATTTTGATAGCTAGAAAAACTATATTAGTAACTTTTTAATCAACAAAATTTGCTTAAATATAATATTAAAGGCGACTAGCAACAAAAAGATCTACAAAAATAGGCAGTTTTCGGCTAAAAAAGTGCGCCGTCCACTGTTGCGTAGCGGACTAATTTCGGCGGCTGCTACGCGCCGGGAGTGAAAACGCGGGTAACAGGCTATTTGGTCAGCTGCCAGCACCCCTTCCCCCTGGGGTCCCACCGCGAAAAAGGGGCCCTCGGGCCCTCAGACGGATTCTGAATTCTGATTTCGTACAGTACAGTGCCGGGGCTCTGTGAGCACAGATGCGCCTGGAGCTCAGCGCCGCCCGGCTGGAAATTTGCACTTTTTGCGATTTTTTGGGTTTTTAGCATGGATTCTTTAGGAAAGCGGAGGCTAGCAGAAATTTTTTAGGAAAGGGCAGGCTGGCAGAGATTATTTGGGAAGCAGGAAATTGTGTGGCTAGCAAGGGATTTAACGAAAAGATGATCCAACCGGACTTTCTTGTCAATTTTCCTCAACAATCTTTCCCTCTTTTTAAAACCCTAAAAATCAATAAAGGAGCAATCTGGAGCAACAAAAAAACGCGGGTTCCCGGCTTCCTTAAAATTCGTGAGTCCCCCCGGGGGAGGGTGGATGGTGCGTGGGGGCCAATCCAGGAGCCGACTCGCTCACCCCCCAGGTGCTGTGGTCCCCCCGATGATGCGTGACCAGGCGTTTGTCCTGTCTATCCGTTTCTCTCTCTCTCTCTCTCTCTCTCTCTCTCTCTCGCCAGGCCTGCAGCCCTTCCCCCCACTCCCCCCAGAGGGCCCAAATACTGAGCACACCGGGAGAGAGAGAGAGAGACCCATCGAAAACCCGGGGCCCGGCCTGACGTTCGGAAACCCGAAACAACCTGTACTCCCCTGGAACTGCCGATTTTTTTGGTGGGTTTGAGGGATTGGGAAAATTGGGCGAGAGAGCGAAAGAGAAAGAGAGAGAGAGAGAGCAAGAGAGATAAGGAGAGAGAGTGCGCGAGAGAGAGGTAGTGTGAAACATGGAGAAGAGAGAGAGCGAGAGAAACCGAGGGAGAGAGAGAGAGAGAGAAAGAGAGAGAGAGAGAGAGAGAGAGAGAGAGAGAGAGAAAGAGAAAGAGGGAGAGAGAGCGAGAAAGGGAGAAAGATAGCGAGAGAGAGAGAGAGAGAAAGCTCCGATTTACCAGATTCATAGCCAGTAAATCCATCCTTTTACAATGCCGGTCCCTTTAACTTGGCCATCTATGCTTGGCATACTTTATTCAACAGAACACTGGCTGCGCTGACGATTCTGCGATTCCGGAAACCAGTCCGGACCTCCATAGATTGCATAAAAATTTGAATTTACAAGGACGTAAAAGCGATAAAAACACCAACACAAGCAGGGTAAGCTTTCCCAGCGAGAAAAGCACAAAAATCCGAAATCAACGCGCAAAACAATCGATAATTGAAGGGTACAATTCGGGAAAAATCACAAAATAGAATGAGATTCTGGTTAGAAAACAAAAATTCAAACGGTAAAAGATATTTCAGACATTTTTTTCCATTATTCGGGCATCTGGGATAGGTATCGGCCGTAGGTGAGGAATTCGAAGTCCGGGTTGAAGAGGGAGTACTGTAAAAATGTTGATGATTTTTAATAAAAAAATTTACTAAGAAATCTCTGCCAGCCTGCCCTCTCCTAACGAATCTCTGCTAGCCTGCCCTTTCCTAAAGAATCTCCGCTAGACTCCCCCATCCGAAATAGTCTCTGCTAGCCAGCCTCCGCTAAAGAATCTCTGCTAGCCTCCTCTTTCCTAAAAATTCTCTGCTAGTCTGCCATTTCCTAAAGATCTGCTGGTTCTTTTAAAGGGACAGTGCCTCCAAGCCCTCACCCTCTGCAGTCCATCATTCAGCCATTCATCGCAAACCGTCTCTTCGGATTCCGTAAAGTGCCCTTCACACAACCGGGCGATTTTTCCGGCCCGCCGCTTTGCGAATTTTTGGAGTTGTTGCATCTGCAAAAACAATTTTTAGAGGGTGCTGACATGCAGAGAAGGTATTTTCAAGGGACCGGCAAGTCAAAATCTGATTCCTAAAGACAAATTCAAGCAAAAAATTCGTATAAAAACGAGACAGTGTTACCTCGGAGTTAAACCAAGTAAAATAAAGCAAAATATCAAAATCCATACCCTTTCCTTCCTCGTCCGCTTCCCTAACCTCATCCGCATGCACATGTTCGGGTTATAGGACGCCGAATACGGCTTTCGAAGCACCTAAGATATGAAAAGCAGGTTTCGGTAGCTTTTCCGGACTTACCGTAGCCGTCGTGTCGATCGTGAACTTCTGATCAGCGCCCGGGCCAGCCTGCACTTTCCGGAGGTTCCGCTTTAAGTGCGTCGGGGCGGGCAGGGCTTTCTAGGATTATTTTAGTAGTGTTGGATTTTTCTACAAGGAATGCGGCTGGCATGCCTAAGTCTAAGTTTAAGCCTAAGCCCAAGCGAAGCAAAACGAAGCCGACGTCTAAGCCTAAGCTCAAGCCTAAAACCAAGACGACGGCTACACCTAACCCTAAACGAAGCCTAAGCCCAATCCTAAGCCTCAACCTGAGCCCAACCTAAGCTTAGCGCTACGCTTAAGCCTAAGCCCAAGCCCAAGCCTAAGCTTAACCGTAGCCTAAGCTGAACCATACCACAGATGGGATGTACTCCTCCTCGCCCAGCGCCGGCAAGTATTTTGCCGTTTTCCGGATCTCGAGCCGCCGCTTCGTATCGGCCGTCCGCTTGTCTTTTTCGGCTTCGTACTCCTCCAACTCTTTCTCGGTATCAACGAGTTCGATCTGGAAAAACCATAGATAAACAGGAGAAAGGGGATTCTCAAAGAATCTCTGCTAGCCTGTCTTTCCTGCAGAGCCTCTGCTTGCTCTCCAATCCCTCAAAATCTGCCTCCTAAAACACGTACCGTAACCCTGGGGTCGTCCACTTTGTGCATAATCTGAATCTTAAAGCAATTCTCCTTCAGCAGCGCTCGTTCCGCGTGGTCGGCGTACGCCAGCTCAATGTTGAAGCAATTCTCATCAAACTCGTACAGCTTGGCCGGCTTCTCCATGCGGAACCGTTGATAGGAGGCGAGCGTACAGAACGGTTCGGGATCTTCAGTGACCAGCTGGAAATGAAAGAAATTGGACCGCACTTAAGAGAACAAAAACACCTAACCCTAAGCCTAAGCCTAAGCCTAAGCCTAAACCTAAGCCTAAGCCTAAGCCTAAGCCTAAGCCTAAGCCTAAGCCTAAGCCTAAGCCTAAGCCTAAGCCTAAGCCGAAGCCTAAGCCTAAGCCTAAGCCTAAGCCTAAGCCTAAGCCTAAGCCTAAGCCTAAGCCTAAGCCTAAGCCTAAGCCTAAGCCTAAGCCTAAGCCTAAGCCTAAGCCTAAGCCTAAGCCTAAGCCTAAGCCTAAGCCTAAGCCTAAGCCTAAGTCTAAGCCTAAGCCTAAGCCGAAGCCGAAGCCTAAGCCTAAGCCTAAGCCTATGTCTAAGCCTAAGCCGAGGCCTTCTCACCTGGTGCAACTGTTTGCCCATATTGAGGATGAACTTGTCCATGACGATGATGTTCTGCAGCTCCGTGGGGAAAAGGGTCCTAAGATCGTGTTTTTAAAGCATGACCTAGAGCTCTAATACCGTATATTATCCTCGTAGGTGGTCAGCTCCATCGCGCCGTCCATCAGATTCTTCACTTCCTGTAGCGCCCTCTCGTAGTGCTTCTCCGGGTTGACGGGCGGGGGCTAGGAAAACAGATAGTTTTGTTCCCGAAAATCTCTGCTAGCCTGTCCTTTCCTAAAGAATCTCTGCTAACCTGCCACTTCCTAAAGGATCTCTGCTACTTACCTTGAACACCGCCAGCCCGTTGAACGGATCGCTGGCGTTCAGCTCGCATCCAATGATGTCCTTCCCGTGCTTTTCGTAGATTTCCGCCCGCTTTTTCTGCATTTCGACGTCGTACTGTAGAAGAATAATACGATTTTGATTATTAAATACTATGGAACTTTTAAAAAATCACAGAATCCAAAAAACTACCAAATACTCCTCGATCATCTTCTCTTGCCGTTTCTTGAGTTTTGAGAGTCGATCACAGACCATGCCGTGGAGTCGGAAGAAGACGAACAGAGGATTGGCACCGTAGACCTAGAAGGAGGGGGAGATGAGAGAAAGAGAGAGAGGGACAGAGAGAAAGAGAGCAAGTGAGAGGGGGAAACGAGAGAATCAAGTCAAAAGAGAGCGAAGGTGAGCAAGAGAGCGGGAGAGCACGAGAGAGCGAGACAGAGAGAGAGGGAGATAGAGAAAGAAAGAGAGAGTGAGAGAGATAGAGAGAGAGAGAGCTCCGAGCCCCTTTGAAAAACCCACCATTCTATACGTCGTACTGCATTTTGGCCTTGTCCACATCATCTGCGTCTTCCGCCTTAGTTTTTCCGGGTCCCCGCTCTTCCGCTTGCTCAGCTTTTCTTGGAGGCGAGTCCTAAAAAGTCTCCTTGTTGAGAGGATCCTTGAAAATACCGTCTCTTCAGTGGCGTGTCTTCGGCGGTGGATGTCGAGGCTTCTTCATCCTCACTGTCCGGCTCGCGCTGGACGGCAAACCATTCGGGGATCCACTTTCGGATGACCTAAAGATCAGGGTATACTCTCACTCTCACACTCTCTTCCACTCGCTCTCTCTCTCTCTCTCTCACCTCTTTCATCTTCTCCTTCTCCTCCTTTTGATATCCCCTCCTGACGTGGTGCAGCAGCAGGTCGTTGACGTCGTGGATGATGGTCCTGAAAACGGTTTCGTACTTAGCTTTCCGGTTTCCCAAGTCGGTCAAGTCAGACTTAAGCTTTTGAAGTCACTCACATATCACTGGGGTACATCAGGATCAGATGTGGGCCCTCGTCGCTCACCTCGCCGACTTCGGATCTGAAAATGGGGGTCAGAGTTTTCTAAGGCTCATGGCCTCCTAAAGAATCTCTGCTAGCCTGCCCTTTCCTAAAAAATCTCTGCTCACCTCCTTTGCCGTTCATCAAACAGCTTCTCAATCTGATGTATCAGCGTCTTGTGCCTCATCCACTTTGCATCCAGCGCCTTCGCCGCGTTCGACTGGTGGTCCATCGCGCGGTAGAAGTATTTCTCGATGTGCTCCTTCCAGATGTCGTTCATTTTCGTCTTTGCCTCTTTCCATTCATTCTGAAGGTGGAGGTCAGTGAGAGGGAGAGAGAAAGGGAGAGCGAGAGAGAGAGAGAGAGAGAGAGAGAGAGAGAGAGAGCGAGAGAGAGGGCTAAAGCTAACCTGTTTCTGGCGAAGTCTCTCTAACACTCTGGGGACCGCGGAGCCGGGGTTCTTCTTCAGGGCTTCGATAACTTTGAAGGAGGCTTCACCGTAGATCCGTTTGATAGCTCTAAAAACGCGCCGTTGCTTGGAAGTCGAAACCTAAGCCCAAGCCCAAGCCGCACCTCTGGATCGTGCTTGCCGACGTCGAGCCGAGCGCATCGTCGAGGATGACCTCCTTCTTCTTAGGCTTCTTCAGAATCGACTCCAGGCATGTGATCGCATACTTGTTGACCTCCATGACGATGTCCAACTGAAAGCGGTTGTGTTTCTCTCTTTCTCGCCTTCTCTCTCTCTCTCTCTCTCTCTCTCTCTCTCACCTCAAATCTATCGTCCTCAGTTCGATGCAAATATTCCTCATACGCCGATTTCTTCTGCGAGACGTTCGATGAGTCTTCGGACAGCCACGAGGGGAAGGACACCCATTTGTCGTTGAGTACCTAGATTCTGGGTTTAAAGGGGCGTTGAAGGCAAATCCAAGCCCCGCCCCTTCGAATTTTTTCCAGATAGTCGACTTCAAGCCGCAGGATGTTTGGAAAAATTGGTAAAGCTAGCGTGGAGCCAAAACTCACCGATCGGCAGAGTCTCGTCCTCCCCGAGCACACCGGCTTGTCCTTGGTGTCAGGCAGGGCTCGATAGGAGGCGCCGAGCTGCTTGCAGCTGTTGTAGTCGATCTCGTGGGCCAGCTCGCTGTGGAACTTCGGGCCGCCGGTACCTTCCGGTTTTGGTTGTTCTGAAAAATGGGGATTAGAACGGTAGGCATTTCCAAGAATCCCTGCTAGCCTGCTCTTGGCTAAAGAAACTCTGCTAGCCTGCCCTCCAGGTCTTCCCGCTCTTCTTAAACCCACCAGCGCTACCAGCTTCGCCTTCACGCTCCATCTCCAGCCCCAGTAGCTGCTCAAAGTAGTCGACGGCGTCAGGGAGTACTGAAGAGAGAGGTATTTTCTAGGAAGAGAGAGAGAGAGAGAGAGAGAGAGAGAGAGAGAGAGAGAGAGAGAGAGAGAGTTAAAAAGAACTCACCCTCCCCTAGCGAAACCTTGACAAATTGGAACAGCTCCTCCTCGGTGATGATCTTGGTGGTGTACATGTTCAGACCGCGCAGGAAGTTGTTCCAGCGGCTAAATGTGGATTTTTTGGCCTTAGGCAAGCGAAAGCTTATGCTTAGGTTAGGCTTAGGCTTAGATTCTATTCCCGGGCCAGACTTTGGCTTTGATTTTACTTCCTTCGACGGCTACAAACTACAAATCGACTTACAATGGTGGTAAGACTCGGCGAAGCTTCTCGAAAAGCTGCACTTCCTCCATTTTTAAAACGTGATCAATCTGAATAATTTTTCGGGCAAAATTCTTTCAGAAAACCTCGTCGAGTGGCGCCTCCTTCAGCCAGCCGATATTTTGCTTACGGTATCGACGCTGGAATGGAATGTTGGAAATAGAAGAGAGAGCGAGAGAGTTAGAGAGAGGGGGAGAAAGCGAGAGATCGAGAGAGAGAGAGACGAGAGAGTGAGAGGGAGGGAGGGAGAGAGAGAAAAATTCATACCTTTCTAGAAGCCCTAGTGACTCGACGTGTCCGCTCCCGAGTCTAAAAATTTAAGATTTCCATACACAATTCGAAAAATTACCCTTGACTCCCCATTTTGCTCGGCTGCTCCCTCGCTCTCCGGTTTTTGGTCTGTAACGCGTTGAAAGCCACAACTTTCTCGCCTACCTTCATCAGATTCCTCCGCGGATGAGCCGCGCTCCTTTTGTTCTTCCTGAAAAATGGAATTTTGTTTTTGTAGGAGAAAGAGTGAGAGAGAGCGAGAGAGAGAGATAGAGAGAGAGAGAGAAAGAGAGAAACAATAAAATTCCCCCACCTTCTTCTGCGCCTCCACCCGCCGCTTGGCGGCCATCAAGTTGGCCTCGGGCAGGAAGATGCGGAACTGTAAAAAGCTCATTCAGTTTTTTCGGCGCCCCATAAAAAATCGATAAGCGCACTCGATTGTGCATTCCTAACGAGCCGATTAGTCATCATCGAGGAACGCGGGCGGCGAAAACAAAACCACCAACCTCCTCCAGCAGATCCGACTCATTTTCGAATAGCTTCCCAATGGCGTCGAGGATTGTCTTCTCGGTTCCGGGCTGAAATAGGCTTGGTTGAGGTTTAGGCTGAGGCTTATACTTAAGCTTAGGCTTAGACTTCGGCTTGCGCTTAGACTTAGTCAGCCGTGATTGGTTATTCCGTTTTTTTACGCTTTACGCCCACCTTCTCCTGTTTCTGGTAGGAGCTCAGGATGTCCAAGAACGACTTGTAGACGGCTGGCTGGGTGTTGAAGCGAGTCTAAATTAAGATTTTTATTTTATCTATTTTTCATCTCTTTCTCTCTCTCTCTCTCTCTCTCTCTCTCTCTCTCTCGCTTTCTCTCTCTCCCTCACCTTGATCTTGTTGACGTATTCCAGTGCTTGGTCGAAGGCAGCGTTTCCCAAATTCGGCTGTTTCGGCCGTTCTTCTTTAGCGGTGGGCGCGGGGGCGGCTTGTGCATTTAGGATATCTAAAATTGTTACTTATGCTCCTCAAGAATCTCTGCTAGGCTGCCTGAGAGAGAGAGAGAGAGAGAGAGAGAGAGAGAGAGAGAGAGAGAGCAAGAAAGAGAGGCAGCGAGGGATAGCCAGTTTCACATGAGTTACAGACTTTAGCAATTTCTGCGCAATTTCCCCAAACCCATACCTGATATTTGCGGTTTCGTCTCCGTCTTAACCGCTGCAACCGGGGCCGCAGCCGCAGCTGCCGCTTGTGCGGCTTCGTTCGCAGTGGCCTGAGCTTGAGCTTGTTGCTGAGCAAGCCGCTGTGCTTGTTGGTTGGCCGCCATTTGGAGCGTGATCTAAATTTCCATCCTTCTTTTCCCCTTTTTTCCTCTACTCACCTGCTGCTTCACAGTCATCTCGGGGTGTAACCGGCCGCTGGCGCTGCGGTAAACCGGGATTTGACCTGAAGATGTTTTTTTTTATGCTTTCAAGGCTTGAATATACCCGTTATAACTTGCTGAACGGTCGGCTCGGGCTGTTGATGAACATAGCCGAGCAGAAGGTCGGCCGATGCGCGATTCGGGATTTCGAGGGGGCCCTGAAAGGTTGTAGTCTCGATTTTGGGGCCCACCTGCGACGGAGGCAGCGGAAAGCGAGCCGAGGCTGACGTTGAAGCCACGGTGGCGGGAAGTACGATGCCGGGCGTAGAGCCAGGCGGTCCAGTTGCGTTAATCTCGCAAACCTCCTAAATTTATTAAATTCTAGCGATAACCTAATTTCCTAAATAATCTCTGCTAGCCTCCCCTTTCCTTTCGAATCTCCCTGCCAACTTTTCCAAACCTGTATATTCCCGTTCGGCTCGCTGATCATAATCTTGTTGCTGCCCTCATTCATCAGCACTTTAAACCCGGGCGGGAGAAACGTGTTGAAGCCCATGATCAGCTGCGGGCGGCCGCTGAACAGCTGTGACACCCTGCGGATCACCCCCGGCGTATCGATCCTGAAGTATCGATCGAAATTTCCGTATCCGTGCTTAGGGCTTACGATTGATTCTTGAAATCCTTCATGATGTCCAGGAATTGTGTGTAGGTCCCGGACTCTTCGCTGAACTGGTTTTTGACCTGATCCAAGTAGGAGAGCGCATCTTCGACCTGAATTCAGTTTTTGGCTAAAGGGCTGCTGGTATCACTGGCAGGTATCTGGCCTCTTGTCCTATCTTTTAAAGACAATTTAAACGTTTTCTTACAAAGGTTAAGCTTCTATAGTCGCTACCTCAGGTTTTAGACTTACTTTAACTTTGCTCTGCGCGGGATTCTGCGGGCTCTCCTCGAGTGTAATGATGCCCGCCGACATTTTGGGCTACGGGCTCTTACGGGCGGCGCCTCTAAAATATATTAGAAAGTTATATATTCTATTAATATTTAAAGAAATAGTTTCCTAAAGATTTTAATGTGTCAAATCGGGGGTAGTGCTTTCGAACGGGCAAGAAAGCGCCCAGCGAGGGAATGGAACGTCATGAGTGCGCGCTTTCTCGGCGTCATTTGGAGTGCTTTGTAGCCTACCCAACCAGGGATTCTTTAGCAAAAGAAATTAGTTAGGAATTAAATTTATAAATAAAAATGAGATTGAAAATATAAGGAACTGATGGAATTAAACTAGCCACTTTTGCAAGCGTTTAAAAGTTATGTCGCGTGCTCTAGCTTGCTTATTAGACGTTTTTAAACTCTTTCAAACTCGCCATGCATTAATTACTTGATATTTTGTTGCAGATGGCAGCCCCGGCGGACGAATATCGCTCGCTGCTAGAAGAGCTGCCGCTGAACACGATCGAATACGCGTTCGCCTACGGCAGCGGAGCTGTTCAGCAACATGGCGAGAACAAGGCCGACAAGGTAGTTTTTAATCCTGGAAAATATCTTTTTTTTTCAAGATGGTCGATTTCATCCTCGCCACGTCCGACCCACATGGCTTCCACGAGGATAATGTGGCCAAGAACCCGAGCCACTACTCTACGCTACGCCTGCTGGGGCCCAAATGCTTGGCGAAAATCCAGGTGATAGTTTTTCGGGCTTCACCTAGTTTGGTGTTTAGTTCAGACAGCTTACGGGGCTCGCGTCTACTTCAACACACAAGTACATGCGGCAAATCGGACGATAAAGTACGGCATTATCTCGATGGACGATTTAAAGTAAGTTTTTGACACTTTTGCAAGTCGTTTGCGCGCAAAACAAGGAAATTTTTGCATTTTCAGGTCCGATCTTATCGACTGGAATTGGCTGTACGTCGCCGGGCGTCTTCAGAAACCTGTTCTAGAGGTATATCACGTTTTTTTGGGCAAATCATGGTTCAGGTAATATCGAAAACGCCCAACGTCTCCGAATGGATAGCAACAAATCGACGAAGCGCCCTGCAAGTGGCCCTGCTGCATTCGAAGGAGCACTTTTCTTTGCGCGAGCTGTTCGAGCAGGTTTTTAACGGATTTCGTTGCCTTCATAATTCAATTTTTTGGATTGTCGCCATCTCGTACACGGGCGATTTTCGAATGTTGATCGGCGAGGATAGGAATAAGATTTCGAAGGTATATTTTTGCTCTAAATTTCGATTTATGGCGTTAGACGTAGAAATTGATAATCGAAAGCCTATGAAAAACGTTAAGCTTTAAGTCATATAAGCGTTGCAATGCATAACCTTGTTTCCAGATTGTCGCCGGAAATTTCCCGCAACTCGACGCCGCCTATCGCCCATTATTGGAGTCGGATCCGAGTGTGGTGCGTTTTTCGTGGTTACACGTTTTGGCTGGCGTTCTAAGCTTCCAAAATGAATGCCAGATTTTTAAAGTATTTCTTTTTTTTTAGCTGGTCAAGTCAACGACAGCGCTTCAGCAAGACGTTAACCCGATGATTCTGCAGGAGCGGTGCGTTTTTCGTTTCCTAAAAAGAGCTCCATTTTTTTCAGGTTAAAATTGCTGCCCCCGCGCGTTCTCCGGCATATTGGCGTGGTGGCGGTGAAGGTTTAGGCTCAAAAATTAGCTTGTTTGTCTAGGATCGCGCTGACGTCTCCATCCGGTTGTCCGCCGCCGTCAAGTCGATTGTAGCGCCGGTGGCGATTGCTCAGGTAAAATTAGAATAATTAATCGAAAATAAATAAAAAACTTATCGGTTTTTGGGGTCTTTTGCATTATCGGGGGGAGAGGGGATATTTTTTTGAAGTCGTTTACTCTTTTTAATATTGTTTTTATCAAATATAGCCGTTTTACAACTAAAAAACTACCTAAGAACTTTAAAAAAGCTGGTAAAGTCGTAGTTTTGTTAAAAATCTGCCATTTTGTCGAAAAATCGATATTTTGAAGTTCTTACATCAAAATTCTGGGATTTTTTGACGTTTAGGAATCGAAAAAAGCTTTCGCTGCCCCTACCCCCCGATAAAGCCAAAGAACCGAAAGTTATACAATTTTTGGTGATTTTCGAGCGTGCGACTTTCGAGCCGGGGTTTTCGACGGGGAACCGCCGAAATCTTGCCTAAATTCCGCTATATTCCTCTTTACAGACGGTGAAGAACGCGTTCTCGGCGGGGCTGATGCGCTCGCTCGTCTACTCGATGGCCAAAATGAGCAAGATGGCCAAGTCAATGAAATGAAGCCGGAAGTTTTCAGTCCATTTTTTCGACGGGTACCGTTAGTGCATGTGTGATTGTTAGGGTGTTAGTCGATGCTCAACTGTGCAATAAACTTTATCGAATCGTCACACAAAAATGGTTATAGTTGTTGGGGGACTTCAGCAGCCTTCCGGGTCCACGAGCTGGTCCTTGATCATCGACGGATACGCCGAGCAGATGCCGTACAGCGCCTCGGGGGCACATGGGCGAGCCTTGGGCTGAAAACCGACGTGTTGGAGCAGTTCAGGTAAGGTTGAGGTTCAGCGCTGTTGGCTGTAGGCTTCGGTTTAAGCCTAGCTTACGTGTAGTCGCCTACAAGAGGAATACCGTACCGGCCACTCGTTCTTGGGCAGCGCCTGGAGGCACTCGGTGATGGGCAGATCGTCGGTGCACGTCCCTTCGGCCACGCCGAGCTCGAGCAGGAGCTCTCGGTCTGAAGGGTGAAGCGAAGCATCAGCCTAATCAAGCCTAAGCCTAAGTTAAGCCTATGTCTAAGCCTACGCCAAGCTAAAAAGAGAAATGGACCACCTACCACTGTAGTCCTTCCACTTGTTGTTCTCGTTGTAGAGGCAACGGCGCACGCGCGTCCAACTGCCCCAAGCGTGATGACCGGCGGGAAGTAGGGCTGGAAATGACTTGTCGGTCCCTTTAGCTCACCCTCTCTCTCTCTCTCTCTCTCTCTATCTCTATCTCTCTCTCTCCGCTCTCTCCCCACCAGCAATTCGATGCATCTGCTCCATATTGTGGTAGTAGGCGATGTCGACGAGCGGCCCATAACGCCGGCAGTCACACTGCACGTCGTCAAACGCCAAAGGCGCCGCGGAGAACTGAAATTTTGAAGCTTTCGCGTTATCAGGGGAGGGTGCACCTTGAAGCAGTAGCGGAAGCCGAGGTTGTCCTGGTCTTGCTCCCAGCCGGCCGGGCAATCTTAACACAAGCTGGTATTCTGATTTGATTCGTCAAGAATCTCTGCTAGCTTGCCCTTTCCCAAAGAATCCCTGCTAGCCAGCCCTTTCCTAAGAAATCTCTGTCTACCTGGCCCCTGGACCGCATCCTGCCAGCTTTGGAGCACGAGCACGGAGACCAGCAAAAGGCCAAAGATGCGAGCAACCATTGCCTGGCCGAGCAAAGTTTGAGTACGAGTTTTCCAGATTCCGGTTCCGACCCGAATTCGAATTTGTTGGATTCAAATTTAAGGATGGTCTGCCTTTTTCTCAAAAATATCTGCTAGCCTGCCCTTTCCGCAGGAATCTTTGCTAGCCCGCCCGTTCGTACTACTCCTTCGGAATCTGCCGTCGATTTTTAGCAAACTTTATTCGTCGAAAATCTGCATCAGGGTCAACAAGTTGAATCGTACAAGAAAAAAAACATAAATTAAGGCAATTGGTAAGGAGCTAAAAAATTATTTCTGCATCGATCCCAGCTGCACGAGCAGCTGCTTCTCGGTGGCGGCGATGATCTGGAAAGGGAGCTCTTCTCAAGGGTCTTTGAAGGCAAATCCATCATCAATTTTTGACCCAAATCCAACCCCAGATACAGTACTACTTCCGTAAATCCAAAAAAGTGCCTCGGGTACCGCTCTTCCATGACAGACGGGTCCCGCAACGACTGCAGGGGAACGGTTGGCTGTCTGCCAAGCGGCTAGGAGGCTATGTATTTGCCTTTCCAGTCCCTTTAAAGATTATTTCTCACCTGGCAAAGTCTGAGGCCCCGCTCGTTGGCCTTGAGGGCCGCCGCCTTCGATCCTCCGCGGTATAGACTTTCCGCGTAGTCGAGGCACTGCTGGGCTTTGTTCGTTTGCTTTTGAGCCCTAGAAAGAAGAGATTTTTAAGGTTCCTGAAGAATCACTGCTAGCCTTCCCTTTCCTAAGGAATCTCTGCTAGTTTTGCCCACCACTTCATCGCATCCATTTCTACATCCTCGTCCTCCTCGTCATCCGAATGAGCGGAGCCATAGTTATAATGAACCTGAAAAAAACAAGCATAGTTTTCTCGCTCGCCCTCTCTCTCTCTCCCTCTCTCCCGCTCTCACTCTCTCGCTCTCCCTCTCTCCCCCTCTGTCTCGCACTCTCTCTTTCTCAATATCACTCGCTGTCCCTCTCCCTCTATCATTCTATCTCTTTGTCTCTCTCTCTCTCTCTCTCTCTCTCTCTCTCTCTCTCTCTCTTTCAGTCTCTCACCATTTCCTTGTTCTTCTCCTCCGACAACTGCATCTTCTTCATTGCATCTACAGTCGCATCTTCAGACCTTGATCCAATTTTAGGTACCACATCCTTGCTCCAAATCGGAACGACATTGAGTGTTTTTGGGCGTTCAAGCTTCTTCTCCTCCTTCGGTGGTTCAACCGGCACCTTGACCTTGCCCAAGATCTCGCTTCGAAAAACCGACGGTTGGCGCGCCCACATTCGGAATGAGAGTAGATGTTCTGTGACCTCCTTGGCCAGCACCGGATTGTCGGGCAACAGCGTCGTGATGGCTGCGCGGATGTAGTCATTGACTGGAAAAAATGGGTTAAGAGAGCGGTAGAAAGAGAGCGAGAGAAAGGGAGAAGAGAGAGAGAGCGAGGTAAGAGGGAGAGTCTAAATTAAAAATCCAAACCTTCATACTCTCCAATATTTGTCTTTTGCTTCCAAATGTCCAGAACTTTCTGTTGATGAACGACCGCAGCCCCTGGGGCCGTCTCAAAAACGCCCTGCTCAAGCCGTTCGGCTTCGGCCATGATTCTACGCATAAATTCGGCTTCATCCGGCAGCATTGCCTTCAAAACATGGCCGATCATCTCGTTGCGTAGAGTTGTGGTCAGGGCTTCACTCGTCTCGAGCACCAGTTCTGAAAAAAGAACGATTTTTTAAGAAATCACTGCTAGCCTGCCTTTCTTACAAAATCCCTGCTAGTTATCCTTTTCTAAAGGATCACTGCTAGGCTGCCCTTTCTAAAAAATCTCTGCTAGCCTGCCTTTCCTTTAAAACCAGTGCTACTTGTCTTTTTCCGAAAGAATCTCTGCTAGCTTACCCATTCCTAAAGAATCGCTGCTAGTCCGCCCCTTCCTAAATAATTTCAGCACCCACCAATACTCTTGACGATCGCGTACTCGGCCACGCCCTTCAACTTCTCCTCCTGTGTGGCCAACGTGTAGTAGGCGGTACGATCGCTGGCACTGGAGAACAGCTTCTCCTCGTAAAGACGAGCCTCCTCGATTAGGGCATCAAAGATGGGCCTCGAGTTTTTCATAATGGCTGTGGCCAAACGGAGCCGTCCGTGGTGTCGAGTCTTCGCGTCGATGGAGGGATTTTGCGGAGCTTCGTTGAGAGGAACTTCTGGAATTGCGGAGATTTTTGAGGAGTGGGAAGGCTGGCAGGGCTTCTTTGGGAACATACCTTTTCGAGCGTTTTCAGTGACTTTGGCGAGAACGACAGGTTCGGCAGTAGCTTGAGCTAAAAATCGCATACGTTTTTATCGGAAGGCGAACTGGCAGGGTGTTTTTTAGGAAAAGACGGGCTCGAAAAGATTTTTTTAGGCAATGACAGGCTAGCAGAGATTTTTTGGGAAAGGGTACGCTAGCAGAGATTCTTTAGGAAAGATATATACTTTCGGGGACGCTTCAGATAATTTACCTTTGGGAGCCTTGTCTATCGTCACTTGAGCGACAGGTTTGGCAGTCGATGGGACTAGAAAAATGCTGTACAGGCAATTGAAGTTGGTCAACCTTCTCGTGCAGCGACGACCGCTTGCCCTTTCTTTGCATTTTCCCGCGCCTTTCGGTCGTTTCGGCGCTCCTGCTCAAACCACAACTAAAATTTCGAATTGAAAAAATTGTCGAGAAATGACTGATCAACCTCGGTATGGAATTGGGTAAGGCCGAGCTGCTCCGCCACCGCGGCGCGTTCGTTGGATGTGATAAACTGCTTCTAAAAGCGGATCCTGTTGTAACATCAGTACTTTTGGAATTTAATAAGCGTAAATAGACAACGACTAACCTGTTCGAAAAGCTGCTTTAAGCCCTTCTCTGCTTCCGCTGGGAAATAGTGGTCAATCGTGAGCTCGACGTCGTCATGGTTGAAGATTGGACCGGGGGGCATGGTCCACTCGACGTTTTGGAGGGTCTCGAAGGCTTTTAATCTCTCGCAGGCACGCTTCTCGACGAACCACGCCTAGAAATGATTATGGTGTAAATAGAGGAATTAGTTTGTAATTAAGGGAATGAAAGGATCTCTGCCAGCCTGCCCTTTCCTAGAGAATCTCTGCTAGCCTGACCTTTCCTAAAGAATCTCTGCCAGCCTGCCCTTTCCTAGAGAATCTCTGCTAGCCTGACCTTTCCTAAAGAATCCCTGCTAGCCGACCCTTTCCTAAAGAATCTCTGCTAGCCTGCCGTTTCCTAAAGAATCTCTGCTCGCCTGCTCTTTTCCTAAAGAATCCCTGCTAGCCTGCCCTTTCCTAAAGAATCTCTGCTAGCCTGCCCTGCTACCTTACCTTCACGAGAAGTGGGCAGAGCTTTAGTTTTTCCCCGATCTCCTCTCGCATCAGCACGTCGGGGTGTTGCATCTAAGACAAGCATTTTTTCCGGAATTCTTACTTTCTGAATTCATTAATTCTATCATAATTTTTCAATAAAATATAATTTATAATAAGTTGAAAATGGGGCTCACCGTCTTGAAATAATATTCAAGACCAAGGCGCTGTCCCTCGTCGTATGCCATGCGATCGAAGTCCTTCGCCTCGTAGTCTTCGCCCTTGCTCAGGTACGTTTCCTCTCCAGCTATCCAGATCTGAAGCGCGAGATCAGTAAAATAGTACGATACTATTCATCTCAAAGAATCTCTGCTAGCCTGCCTTTTCCTAAGAAATCTCTGCTAGCCTCATTTTCCGAAAGCATCTCTGCCATCCTTACCTCAGCCTCATATTCCGCCATTAACTGCCCGCAGGTTTTCCGGGTCGTCCGGCGCTCGCGTAGGCGCTGCACTTCAAACCATCTCTGGAATTCGGAAGTCAGACGTTTTAATAGGGGTGAGGCTCACCTCCGTAAACACATAGGGGAGGTTGAGCTTCTTCGCGATCTTTGTGATCAACACGTAGCCATCGGGGTTAGGAATCTGAAATAATTCGGGCCCTGAACGATAGAATGCAAGAATCCCTGCTAGCGTGCCCTTTCCTAAGAAATCCCTGCTAGCTTGCTCTTGCTAAAGAGGCTCTGCTAGCCTGCCCTTTCCTAAAAATCCATGCTAGCTTGCCCTTTCCTAAGAAATCCCTGCTCTTGCCCTTGCTAAAGAGTCTCTGCTAGCTTGCCTTTTTCCTAAGAGCCGCCACGTAAAAACTAACCAATTTATAGATCTCCTTGAGAGCGGCCTCCTGCTCGACGGTGAACTTCTTGTCGCCCCTGGCCTTGATTTGCGCTTGTTGCACTTCCTAAAATCACAGAATCAACTTTCAAGAAGCAAGTTCTATGGAAACTATGCGACTTCACCTCCACCTTTTTCCTGAATGAACATACCACGGGAAAACACATCCAGTCGAATTTCTCCTTCGGCTTTGGCTTCGCGGCCTCAGCGCGCTTGTCGGCAAGCCACAGCTGAAAGAAATACTTGAATATTTAAGGGGGAGCTTGAAGGTAGTGAGCATGACCTTGGGCTCCTGGATAGCTTGTGAAGCAGTAAGAATACTTACCGCGACGACGAGCTGGTCGACGTTGAGTTGGCGTGCCAAAGCAGCCGAGTCGGATGTGATCAGATTTGGATCCTAAAAAGGTTCATGCACTGCTCTTTCCCAAAGAATCTCTGCTGGCGTGCCCTTTCTTAAAGAATCTCTGCTAGCCTGCCCCTTCCTAAAAAATCCCTGCAAGTCCGCCACGAACCTTGATAAAAGCCTCTTCCAGGACGCAATCTTGTGCAAGGCGCAGAATCTTCCTTCTTGAGAACCCTTCAGCTTCCGGCGAGCCAACAGCCACGCCCTGAACGCCTTGAACTTGATGCCCAACAAGTACGCACCTTTAGTACAGCATCATCGCCGAGGTCGGGCCACTCGGCGTGCTTTTTCTGGAACCACGCCTGAAGGTGCGGGTTTTATAGGGACGTGAAAGCAAAATAAAACACAAATTGTGAGAATCTCGGATTTTCCGGGGCAAATTTCGACATAAATCACTCCTAAACGCACCTGGATGACCTCCTCGTCGATGCCAAACGCGTTGGCGAGCCGTTCGCGCTCGCTTTGTTCGGGATAAAAAGACTAAAAAAAATTTTATTAGCGTCCCGGTTCCTTTAATAAATTAGATAATTAAGAAAATTAACGCTGAAATGTCTATACCTCCGTAAAGAGCTTGTAAAGCTCGGTCTCCAGCTCGACCACGCGCTCGTGGAACGGCTTGCGTGGGGAAGAGCTCAGATCAGCCATTGGTTGACCTGGAAACTGAGAATAGCAGATGGTCTTTAGGAGAGGGCAGGCTAGCAGATATTATTTAGGAGCGGCAAGCTTGCAGATCCTACTATATATAAAAAAATAGTGTTTGTGTGTGTGTGTGTGTGTGCCACTTTGCATCCACTTCCGGATGTCTGTCCGGAGGATATCTCAAGAAGGGACGGGTATTGGGCTACGTATGATACGTCATTAGGTGCGTAATGGTCTAAGGATGACTGCACACATATCAGATTTTTAAAAATTAGCCATTTTCGCTATTAAATTTAGGTTTTTGTAAATACCTCTTTGTTGGTAGTAATTAGCATAGACCGGAAGTGGGCTGTCCCCTATAAAAGAGGCAGAAGAGGTTGTTTTTCATTTTTTGTCTTCTGAATAGAGGACAATTATGCAAATTAAAAAACGGCATGTGGCCCGAGACCGGGCCAGGGTTGAAAAGTCGCGCAGCGACTTTTCAACCCCTGGTGTTCTTTAAAAAAGGACGGTTCTTTTGCATTATCGGGGGTCGGGGTTTCGGGGGGAATATCCGAGTTTCCAAATAGTTTAAATAGTCTTCTGAACCTAAAAGCTTTGCGAATTGTTGTTAAATATGCAAAAAAGATAGCTTTTTTATCAAAAATGATCGATTTTCCATCAAAAGTTCCACTCTCATAATTTTTTTGAGTTTTTACATCGTTTTATAGTTGGAGTTCAGTTATTTTTTTTGCAAAAAAAAACAATAATAAAATGCTTTATAATACGTTACAAGACATTTCTCGACTTATACCAGTAATTTCGGGACAGGCTAGCAAAGATTTTTTAGAAAAGGGCAAGCTAGCAGAGATTGTTGAGCAGGATGGCAGCTAACACAGCGATTCTATGAGAAAGAGAAGGTTACCCGACGTTCTTGAGGAACGGGAATATAGCTAGGACAAGCTAAGAGCAATTCTTTAGGATTCTGCAGGTTCTGTAGAGCAACTCCGCGGCGTTTAGTGCATTTGTTTCATTCAAACGAAGCGATCCTTCTGATAATTTAAAAGGTGCGGGAACGTGGATGACCTCTGTTGACCAGATACGAGCTACTGACCTCTAATATTAGGTCAACCTGCGCGGCAATCATGCAAAATGCCCTGAGGGCAGTCGTCCAGATGCTTCTCTTCGCTGGATCCATCCAAAATCTATATCATGACCTCCAGGCATTTTCGGTCCCAGAGAGACAGCAGGATACGGTAGGCGCGAATTTGGAACTTGAAATCGTCGAGGTGTCGAATCTGGCGATCCAACAATCATTCCCAGCAACTTTCGGAGTCCCTCCTCCGAAATTTCCCGAGAACCGCCCGGCTCAACTACCCCGTTGAACCCGAAACTCTGTCCCAATGGACCCTACGAAGGTAAGGGCTTTTTTGTTATAGGCAAATTCACTGAAAATTCCAAGTCCAGGCCTATGCCTAAGCCTAATAAGACTAAGCCCAACCTAAGACTAAGCCAAAGCGAAGCCTAAGCCTAAACTAACCCTAAGCCTAAGCCTAAGCCTAAGCCTAAGCCTAAGCCTAAGCCTAAGCCTAAGCCCAACCTAAGACTAAGCCAAGGCGACGCCTAAGCCTAAACTAAGCCTAAGCCTAAGCCTAAGCCTAAGCCTAAGCCTAAGCCTAAGCCTAAGCCTAAGCCCAACCTAAGACTAAGCCAAGGCGCCTAAGCCTAAACTAAGCCTAAGCCTAAGCCTAAGCCTAAGCCTAAGCCTAAGCCTAAGCCTAAGCCTAAGCCTAAGCCTAAGCCTAAGCCTAAGCCTAAGCCTAAGCCTAAGCCTAAGCCCAAGCCGAACCTATGGATAAGCGAAGCCTAAGCCCAACATAAACCTAAGCCGAAGCTTGAGTCAATGCCTAAAAACCTCTTTTCAGCAAACACCGCTCGCCCAGCTTTGGGACCGCGCTGGCCCGTCCCGCGCTGCCTACCCGCCCCACCCCTACGACGGTTGGCAGCCGATGGGCAGCATGTCTGCGTGCGCCCCGCCCGGACATCAAGTTCAGGGCGGGCACCCGATGGCCCATCAAGTCCAAGGAGGACAGCCAGCGCAAAGGCAGCCTCAACAGCCACAGCCGGAGGTTTTGCTAGCTTTGCAGCAGGCACAAGCGATGCAGTGTATGATGCTACTTGGACTCGGGCCACAGCCATGGCCCCAAGTTGGGCCCCTGTCTGGCCATGGCTGGGCCCAACAATACGCGACAGCTACGCAACAGGGTCAGTCAAATTCTGCGAATTTATTTCCTGGAAAAGATTTATTACGGGCTATTGATTTAGAGCTTTTTTGAAGGGGGGTAGGCTAGCAGAGATCCTTTTGGAAAGCAATCACCTAATTTTCATTGTTTTCAGCCAGGCCCGATTTGCCCAGCGCTCCCGCGCTCAGCGCCCAAGCGCCGGAACAGCTTCACGCGCAGGTCAGCCGCCGAGCAGCCATTGCGTGCTTCCCTTCCGGCCTTCCGACCTTCCCCAACATGATGCAGCTGGCGAGCCAGGACTACAAGCCCAAGCCGTACCGCATGATTGTCGTCGGTGAGTTTCCTAAAGAATCTCTGCTAGCCTGCTTTTTCCTAAATAATCTCTGCTAGCCTGTCACAACGTATGTTTTTACAGATCCCGACAACCGAGGCCCCGCTCTCCCCCTGCACGCCGCCAAAATGTCGGAGCTGCTGTGGGCGATGATCTGCAACCCGGGCCAGCTGATCGACGACCTCAGCCGAAAATCGTGGAAGCTCGAGAACATCTTCTACCAAGTCGCCACCGACGCCGCCGGGTACAAGCGAGCCGCCCTCGAACATCCTGTCTTCTACGGCAAGGAAATCCCATTCTCACAAGAAGGTACGTTTTTCCGTCTTCCTAAGTGGCCTTTGCTAGCCTGCCTTTCGGCAAAATTTCTCAAATAATCCCTGCTGGTTTTCTGGCTGCTTTCACGCTCCCTGTAATGGTCCAGGTTACCCAAAGAACACTGCTAGCCTGCCTAGCTTAGCTTGTTTTGCGTAATGCGACGTTTCATGAAAAAATTACTAAATTCGGAACAGTTTTTAAAGTTTCTGCATAGTCATGCGCTTGAAATGCCTCCTAAAGAATCCCTGCTAGCCTGCCAGTTCTAAAGGATCATTGCAAATCTGCATTTCCTAAAGAATCTCTGCTAGCCTGCCCCCCCCCAAAGAATTCCTGCTACCCTGTCCTTTCCAAAAATCTCTGCTAGCCTACACGAAAATCCGATTACCATACCTCTTTCCAGGCTTCGACGTGAAACCCGAAGACTTTATGCGTGAAGTCTATGAAGAACTTCGAGGTGCGATGAGCGCCAAGCTCCTCATCGCCCTCATCCCATCTAACGGCTCAGAATACGTCGACGCCGTCGGGGAGATCGTCACCTCGTGGGGTGAAATCTTTGAATCGCAGGGTATGGAGCAGTACGCACAATCGGTCGACCGACTCGTCCAGCAGCTGCGAACGCAGGATGCGATGCGTGGAGGAGGTACGTCTAATGATCTATGCTAGCCTGCCCTTCCTAAAGAATCTCTGCTAGCTTCCCCTTCCAAAAAACTCTGCAAGCACCCCAACCTCAATTTTCAGTTGTCGGCATCACCTGCCGCAGCCTTCGAGCTCTAATGCCGCGGATCGTCCCTGACGAAGTCGTCGCCCGCGTCGCCGACATGGTCATCGCCGCCCGAAAGATGGCGATGGATGACTGGTCCGGCCCCACCTACTGGCAGCCGGCCGACTACGAGGAGGTTGAGACCGCTGTCGAGATAGATTCGGAATCCGACGACGACTGCGAGGAGTTCGAAGAGGTAAATCGGCGCGAGATGCTGCGCAATGTCTCTGCAAAACTGAAGGGCTTGCTTGATGATACACTGGCTCAATGGGAATTCGAACAGAAGACGCTCAATTCTGACGTCATCATTGAGCAGGTCATGCTCAGCATCAAGGACGATAGAGAGATCGGCCCGATTGATTGGTACAGACTCCAAAAGGGGCTGAGAGCTGAAATTGCTAATGTCCAGCAGGAGAAGCTCAACGTTGACAAGCAGACCAAAGATTCTGGTGACGTCATGGACCAGGTCAAGCCGGCCGAGGAAGAAAAAGAGCGCAAGCCAGAAGTCGAGACAGCCGTCGAGTTCGATTCGGATTCGGACGACGACTCCGAGGAGCAGGAGGTGGCGGATCGGCGCGAGATGCTGCACAACGTCTTCGCGAAATTGAAGGACAGGCTATACGTTGCCCTCGCGCAATGGGAATTCGAGGGAAAGGCAATGAATTCTAACCGCATCATCGAGGAGGTCATGCTCATCGTCAAGGATGATGGCGAGATCGACGCAATCGATAGGTACATCTTCAAAAGCAGGCTGCGGACCGAAATTGCTGCCGTAGAGCGGGAGAGGCAACGCGTTGCGGAGGAATTCGAATACGAGATCACGGAGCCGATCAAGGTGGGCGGTGTCGAATCTACCGAGCTTCCCTGCAACATCACCGACGAGGTCATCGCCGACGTCAACAACGTCCAGGCCGAACCCGCAGTCGTCAAGGAACTCGAGGCCATCGAGCTGCCCATCGACATCGGCGAGCAGCTCGTGCTCATGGCCGACAAAGAGGTCGAGGTTGTGAAGCAGCTCATGCTCAACAGCGAGAACCCGATTGAAGAGCCGGAAGTCACCGAAAAAGTCAATTTTGTGCCCATCAAACCCCGCGGCCTCTTTGATCAGCTACAAGAAGAGATGAAGCGCGAGGTGCTAAACTTGCTGCCAAAGTTCCAGCCCCGCGAAGAGGAGCAACAAGCTCCAAAACGTCCCGGCCTTTTGGAGATGGTGCGCGAGGAGATGCGGAAGGCGTTCTGGGGTGAGGGAGACGAGCTGGTAGATGATCAGGAGGAAGAGGAAGAGGACGAGGAGGATTTGAGCTATGATGAGGAGGACGAGGAAGAGCAGGAAGATGAGGAGGAGGGCGAGTTCGGCGATGATGAGGACGATGTGGAGATGCCGGCTGAACTTGACGGTGATGAGGAAGAGGAGGAAGAGGAGGAGGACAGCTCGGAATCTGAGGACTCAGAATTGGACGTGACCCAGGACTCGTTTGAGGCGGCGCTGCAGGTGGAGGTGAGGCTCAAAAACGTTTTTAAGGAAGCAGGGTTTCATAAGCTTAGGCTCAGGCTTCGTCTTAAAGTTAGCTTTGCTTAGTTTAGTTTTTCTCTTTCCAGCTTGCAATCCTGGATTCGACCGACATCGACCTGATCAGCTCAGCCTCCGAGAAGGAGGTCGAGCCGCAGGGCGAAGTAGAGCCCGACTTCGTGATGGTCAACCCAGAAGCCGAGCACGAGGTCCGGGTGCCGTTCAGCGTGCAAGAGGCTGAAGCTGCTCTCCAGGAGTATGTGCGTCAGCTGAAGGAGCAGAATTCGGTGAGTTTTTCTCCAAGAATCTTTGCTAGCCTGCCCTTCCCAAAAAATCACTGCTAGCATGCGCTTTCCCAAAAAATTGTCGCTAACCTTCCCCGGTTATATTTTTATTTTCAGCTCCTCGAAGCGCGCTACAATCAAGAGGAGCCCGAGCTCGAGATCAGCGAGAGCAGCGCCGATTCCGACCTGGAGGCCGATTTTGCCGATATTGAGCGGCAAATGGTCGAGATCGAGCTGGAGCAGCAGAAGCTTGACGAGTTGGAGGCAAAGGTTTGTCCTCTAGATAGCTTTTCAAGGACCATTGAAGGCAAAACTTGGCCCGGCAGAAATGTCGGGCCAAATTTGTCTTTTTGCCTTGCCAATCCCTTTAAAATCCACTCTCTAGTTGCAGCGCTGCTTCACGATTCCGGATTGGACGGACGACTCGTTCGAGTCGGAGGAGTTTGAGGTCAAGTCGACGATCACGGCCATCGAGGGGGTAGGTGTACCCATCAAATCAAAGAATCTCTGCTAGCCTGCCTGGAGCTTGCCTTTAAAGGGATTGAGAAGGCGAAATGTGCTTAAAATTCGATTTTTTCAGGATTTCGCTGAATTAGACGATGATTGCGACGTTCAGTCTACCGTGACAGCTGTTGAAGGGGTTAGTTTTTTAGAAAATGTTTCCTGAAGAACCTCCGCTAGTCTGCCCCTTCCTAAAGAATCTTTGCTAGCCTGCCTTTTCCTAAAGATACTCTGCTAGCCTTCGACGGTCCTTTTCTAAACCCATTTTTTTCCAGACGTTCGATGAAGAGGACGACATCCCCGAGCTGGTCGACGCCGACTGGACCCCAGAAGTGGCCGACGTCGGCGAGGAGGTCAGTTTTGAGATCGGAAGCCAGCCCATTAAATTTTAAGGGGCCATTGAAGGCAAATCTAGCCACGGGCTCTCAATTTGCCTTCCCAGTACCTTTCGAATAAATGAATCGTGGCGTGGCGTCAGAGATTCTTGAGGTTTCAGGGCTGGCGCGAGCGGATCAGCGAGGCGATCCGGGTGGCGATGCGCTACAAGCTGGCGATGGCGGCCAGGCCCCAGATTCCGGGAATTCCGCTGGCCATCCCCGCCGAAGCTATCGTCGATTTTGAACATTACGCCGTAGATTTGGAGGCTCGACTGTTCATGGTATGTTTTTAAGTTAAGATCACGGGCCACCTAGCAGAGATCCTTTAGGAAAGGGCAGGCTAGCAGAGATTCTTTAAAGAAATCAGTGTAGCAGAGATCCCTTAAAAAACCAGCCTAGCAGCGATTCTCTAAAACACGGCAAGCTAGCAGAAACCCCTAGTGGAACCCTTCCAATCCCAATTCCAGGAAGCCGACAACGAGTCCGACTACCTGGCACGCATCGGCGGCAAGGCCTACTTCCTCGCCGAGGGCATCGACACGGAGGCCGACCGGATCCGCGAGCTCTACAACCTGCCCGATCCGGTCTTCTGGAGAAAGGCAAAGGCCGCCCAGGAGTTGGAGGTGAGTTAGCAGAGATTCTTTAGGAGTGGGCAGGCTAGCAGAGTTTCTTTGGGAAACGGTCATAATTCTGGTTTTCAGGACGCCCGGTTGAGCTACGGCTACGAAAGCTCCGAGGTCAGCACCTCTGACGACAGCGATTCCGATGACAGCGATTCTGATGACAGCTATTCCGATGACAGCGATTCTGACGACAGCGAGGGTAAATTTTCAGCGATTTCAAAGCCTAAGACCAAGTTAAGCCTGCTAAGTCTATGCTAATTCCAAGCTAAGCCTAACCTAAGCTCAAGTTAAGCTAAGTCTATGCCTAATCTAATCCAAAGCAGAACCCCAACAAAATATTCCAACATATCTAATCCCCCATTTTTAGCGTCGAGTTGCGGTGAGCACGACAAGGACCAAGAAGTTGAGGCACAACAAGCCCAAACCGCTCAAGGGCTCGAGGGCTTCGACCCGGACTGGGCCCACACTTTTTTTTGCGCCATGATGTTCCTCTTCATCTTTGGCTCGCTGTTGTTCATCGAGTGGACACGCCAGCGGGGCACGGCCTACTGAGCTTCATCTTCGCCCGTGGCTGTCCCTTTAAACCGGTTAATCTAGTTGTTCTCTCATTTTTACTTGTCATTTTTTTACTTTTTACTTTTCACTTTTCCATTTACGTTTCTTTGTTTTGATAAATATGTAAAGATAATCCTATTTTGTAAATAACACTAAACATACAGACCCGATAGCACGATTTACCTAATGAATCCCTGCTAGCCTGCCCTTTGCTCAAGAATTTCTGCTAGCTTGCCCTTTCCTAAAGGATCTCTGCAAGTCTGCCATCTCCAGATCAACGATTTATTTACCAAAATTAACAATTCAGAATGTTATATTAAAGACAACGACCACAAAAAACAACAGAAAATCCCCAATTTTCAGACAATTCATTCCAAGACTTTCCGAATGCACATGAGACAATGGGGGGTGCGGGGGTGAGAGAGTGCGAAAAGGCGGAGGGTGCAGAGAAGCAGAGCGGTGCTGGAGCTTTTCGAGGACCAGCCAGGAATATAGGGGGGCGGGGGTTTAGGCTTGGACTTAGGCTTATGCTTACCTCAGGCTTAGCTTGGGCTTAGCTTAGGCTTAGCTTAGTCTTAGCTTAGGCTTAGCTTAGGTTTAGCTTAGTTTTTGCAAAACCACTATTTTACAAAACCGAACAACCTTCGAGTTAAATCTTTGGGGTGCCAAAACAGAAAAAAGTGGTTTTTATGACCTCAATAGTTTTTTGAAAAAATACAAAACCGGACTTTAGAACGGGGGCAAACAGAGCGAGGCAATTGGGGAATCGGGAATTGGATTTTTAAAGGGATGGTGTCGGGAAAAGAGAAAGAGAAATCGCGATTTTCCTCAAATTCTCCCGACACCATCCCTTGAAACGGCCAGGAGAGAGATCAGCGGAAGGGGAGAGGAGCGAGACGGATTGCAGGACTACGGCGAGATACTCTATACAGTGCGTGTGCGTCCAGGGGAGTGTAGTGGAGTGCGTCGGGGGTTAAGGGAAGATGACGTAGACGTCCTGCTCCTCGTGCCAGTCATTCCAGGTGGGGGCCATCGTGAAGACGCGGATCGCCGTGTTTCGGGCAACCTGAAAAAAACGTTTTTTGGGAAAGGTAGGTTAGCAGAGATTCTTTAAGAAAACGGCGGTCCATTTAAAAGGACCTTCTTACCTTCAGAGGAAGCTTTTGGTTCATTTGATAAAGCTCAGCTTTTTGGCCCTAAGCTCGGCTTAGGAATCGAGCTTCGCAATTCTCTCTCTCTCTCTCTATCTCTCTCTCTCTCTCTCTCTCTCTCTCTCTCTTGCTGTCTCTCTCCACCCTTCTCATGCTCATCCACCCAATCATTCTCATTTCCAGCCCCTTTTCACGTGTTGAGGGAGGAGAGGTGGATGAGCACGAGGTAACCCGGGTTACGGTAGATACTGACCCGCTGGTGGACCCGTTCGCGCTCAGAGCGCACTTTGGCCGTCACGCTGGCCAGTCGGCAGTTGATCTTGCGCATTCGCTCGCTGGACTCCTTCTCGGTCTTCATGACGATACGCTGGAGACGAGCTTCTTCGGCGAAGCGCCCTGAAATGGTTGGATTGGAGCGAGAGAGAGAGAGCGAGAGAGAGAGAGAGAGAGAGAGAGAGCGTGAGGGATAGAGAGCGAGATAGAAAAAGGTTGCGAGCTAGAGAGCGAGGTAAAGAGAATGAGAGCTATAGGAGGAGAGAGCGAGAGAGAATGAGAGAGTGAGAATGAGAGAGAGAGACCGAGAGAATGAGAGAGAGAGTGAGAAATAGAGAGAGAGAGAGAGAGAGAGAGAGAGAGAGAGAGAGAGAGAGCAGTTAGACTCACCCGAATTCTTGCGAATACGCCTCCGGAAAGATGGAGCCTTATAGCCCTTTGTCGCTGGCTTCTTCGCCAGCTTTCCACCAGATTTTCGCTGGGCCTCCCTCTTCTCCTTCTTCTTGGCGGTGAGGGACCTCAAAAATTGGGGTTTAAAGGGAAATTGAAGGCAAATCCACAGCTACATTCTTCGATCCTGCAAAATACCGACTATAAAGGGAAGATCCCGACAAGTTTAGGGGCTACCTGAGTTTCTTGTTGCTAGAGATCGTCGATTTAAGGTAGGTGGTCGAGTCCGAGGAGTCGTCGATCAGCAGCTCGATCGGAGACTCGGCGTTTGGTGAGGGGGATTGGATCTCCAACACCTGTAAGAGCCGGGGTTTCTTGGATTTCCTAAGGAATCTCTTCTAGCATGGCGTTTCCTAAAGAATCTCTGCTGGTTACTCACCTCGGACTCGACAATTGAAATCGTTAACCGCTCTGCTATATGTGACATTGTCGGGTGGGCAGGGTTAGGTGAGGGAAGACGGAAGACGCTCCAAGTACTGGTCGGGTTACCTTAAGATTCTGATATGAGAGAGAGAGAGAGAGAGAGAGAGAGAGAGAGAGAGAGAGAGAGAGAGAGAAAGAGAGATAGAGGTGGAGCCTGAAAGAGAGGGAAAGCGAGAGAAATGTTGAGCGAGCAATAGAGAGAGAGAGAGAGAGAGAGCGAGAGAGTCACAGCGAAAGCGAGCTCCCAAGTAGCCGATAATTAACATAACAACACAGAAAAACGTAACAAATATCGATAGCGCCCGCCACGCCTCTAAATTAGCATCAAAATTATGGTAATTCCTTGAAATAAAATTTATTTCAACACGAGCTCATCTAGGGAAAACGTAACAAAAAAATACTGGGGCAAAGTGATTTCCATGTCGGGGGACGGGCAGTATTTGTCGAAGGGGGGGTTCGGGTTGCAAAATAGGCATTCTCAAGATTGACAATAGAGACAGAAAATTTACATCAGAAAATCGATGCGTGATAATATGGAGAAAAATGGATAATATGCGCACCTCGGGGCGCAGATTGGGATTTTTTGGGCTTTTTTCGCGGGATTGTACCTTATAGGCTTTGTTCTGTAGCCTACGATCCGTTTTTGGGTTTGTAGTCTGTAGTCCCAGACGGGGTAGTCTGCATCCCGCCAAGCCCAAAATCCCAAGCCACTCGCGGTTCAGGTACGAGCCGCTCGATTCTCGCCAAGTCGAAGCCAAGTCAACTTGCCTCCCCCACCCGTTCATTCGGTTGGTGGATTCCTCGGGGTCGGGGTGCGACGGGGTTTTCGCGGTTTTAAAGGGATCGGTAACTTAGGCTAAGGCTTATGCTTCGGTGGCTTAGGCTTAGGCTTAGGCTTAGGCTTAAGCGTACCGAATAGCTTTACAGATACAATTTAGGAAAGTGACCAATCCCTTTAAAACACGCGAAATCCCGCCGTCCCGACGCGAAGAGGGACCGCATTCGAGCAAAAACAACAAAAATAACAACACAACGGGTGAAACCAGGATAAAATTGGGAGATTATCGATTGGTTCGAGTTTAAATTTTGGGCTACAAACTATATTGCGCCATTTTGAAGGCGTACTCAAAATCAGTCGATAATTCGGGGTAAAAATATGCAAACCGCTGGCGTTTAGGCGTAGGCTTAGGCTTAGGCTTAAACCCTAGCGGCCAAGTACGATAACGAACAATCACCTAGTTATTAAATGAGGGCGGAGCCAATACATTCAAGGACGATCGGAGTTTGTAGCTTAGGCTTAGGCTTGGTCGCCTAATCATTTTTTAACGCCCTAAACATATTAGCAAACTACAAACTCCAACGCCTCCCCCAGAAGGCCCCGCCCCTCCCACCGTCGACGCACTAAAGGTAGGGCTCGATGGCGGAGAAGTCGCCACCGAACAGGTCGGTGACGGGGAACATCGGGTCCTCCTGGCAGCCCTTCGGTGCGGCGGGCTCCAGCGGGGTCAGCTGCATGCTCGTCGCCGAGTTGTTGCACCGCTTACAGAACTGGAATTTGGGGGTGGGTTAGAGGTACTTTAAAGGAAAGGGCCCGACATGGCTATTGATGCTTAGGCTTAAGCTCAGGCTTAGGCTGAGGCCGCCGCCTGGGCTTAGCCCAGGCAAAAATCGTACCTCAATAGTTGGCCCATTTCCGCCAACATGCACGCAGAGGCCGACTCCAGGCGGGACGGACTCAATGGACGAACTAAAAGCGAGAGAATTAAAAAAAAAAAAAAAAAAAAGAGAGAGAGAGAGAGAGAGAGAGAGAGAGAGAGAGAGAGAGAGAGAGAGCTACGACTCACCCATATCCCTGTCCCGTTACTCGCGCCAAAATCGGGGCCAGCTTCGAGTCGTGCTGGATGACCTTCTTGAGCATCATGTTCTCCTCCATCAGGCAGTCGTTCTCCTCCTCCAGTTTCTTAATGCTCGACGCCATGCCCTCGATCTCGCGCTCGAGGTCCTGAAAACAAGGTCGACAAAATTCGGAAAATCTAGCCTGCCCTTTCCCAAAAAATCTTTGCAATCCTGCCCACCTTGCAGCGCTCCTCGAACTGCTTCGTCTCCTTCTTCTTCGCTTCGCGATACGCGCGGGCGTAGCGCGCCATATTCGTGTTGCTGTTCCCGCGGCTTTTCGGTCTGCCCATCGTTGCTTTCTAAAATGAATTGCTAAGTTTCTTGCATTTCGTTCCCGCATGGTCTATGCTAGCCTGCCCCACCTGCGTCTCCGCCGGCTCTTTGCCGTTGATCAACGAGCGCAGGGTGGACGTCTGCTGGGCGTACGGGCTGTACAACGGGGTCCCGCTGTGGGTGTATCTAGGCAAATTTGTAGTTTAATTATATGTTAAGCAGTAGCCTTTTTGGTATAAGCCTAAGCTAAGCCTAAGCCTAAGCCCAAGCTATGTCTAAGCTTAAGCCTAAGCCTAAAGCCAAGCTAGGCCTAAGCCAAGCCTAAGCTGAAGCCTAAGCCAAGTCTGCTCTTTTTTTCTTTCAACTACCTCATCGGTCGTCGCAAATTCTCCTGTCCCTCCATGTTTTTCAGCGTCTCTTGGAAGCGTTCGTAGTCTTCAATGTCTATTATTAAAAACGGATTAATAAGACGGAGTTAGTATTTTGTAAGCCATGATTTAATAATAGTCCATAAATAGTTTACAAATTTATAGATTAGTATCATTAACTTTTGTGCTGTTTTTTTGCTGGCCCACCTGCTTGATCGAAGCCCTGCTCGTCGCTCCACTCCTCGTTCTGATGACTCTGGTGCCCCATGTGATCAGCGTTGGCCCAAGGAGGTTACTGTAAGCAAAGTCATTTTAAGTTATTTTAATTAAGACGCGATAAAGAAAAGGTCATTTTCTAGTTTTTATCGCCCTAGAGACATAAAACCAATCTATTAAATCGTTTAAGCCTAAAAAGAAGACTGAGCTGAATTAGTTATAACGTGAAAAAGCCACCTAGTTATTTTTTTACATAGCCCAAAACTAGCATTTTTAGATTTTTTAATGTCGTTATATTCCCATTAATGTGTGAACACCTTTAAAAAGTCGTGTAAGATGAGAGAAGCTTGTTATGAAATGGAGAGCAAGCCCATTTTTTTAAAATTGCCTTTTAAAATAATTAGAATTATTTGCAAATTAAAAAAAGCAAGTTTTGTAACTTCAAAAATTTAGGAGCCGCCGAATTTCGCATCCGATTTTTACGCAATTCTTCGAAACGGCCCCAGTACGGTACGAATGGCGAGCGCGCGCTGTAAAGCCGCGTCAAGGGGGGTGGCGTGTAGCCGCGTGAGCGATCGAATTGGCTGCGATTGGGCCGGCTCGGGTCAACTCTTGATCAATGCGGCCGGTTTATGGTGATTAAATTAATTTTCTTTGTTTTTTAAAGATTTTTGTACTTGGAAGAGGTAGTTCAACAAGTGGTGGCAATCGTAGTACACTTATTTGGAGGCTTAAAGCACATAACTTGCAAAAGGTTTGTCGGGTTCAAAGTTAGCCTGTTTTATGAATTTTGCTGTTTTTGTCACCAATATGCCCATTTTTTTGGAAATTTAAGTGAATTAATACTTTTTTAAAGAACTTTTGACGTTATAGCGAACAATTTCTTGCGGGCTTAAATCTATCTTTCTATTCTCTTTTTCTTTTTCAGATCAATAAAGCCTCAAAATATGTAGTCATACCTCTTTTTTACACATTGTTAAACCAATTCTTTCCAGGTGTGACGGCCCCGCCAAGCCGCCGCCTCGACAGCCACGATTAGCCGACCCACCCAACGAGCCAGGGTCCCGGGAAGCAACGCGACGGCTTCAGCCACCTGGAGACAACTCGCCGAGTCTTCTTCCGACCCCGAGGAGCAGTCTGCCGTCTCGCTTGAAGGTCAATTTTGTGGATTTTACGGGTTAAACCGGAAAAGCTGTGTCCGTTTAATAGGTTTTTTTTTAGTTTTTAGTTAATTGCTCACCGAAGTGCGCTAGTACGCTTTACCCTTTTTCTCCTTATCGCTGCAGGACCATTTTTCAGCGTTACAAAAGCATAATCACAAAAAAGGAGCTAATGCTATTGTCGACAAACAATTTTTTATCCCCTTAGTTTTGTATTTGGTCACTTTGCTTTTATTTTTCGACAAAAACTTACCAAATGTCGGGAAATTGCGTAATTTGCGGGTTTTATAGGCTTTACGTTGAAAAAGTCATTTTTGCGATTGTGTAGCGTTTTCCGGAAATTTCGGGCTATCTGGTGGCCGCGAAATGTCATAATGCTTCTCTTATCTTTCTCTATGATAATCGAAACAACTTCTAGGGATTTTTTTCGACAATCCTGGTAGCGCACGTATTGCCATCTTATTAGTGTTAGTTTTTACCGCCCTCCTCGCTATGATTGGCGCCAAAATGAAAAGGAGTATGCGAGTGCGCCACTGACCCAATAGCCCAGTTTTGAAAGCGTTTCTTGTTTCCCATTTTACCCGTTTCCGTATTGAGCAGCATTTTATCCGTTTCCTAACCCAGTTTTCCAGGTTCAGAAGCCGAGGGCGAAGACATGAGCTCCAGCGAAGAAGTCAGCTGGATCACGTGGTTCTGCGGACTGCGCGGCAATGAATTCTTTTGCGAGGTGAGGGCGTGGTCTTGATTGTTCTAGGGTTTTTAGTTTCGATTTTCACTTATAAGGTTTTTGAAGCAACCAAATGCACAAATAGATTTTCTGATTTCAGGTAGACGAGGAATACATCCAGGACCGCTTCAACCTCACCGGCCTCAACGAGCAGGTGCCCAAATACCGCCAGGCGCTCGACATGATCCTCGACCTCGAACCGGAGGATGATATGGAGGACAACCCGACGAACTCGGACCTCGTCGAGCAGGCCGCCGAGATGCTGTACGGCCTGATACACGCCCGCTATATTCTCACCAATCGTGGCATTAGTCAGGTATTTGTTTTAGACATTTTTAAAAGAAAGCAGGTACAAGGCCGTGATTTTGAAAATTAATAATTTGTGAATTGTTAGTTTGAAATTGTACTACGAAAATCCATACTTTTCTTTTTCTTGTCGATTTTGCCATACTTTTCGAATAACTTTTCGAAATATTGATTTTGTTGAAGTTGCAATTTTAGAAGTAGCTATTTTAACATAATTTCAAAATGTTGTAAAGTATGACTTTTGAATTTTTTGCTTTTCGATTAATGCTTTACGTAGTAAGAGCTTTTAATTAATGACGCAATGAAAAATACATTTTTCATTTCAGATGGTCGACAAATGGCGCGACCACGACTTCGGGACGTGCCCGCGCGTCTACTGCGAGAACCAGGCGATGCTCCCGATCGGGCTGTCCGACGTGCCCGGCGAGTCGATGGTCAAGCTCTACTGCCCGCGCTGCTGCGACGTCTACGTGCCCAAGTCCAGCAAGCACCAGCATACTGATGGTAATTTTTGTGTGTGGTGTTTTGAGCTGTTATGATAACGGCCAAAATGCCGACAGTTTGAACGACACGCCAAAATGATGACATTCAAAATCAGGACCGCCATCGGCGTTCAAAAATTCTGTTGGCATTTTTCTGTAGTTACGAATGTCGGCATTACAGGTTTCGGGTTTGATCGTCGGTATTTAGCTGTAGTTATGACCTGTCGACCTCATGAAATTTATCTTTTTTAGCCCGTTTCAAAATTTCAATTCCTCCGTTTCAGGCTCGTACTTTGGCACCGGATTCCCGCACATGCTGTTCTTCGTCCACCCGGAGCTGCGCCCCAGGCGACCCACCAACTCGTTCGTGCCCAGGTATCAAATTTTTTCGAGAAAAATACTCCCGCTTTTGTTTAGGCTGTACGGCTTCAAGATCCACCCGCTCGCCTACAACCTCCAGTACCAGCAGGCCCCAAATGGCGGTCTGCCGCTGCCGAACGCGCAGCCGGGGGACGTGGCGGCGTCGCGTCAGCAGCAGCCGAACGTCTACGCGGCGCAGCAGTAGGGCTTCGCCAGCGGTTGCGCGACCCAGGTACCGTAGGGTTTATGCGGGGAGAAAACGACTTATGTACTTTCTTCTTTTTTTTCGTTTTTCGTTCTTTTCGAGCCACATTTTCGAGCCGTTCAAGATTCAAGGCAAAATCAAGATTATATTTTTTCAACGAGTAGGATGCCCCGCCCCCCGATAAGCAAAAGGCAAGCAAATTAACAATTCCGGAAACTGCTAAACTTCGAATTACGGTACTTGGGGCAAGGCAACCGATTTGCTTTCAGAATCTCGAAATTTTATGATGTCGTTATTTTCTGCTAAGTAGTAGTAGCTATTTATAAATCCTTCTAAACTGTTTTTAATTTATCTTTTTTTTCAGTGGAGACGAGCCGCTGGGAGCTGTCCGCGTCGGTGGCGCTGCTTTCCTGGAGCGCTTTCGCGCTGTGGCTGGTACTCTACAAGCTTTGACCTAGCTGCTGCTTCTGCTGTTGCTGCTCCCTGCCTCCCCATTCCATTCAACGTCTCTATATTCACAGCTGTCGTTTTGTCTCAACCACACCAACAAAATTCCCTGTTTCCCATATTCTCATTTTTGACGAAAAAGTTCTTCGACCTCGTCGACCGGTTCTGTTGTGATTTTACACCCCTTCCGGCCTCTGTCTACATCCCTCTCTCCCCCACACTCATAACTTTGTTATTTTTTCCACGTTGTAAACAGTTTCCCCCGCTCCCCATCATCATTGTTGATAAATTTCCGCCCAGATTACGGCAATCACACAACTCTTATTAATCTACAATTGCGCGCGCGTGTTGACAGTACATTTTTGGAATGGATTGACAGTATTTCGTTAAGCTTAATATTCCCTCTGTTTGTCGGGGCCGGCTTCTAGATGACGCCCGTCTGCACGCCGCGCTCCCAGCAGTGCTGAAAAAACGGGCTAACTGCCACCATCCATCTGAGTGGCGCACCTTGCCCTGCTTGCTGCTGATGCGGTAGACGATCGACTTGGTGAAGAGGCGTCCCTCGGCGTACGGGGCTTCCGTTTGCGTGCCCATCGACTTGGCCTTTGGCTCCTGAAAAGCGTGGCGTATTGGGGATTAGCCTGCTGTACGCCTGGCCATTTACAGTAATCTAGCTGAAATAGCTGGTTACAGTAATCTAGAAAATAAAACCTCTGTAAGCTAAAAACTCACGACGACCGGCGACTTGGCCCTGGGTTTCGCCTCAATCTGCTCCTTTTTCGGGCTTTTCTGTAATTATTATATAAATCGTAAGCTTGGCTCATTTTTTATTAGAAAAATTGAGGGTTTTTTATTAGAAGTTGCACCCCAAGTTGGAGCCGAAATTTTAGCCTAAGCCGAAGCCCCAGTTTAAGTCAAAACCTAAGCCCAAGCCCAAGCCCGCTAAGCCCTGGAAACCTAAGCCTAAGCCTAAGCCTAAGCCCAAGCCCATACCTGAATCGGTGAAGCCAACTTCTTTTCGACGACTTTCTCTGCGATTTTTTCGACCACTTTTTCGGTCGTGTTCTCGACGATCTTCTCCTTCACTGGGCTCTTCTAGACTAGCGTGATAACTGTCAGTCTTCGGATTTCTCACCGGGGAAGCGGGTGGGGTCTGCTTCTTGTCGGTGGTCTTCTCCTGGACGATCGATTTCTCGGAGGTTTTCTCAACCACTTTTTCGACGGCCTTCTGCTCGGTCTTCTCGACAATGGCCTCCTTCGCTGGGCTTTTCTGTAATTTTCGATATTCAGGGGCGTTGCGTCTGGTCAGCTAGCAGAGATTCCCTAAGAGATGATGAGTACCGGTGATGCTGGCGGGGTCTGCTTCTTGTCGATGATCTTCTCCTGGACGATCGACTTCTGGACGGTCTCCTCAGCGACATTCTTGACGATCGCCTCCTTCACCGGGCTTTTCTGCAAGCGTTGAGGTGACAGGTTAGCAGAGATTCCTTAGGAGCTACCGGCTTCTCCTCGATTTTCTTCACCGCCTCCACCTTCTCCTCCTCCTTCTGCTTGATGACCTCTTCCTTTTCTTCGATCTTCTCTTCGGCCACCTTCTCAATCTTTTTCTCCTCCTCCTTCAATACCTCCTTGAGCACGAGTTTCTAGAATGGACTTTAAAGAGAGCGAGAGAGAGAACGAGAAATAGAGTGCGAGGGAGAGCGACAGTACCAACCGGCGAGACTGGCGGCGTCTCCTGGGTCCTATCGATCGGCATCTCATACGGGATCATCTCCACCTCAAACGAGAAGACGCCGTCGCGCTTCGCGCTCCGGAAGATCAACTGGAAAAGAGGCTACCTAGGGAGGGCAGGCTAGCAGAGATTCTTTCGCAAAGGGCTCCAACCTCGCTGACATTGTTCGGTCCCGCGCGGATCAGGGCAGCCTGTAAATTTTTTCTCGGTCTATGATGAAATTTTATAACTAAAACCGAAAAAATGCTCCGCTGGGGGGTGAAACCCCGGATTTTCAGGAGGGGTCGGTCAGAATTTGCCTTCAATGGCCCTTTAAAGGCTACCTTGACAGCCCGGATCGTCGCATCGAACAGGGCCGGCTCGAAGTTGGTCGTGTACGACTGGGCCTTCTGAATTTCGGTAATTTGCATCCAAGGTTTCGCGTTTTACGTGTGAATAAGCCGGGGTGGCAAGGGTGGCCATTTTCGCAGGGGTGAAATGGAGGGAATGGAGGGAATGAGGCGAATGGGACCACGAATGAAGAAGCAAGGCTTGGAATCAAATTTGGCGAGTGAAATCAATCAATCGCTCTGTCTCTCTCTCTCTCTCTCTCTCTCTCTCTCTCTTTCTCTCGCTCTCTCCTCCCTCTCACTATCTCTCGTCGTTTGAACGGACCTTTCTTCAACAGCTATTAGGGATGTCAACATTTTGGCTTGTCGGTATTTTGGCTATCAGGATTAACACTGTCGGGGTTTTGGCGTTCCCCCCTTCCAGAACCCATCTAAAAACTTTCCCAGGGACAATCGCCCGGTTTTTCGCGCACAAACCCGATTCTAAGGCGACGGCCCCGGGGGGTCAATCCCTTCAAGACAATGGCCACATTCGGGGTGGGTTTTCTGTGGGTTTCCACCTCAATACAATGACGGGTATTGGTGAGAGGGGGCCCATGGGGAATGTGTGGCCTTTTCATCGGGTTTTCCCGCACTCCCCGAGGACGGGACGCCAAATCTGATGCGCAAACGGTAGAAGGTGGGGCGCGTGCCACCGACACTTGCCGGTTTTTGGCCTCCCTTCCGGTGAGTTGTCTCATCCCTCTCTCTCTCTCTCTCTCTCTCTCTCTCTCTCTCTCTCTCTCTCTCTATTCCGGCCGATGGTGTTGCCCTGGTTAGACCAGAATTATCGGGTTGTTCTGGTTCTGTCTGAAATTGACAACTTCCAAGTGCATCTCTGCTAGCCTGCCCTTTTCCTAAAGAACCACTGCTAGCCTGCCCTTCCCTAAAGATTTTGTATTTTGTTTGTATCGCAAGTAACCGAATAAACTTTTCCCAGGCGGAAAGCTAGAAGGAGCAGGAGGAAGGGCGGGCGGTAAATTGTGCTCCCCCGCCTCCCGGAATTGTGGAATAGGGTAGGGCGGGTGGGTTGAATGAGAATGACCGGCTTTTTGTATCTCGGTATGCCCTGGGGGCAAATGGCGCACCCAGGCTGGAATCATGTTTCCACCCACCCACCACTGGCCATCCACAAAGTTTTTGTTCGGTTTTGTCGAGGAAAGAGGGCTTTTTTGAGCTTAGGCTTAGGCTTACCGAACCGAACCAAAGCTTATAGAAAGCGTATAATCGCTTAAAAACCCAGTTATCTCTCTCTCTCCCGCTCTGGCTCTCTCTCTCTCTCACTCTCTCTCTCTAGCTCTCGCTCTCTCTCTCTCGCTCTTTCTACCTCTGGCCCTCTGACTCGCCCTCTCTCTCTCTCTCTCTCTCTCTCTCTCTCTCTCTCTCTCTCTCTCTTCCTCTTATCTATCCCCTTTTTACCCATTCAAAATGACCCTTACCCTTTTCTTTAACTTGTATATACGACGCCACCGGGTCTGTTCGGCGCTACCCGATAAGCCTTATCTTGAAGCCAGGGCCTCCTAAAAGGCCGAGCAATCATCGCTTCGCTCGGCTAAAGTCCCGTCATTTTTCAATTGTTTTGAAGAAATTTTGGCCCAATTCTCAAAGGATCTCTGCTAGCCTACCTTCCTAAAGGATTTCCGCCATACTGGTCTTTCCCAAAGAATCGCTGCTAGTCTGCCATTTCCTCCGGAACCACTGTTATTTTGCTTTTCTTAAGTTAAGTCTACTGGTCTGCCCTTTCCTAAAGCATCTCTGCTAGCCTGCCCTTTCCTAAAGAAGCTCTGCTAGCATGCCTTTCTCCAATGACCTCTGCTAGCTGTTGGCTCGCTTCCAAGCCCTCCCCAATCCCAACCTGCCCCCTCAAGCTTATCAGAAGGGCTTTTGGGATGAGCCGGGGTGGCAGGCTCGTGCCTTTTTCCGCCCTAATCCTATCAACGGTGAGTGCCTCATTACGGGGGGATAGCCCCCGAGGGCATTTTGGCATTTAAAGGGACGGGGAAGGCAGCGAGAGAGCGAGATCGGCAGAGATAGTGCATAAATCAGCGGGCGACTTGTTTGTGGGTGATGGATGGGGACGGATCAGGGGTGCCGCACCTCGCTACGAGATGCACCAAATTACGATCACTTTCCCTCCACGGGGGGTTGCCCCCGGCTTTTCACTCGATTTCCCTGATCATCGGTTTTGTGTGTCGTTTTCCTAAAGAATCGCTGCTAGCCTGCCCGATTTTGTTGTTTCAGAATCTTTAAAGAATAGCTGCTCGTTTGCCCGAATCAAGCGATTTTTGAGACATATTTGCTAGCTTGCCTTGTTTGGCTTGAGGGCTTCTTTGTTTCAAAGGATCTCTGCCAGCCTGCTCTTTCCTAAATAACCGCTGCTAGCTACCAGCCACACCCCAGTAGACATAACGGAAATGGGAGTGGAATCGGGATGACCTTGCCAATCTTGGGTGCATTCATTCTCTCCCTCTCTCCCTCTCTCCCTCTCTCTCCCTCTCTCACTCTCTCTCTCTACCCCATTCCCTGAAATAATGCCAAAAGCTACAGTCTCCACTCCCCCTGGATGACCTATCATTTCTCACCTTCCTCCCTAATGGCGGGCAACACCAATTTGCCAGGCGAGGCCGTCAGGGTTGACATTTGGTGATAGATTACCTCCAAGATTTTTCGCTAAATCACGCCCTGGATTATTTGACTACTATAAAAGTGGGCTGCTCCTCACGCTTTCCCAAGGAATCTTCGATATCCGACTCTTTCCCAAATGGTCTTTCCCGGCTTGTCCTCTTCTAAAGAATATCTGGTAGCCTGCCCTCTCCTAAAGAATATGCGCTAGCATGCCCCGTGCTAAAGCATCTACCAGTGAAAGGCGGCGTATGTTTGGTCGATCGGTGGGCTCGGATTTCACCCTCCAGATCCGGGATCGGCGCGGAAATCGTTGGAGATGGTTGTCTCGGGAGGGAAAGGGCCGACTGTAGCCCCAGGGCATATAGAGGGAGAGAGAGAGAGAGAGAGAGAGAGAGAGAGATCGCATCTCGCCCACCTTGTCGCGCGGAACGGGTCCCCTGCACGACACGCCGATGTGCCCCAGGGCACATTGCCCCGCGTTGACCACCCGCGGCGCGGGGGATGGCGGTTAGGGGATCTTCATGTTGCATTCTTGGCTCTAAGTTGCCTTAATAAGCCTAAGCCTAAGCTGCACCCTGAGCTTAAGCATCCGAAGTCTAAGCACGTCCCTTTCAAGCGGGAAGCTTTCTCTGCTTTTCTCTCGCTGTCTCTTTCTGTTTCTCTATCTCTCTCGCACGCCCTCTCTCACTCTCTCTCTCTCTCTCTCTTCTTTCCACGCCCCGTTAAGCCCGAAATTAGGCGCGCCACGAGAATTTTTTGGTGTTTTCGAGGAGCGAATTGGCATCTCTCCTCAAACAAATGGGCGGTGAGAAAGAGTCATCTCCTCAAACAATACCCATTCGGAACGAGTGGCCGGTCTCTGTTTCTCTGCTCTCTCTCTCTCTCTCTCTCTCTCTCTCGTCTCAACTTTTTAATGGGATCAGCCTGCGATCCCGGGCGGTTTTCCCGAGACGTACTCAAGAGGAGAAGCAAAAGCGTTTCAAACTTTTGGGCTGAAAAACGTAGAAACTTACTTTTCTCAAGCAATCTCCGCTAGTCTGCCATTTCCTAAAGAATCCCTGCTAGCCATCACGTGCTCTTCAAGATCCCATTGTTGTGACACCCATCCCCCAATCCCATCACAACTATGTGCCCTATGTGCCCTCCGGCACATCACACTTTAAAACGAGGCGCCCCAATGGCCTAATAGCCCAGGGGCTTGTTTGCGGTGTGTGTCGGCTGCCTATTGATAAATGATCTCTGCTGGTTGCCAGCCAGCGGCCAGCGGCAAGCGATTGGCACCTTGGGGCCCAAAAAGTGGGCCCCGGGGCCCAAGAGCTGGGCCCAAAGGAGATGCTAGGCGCCACATGTCGCCGGTGATCACTGTGCTAACTCTCTCTCTCTCCCTCTCTCACTCTCTGTCTCTCTCTCTCGCCCCGCCAAAGTGTGCTGCTCACGGCTCATGATCCGCTTGAGGGCCCTTACTTCCAAAAAACCCGCCGCCCCAAAAACTTGACCACATCACGGACACTGACTTACGGGCACTATAGCCTGAGGTTGACACTCCAGGCATTCTTCCCAGTGTCGATTAATGTGCCTATTTATGTGTTTTCTTGAGGAATCTCTGCTAGCCCTCTTGAGTTCCACCTCCCTAAGCCTAAGCCTAAGCTGAGGCCTAAGCCCAAGCCTAAGCCCAAACCTAAGCCTAAGCCTAAGCCTAAGCCTGAGCCTAAGCCTGAGCCTGAGCCGAAGCGTAAGCCCAAGTCCAAGCCGAAGCCAAGCCAAGCCGAAGCTTAAACCTAAGCCTATTTCCTGGATGCGACCGCTGTTTTGGTTGAACTGTTTCGAATTTTTGATGGAGAATCTATGCTAGTTTGCCCCTTTCCCAAAGAATCCCTGCCAGCCTACCCTTTCCTGAAGAAACTTTGCTTGCTTGCCCTTTCCTAGAAATTTCTGCTCGCCTGCTCTTTAGACTAAAAAGCTATGATAATTCTCATTTCAGGATCCACGAAAATGGCACCAACAAGATAACGATGATTTCGCAGTTTATTCTACTATTTTTGGCCTATTTATTGATCCAGTTGGAGGCGAGCCAGGTCTACGACCTAAAAAATGGTAAAAAAACCAGAAAAATCAAAACAAACATTTTTTTAGAAAGCGCCAGCCTCAGACTACAGGTGGGGCCAGGGGAGGCGCTCGTCAAGCTGTACGAGTACCGGCAGCACTGGCTGTTTGGGGGCAGGCGGGTTGTTTTTTTGCATTTTATGACTATTTTTTAGTGTTTTTCGTTCATAAATTATTTTAACTCCTTAATAAAATGTCGTTTTTTGTAGAAATGCGCTCTACAACGTTTCCTTAGCCGATTTGAGCTTCAAAAAGCTTGAAATTCCGGTGGAAAAGGAAGCCTATAATGATTGCGCAAAGACGTTTAACGAATCGGTAAGTCTAGCGGAGATTCTTTAGGAAGGCAGGCTAGCAGAGGTTCTTCAGGAAAAGGCAGACTAGCAGCAATTCCTTAGGAAATCCAGAGCTACAGTAACCCCGTAAAAAATCACTTTTAGGCCGTCTGCCAAAACGATCTGCGCATCTTCTATCCGCTGGCCCAAGGGTTCGTCGTGTGCGGGACGAACGCCAGGCGCCCGGCTTGTTTTGTGTTTTCTGGTGAGGCTTAGGGCAGGCTAGCAGCGATGATTTGGGAATCCCATCTAGCGTCGTCATTTCAGACGGGCTGCTACGGAGAAGCTTCTCCGCTTTGGGGCAGGCCCCTACACTCAACAAGTATCCCTCAAAATTCTACGCTTCGGCCCGGCAGCTTTTCACGTTTACTGGTGGGTGAGAGAGAGAGCGAGCGAGAAAGAGAAAGAGAGAGAGAAAGAGAGAGATTTCGTTTTAGCCTCCGACTTCTCGGGCCAAGAATTCCTACTGCTGCGCCGGAATCAGAACGGCAGCACCGCGGGCGAGATCCGGTCCCCTCGACCATCCTTTGACCGTCCTGAGATCGTTGAGATGCACGAAAACAAAGAGGTTTGGTTTCGCCAATGAGCTCTGGTAGCCTGCCCTTTCCTAAAAAATCTTTGCCAGCCTGCCCTCCTAAAGAATCTCTGCCAATCGCCCGAATTCAGGAAATCTGGCTGTGGTTCAACGAAAACCCCGCCGACAGCGAGCAGTGCGGCAAGAAAAGCGAGTCCCGCGTGGCCAGGGTGCGTGGTTACAACTTTTTAACCCTAAAAGGCGCATGGACAACATTCTGTTCAACGTAAATACCGAATTTCAGGTCTGCAAAAACGACCCTGGCGCGGCCAAGCCGTACGACATGGAATTCAGCAGCTTCTCGAAGGCGAAGGTCGAGTGCGCGATCCGGGAGGACAGCAAGGATACGCTGTATTTTAATCAGGTAAAGATTTTAGCGGGGCAGGATAGCAGCGATTCTTGAGGAAACTTGTCCCAGGCCCTTCAAAAGCACTTTTCCAGCTCCAATCCGTCCGGCGAACCGGCTCAACCCGGCTGGTCGGCGCCTTCCAGTCGCAGCTCGCCGGCCTCGGCGCTTCTGCCCTCTGCGAATTCGACGTGGGCAGCATCCAAAAAACCCTGCACTCCAAGTTCAAGGTGGGCTAGCAGAGATTCTTGAGGAAACGGGGAGGTATCAGAGGCTATTTGGGAATTCTAGAACTACCGTAGCTCCGGGTGTCCGCGTGCCACGTCAACGGATGCCCAGCTGGCCGCAAAGTCGAACCCGATGGTGGACAATAGTAAGTTTGACTTGAAGGGCTGAGGCTTAGACTTAGGCTTGGCTTCAGCTTAGGCTTAGGCTTAAGCTAGATTTAGGCTTCGGCTTATCTTAAACTTAGGCTTAGGATACCTTTAAGCTTGGGCTTAGCTTGAGCCTAGCTTGGCTTACGAATCGCCTTGTTGCGTAAAATGTCTCAACTTTTAGTGATCACCGCCAAGCCCTTCTTCCACATTTTCAACGGCAAGGACCGCTTCACTGCGCTCGCCATCGAGGATGAGGTCCGATCGATTACGATACCAAATCAGGTATGTCATCAATTTCCTAATGAGCCTCTGCTAGCCTGCCCTTTCCTAAAAACATCCCGGCGATTCCAGAAAATCACCGTCATCTACGTCGGCACGGACAGGGGCAACGTGCTGAAGCTCGTCAAATCTTCCGCAGGCCCTGTAGTGCACGTTGCAACGCTAAGGGTTACGGTAGGCTAGTCATCTTTCAGGGATCAACGTTCTTCCAGAATTCCACGATTCGCGAGCTGACCGTGCTGAAGGTGCCGCTCCCGAATTTGAACTCTAAGTGGGAGCTGCTAGTCGGGACTGGTGCGTCAAATACAGGCTTTGTCACGCTCGCGAAACCTAAGCCTAAACCTAAGCCTATGCCTACGCCTAAGCCTAAGCCTAAACCGAAGCCTAAGCCTAAGCCCAAGTCAAGTTTTACCTTTAGACACCGGATTCCACAAGGCTCCAGTGGGCGCTTGTGCCCAAGCCGAGACGTGCCAAGCTTGCACCCGGCTAGGTGACCCGCAATGCGCTTGGAAGCTGGACCGTTGCGTGCCCGTCATGGAACACCTAAATGCTAGGTAGGCAAGTCATTAAAGGCCCCGTGAAGGCAAATCCACAGCCGCGCTGGACTCTTGGCAATCAGTCGTTCCCATCCTGGCGAAAGAGCTTCCTACGACGACCCCTTAAAATCCATAAACGGTGTTTCATTCCAGGCAACACCTCTGGACCGACCCTGGGCAGTGTGTGGACGTGGAAATCCCAACGACGATATCAACTACTCCATCGACCACCACGACCACCACGCGGAAGATGACCAACATCGTCACGAAGGGTAGGGGATTTTCCCTAAGAATCCCTGCTAGTCTTCCCTTTCCGAAAGAATCTCTGCTAGCCTGTCATTTCCTAAAAAATCTCTGCTATCACCTCCCGCTTTCCAGATTACTACGAGCAACGCCAATTCCTATTCGAGCGCCGTGACGACAAGCCGGTCCCCTGCACCGCCGAGGTCGTCCAAAAGGAAGTCCGCTCCCGAGTCGATTTTGGTATACCGCACCTCGGCTACCGTAACCCAAACCTTAGTTCCGATCGTGTCCGCACTGTTGATTGGGTGTCTGCTCGGAGCCGCGGCCCTCTATGCAGTCATGTGGGTCGGAAGATGGCCAAAGGAAAAGGTGGGAGGGGATTCTCTCTCTCTCACTCTCTCTCTCTCTCTCGCTCTCTCTTTCTCTATCTCGCGTTCACTACCCAATACTTTTTAGCCTCCCCCGTCGCCCGTCTGCCAGACACGTATCGAGGCGTACACGTCGGTCCCGTCGAACAGCCAGTCGATGCACAGCACCGTCACGACGCGCAGCACATCCACGCCCCATATTAGTAAATTAACGTATTGCTGAGGACCAGGTTAGGCTTGAGCTTAGGCTTGGGCTTCGGGGCTTAGGCTTAGGCTTGGGCTTAGGCTTAGGCTTAGGCCCCCGGCACCCAACTAGCAAGGATTCCCCCAGGATATGACCAGCGCGAAACCGGCCGGCAACCTGACACTGTCCCTTTACAAGCTTCTGAGTTTCAATTAGCCGTTTCCACAATGCTCCCGGCTAGCCTGCTCCTACAAAACCTTCTTTGTATATTCCGGTGACCTCCATCATCACTTTAATTGCCATAGAGCAAGATATTGTCAGTTTCTTCCCCAAATTTCTTTGTAAAAGTATCCAAACCTTGCAAGTTTTAATGAACCTTAACTTTAATGCTTTGTTCAGCCTGTTTTCGTTGAATTCTCCGGATCGAGAAGCCCTGAATTGTCGTTTTTTTGCGTTTTGCGAATGTCTTTGTGCCCCACACACATATCCACCGGGTAGGTCTCTCCCCCCCTCTCTCTCTCTCTCTCTTTTGCTATGTACTGTATTTTGCCTTTTCCACGTTTTGTACTCAGTTACGGGTGTTCGATGACTTTTCCACCACGATACTATGGACGATATTACGATTCTATGTAGATACAGTATTCATTAAATTTTTACAGCAAATTGGACACAATTCAAGCACCCGGAAGTAAAGCACACAAAGAATACAGTATCTGGGAGCGGAATTCCGGATTACTCCGGAAATTCTGGGGAGCAAAAACGTAAAGGCGTACAGAGGAGCACCGGGGAATCACAGCACATTTTTGGATCCGAAAACACGACGATAATGGCGGTTTTGAAAGAGAGAGAGAGAGAGAGAGAGAGAGAGAGAGAGAGAGAGAGAGAGAATGCAACAAAGTTGACCGGAAAGACATCAATTGCCACATGCAAGGACCAGATAATACAAGAAATACACGTTTAAAGGACCATAGAAGGCAAAATCTACCGCCCCTCAGTTCGACCACGGTTGCAAGGGTCTGGGGTTATAGATTTGCCTTGACTATCCCCTTAAAAGTTCAAAATCTCCTCGGCGGCCTTGGCGGGCCCACAGATTCGTACTGACCCTGTTGGGGTCGTCGTGGAATCGGCGGTGGAGGATGAGCGGGGGGAGGCCGACGGATCTTAAGTGAAAGATAGAGAGAGAGAGAGAGAGAGAGAGAGAGAGAAGAGAGGAGAGAGAGAGAGAGAGAGAGAGATAGAGAACTACCTCGGCCGTCTGATATCCGCCATTGTCGTATGCCGGGATGACGGGTGCGGGGTGTCGAGGCACGTCCTTCCCGAGGTGGCTCATCCCGAACGAGTGGATCGGGTTGTCGCCGCTCGTGTACGAATGGTTTGAGGGCGGCAGGGGGAGCGTGAATTGTTCATCGTCGTGCTGAAAGCGGGTTTTCCTAGGAGTCTCTGCTAGCGTGCCCTCTCTTAAAGAATCTCTGATAGCTTACCCTGTATCCAACCGTGCAGCAGCCCCTCACAAAAACGGATAGCATCAATGGGAGGAAGACGAGCCCGTGGACTAGTCCAATAGTGATGGCTAGGAAGACGGTCTGGAAATTTCGGTGTTTTTTTCCACCCATCAACTTCGAGCAGTTCAGAGATCTGGTGAGAGAAAGAGAACGAGAGAGAGAGAGAGAGAGAGAGAGAGAGCGAGCGAGAGGGAGCGAGAGATAGAGCGAGAGAGAAAGAGAGACAGAGCGAGAGAGAGAGAGAGAGAGAGAGAGAGAGAGAGAGAGAGAGAGAGAGAGAGGTGATACCTTGAAAAAGGTGACGATCATGTAAGCCGGCACATTGGCTAGAAGCGCCACGGCCAGGATGGTAGAAGCCGCCCCTTGGATTACTGGCCAACCGAGATCACCTGAAATGACTTTTTCTTTCCTAAAGAATCTCTGCTAGCCTGCCCTTTCCCAAAAAATCTCTGCCAACCTTACCAAGCGCGTCACGAACACGGTGCCGCGGCTCTGGCTCCTTCGATATCACATATCCATACGTGATATGCGCAGAGTAGTCGACGGAGAACCCGACGCTCATGATGATCGTGATCATCGAGATGGCGTCCTAAAAAAACACATTAAAGGGCCGTTGAAGGCAAATCTAGTTCGGTTTTGTTTGCCTAATTGCGGATTTGCCTTCCCGGGCCCATAAAACCTACCAAATTGACGCCCCACAACGTCATGAAGCCGAGCACGCCGACGTCAATCGACCCGATCGTGAAGGCCACCCAGAGGGCGCAGAAGGGCTGAAAATGTTAAGCTAAGCTAGGCTAACAAGCCTAATTCTCGGCCTAAGCCTAAGCCTAAACCAAAGCCTAAGCCCAACTGAATGTAAGCCTAAGCCTAAGCCTAAGCCCAAGCCCAAGCCTAAGCCTAAGCCTAAGCCTAAGCCTAAGCCTAAGCCTAAGCCTAAGCCTAAGCCTAAGCCTAAGCCCAAGCCTAAGCCTAAGCCTAAGCCTAAGCCTAAGCCTAAGCCTAAGCCTAAGCCTAAGCCTAAGCCCAAGCCTAAGCCTAAGCCTAAGCCTAAGCCTAAGCCTAAGCTTAAGCCTAAGCCTAAGCCTAAAACTCCTAACCTAAGCGTAACCTCACCTGCGGGATCAGCACGAACGCGATAGCCAGCATGCAAAGGACGGCCACCTAAATGTCGTTTTTGCGGATTTTCGCACGGTCTATTTAGCGTTTCAAGCATTACGTGATTCGACCGTAATTCTGAATGTCTGAAGTTTCTACCCACCACGATATCCTGCAGTGTGTTCGGCACGACGAGTGCGTACTGGTCGGTGAATAGCCATAGCGGCATGTAGGTGGAGACGTTGTATTGTGAGTACCTTAAAAGCCCGTTTTCTTATGTCCCTCCAAAATCTCTGCTAGCTTGTCGTTTCCTAAAGGGTATCTGCTAGCTTACCGTGCCGCAACTTCTCGGAAAACGTTGGTAGCATCTTGTTGGTCGGTCGTCGAGGAGATGCTCTTCATTCCAACGAGGAACCTGAAGATCAACTTAGGCTTAGGCTTAGGCTTGGCTTAGGCTTAGGCTTAGGCTTAGGCCTCCTTTCGGCTTTATGCAAACTGCCAAACCTGAAAGCCGAGATCTCAAATCGCCCATCCCCCGCCCGGCGCCACTTGACGTCCACCGGCCACGGGTCGTTGCGCATCTCGTAGAAAAAGTTGGCGGCCAGGGAGAGGAACTCCTGAAGCTGAGAGGTTAGAAAGAGCGGGAGAGAGAGAGAGATAGAGAGAGAGAGAGAGAGAGAGAGAGAGAGAGAGGGGGAGGGAGGGAGAAAGAGAGGCTGACCTCGCTGGAGATGTCGACCGTCTGTTTGCCATAGAAACGTTCCATTTCTGGGAGCCACCACTGAAGACTGCCATCACCCATCGAGTGCTTTGTCGTCGCAAAGTCGTGGGCCATTTGCTGCAAGGGCCAGCTAGCAGAGATCCTTGAGGAAATGGCAGGCTGGCAGAGATTCTTTAGCCATCTAACGCTATGAACAAGCCTGACAGCTTTAAGAAACCCTTTAAAAACCGTCCCCCCACGTTCTGCCTCACCCAAGGTCCCACTGTCACAGTACCTTTAAAATGGCCCTGTTGCCGACGTCGCGCATGTCCGGCGGGTTGGTGACGACGATCTGGACGGTAGCGCCGTATTTCCAGAAATACCTGGAAGAGAAGCTTAGGCTTAGGCTGATGCTTAGCATATCTTCTCTCTCTCTCTCTCTCTCTCTCTCTCTCTCTATCTCTCTTGCTCTTTCTCGATATCTCTCTCTCCACCCCTACAAACACCCACTTTTCCAGCACCCTATAGTGCGGGGTGGCGTAGGAATCGTCCACGAGCAGATTGACCGGCTCGAGGCCCTCGCGCAGCTGCGTGCAGCCGTAGATGGCTAACGCCATGTAGATGCAGTACCACAGGGCGGCGATCCCCTTCATGACGGGGTGCATCAAGATGGGGGCGAAACTGGAATGGTGCGATTAGTCCGGTCTTCCCGAAGAATTCCTGCTGGCCTGCCCTTTCTTAAAGAATTCTTGCTAGCCTGCTTTTTCCTAAAGGATCTCTGCTAGCCTACCCCGTTGCTGGCTGTCACCGTCCCTTTAAAGCTGCCCTTAAAACCCACATATCCTGGAAAAATCGCGTGGCACCACAGCTCCGCTTGTTCGTCTCGTGGTTGGGGTCTGCAATTGGGTACGGTAGGTAAGTCAGATTTTTAGTACGGCTTTAGAACGAAGTCTAGGCCTTAGACGAAGCCTACGCCTAAGCTTAAGCCTAAGCCTAATCCTAACCTAAGCTTAACCTTAAGCCATACCTGGATGCGGCCGCGACCCTAGCCACAGCACTCGATCGAACACCGACGATGTGTTCTGGAGTTTTGGAGGCACTGAAACGCGACTTGAGGTAGTTTAAAGGGGCTCTGAACCCATTCCAGACTATGGATCTTCCTTCCCAATCCCGTTAAAGTCGGAATTCTTCGCCTACCGGTCGGTCGATGCAAAATACAGTGCAGCCCGCGCGCCTCCCACTCGGTGGCCAGGCTGAGAAGGGCGCAGAAGAAGGTTAGCTGCAAGTTTTGAGGTGAAAACATTCCTAAAAAATCTCTGCCAGCCTGCCCTACCTGATACAAAAACGTGAGCACGAGCGCCAAGCAGGTGTAGATGCAGAAGATCTGCACGGCCGGAATCGTCGTGATCGTGCCGACACCAAACGAGAAAGCATCCGTCAGAGCCGTGATCGTGATCGACACCGCCGCGTCGGACATGCATTCTCCTGAAAGCCTTCAAGTTCGAGGAGTTCAACGTCTGCTTTCGTAGGTCTAGAGACGCGCTTTTCTCAAATTGTCTCCTAGGCTGTGCCGAGAAAACAGCTTCAAACGCTACCGATTCTCCTCTCCACACTCCAAGCTCGGTTGGTCCTCCTCACGCAGGCCACCATCAGGAACATGTTATCGGTGCCGACGGCTGAATTCTTAGTTTCCTCTCAATTTTTTTGCTCTTTCTGCTCTCTCTCTCTCTCGCTCTCTCTCTCCCCCACCAACTGCTAGTCGTTCAACCCACCTACAACCAAAAACGGCATCACAGCCACAATATCCGTGTAGGGCACCCCGATCAGCACCAAGAACCCGACCGCCGAGGCGATCCCCATCCCAGCATTGAACACGCCCAGCACGGAGAGCACCGGCTTCGACAGCACCCAGTCGATGTGCCAAGTGCCGTGGATGGTCACGATCGAGCAGGCGATCGAGAAGAGGACCAGCATCACGAACGAGGTGATGAATCTGAGGGTTTAGGCTTAAACTTAGGCTTGGCCTACGCTTAGACTTAGGTTTGGGCTTGGCTTCGGTTATTTTTCTTTTCCCAAAGAAAGTACTCCTTGAAACCATCGCCCACTTTGGTACAAGCGACTCGGCGTTCTTCGTCAGCTCGTCGGCCAGCGTCTGCGAGTGGAAGAAGGTGACCGAGATCAGCGGGTCCGGCGGGTAGTGGCTTAGGTGGTCCTACATCTCGGCTAGCAATCTACAGCAATCCCACCCACCTTGAAAGCCTTCTCCCACTTTGCCGAGATCACCGACACGTTCGCCGGGTAGAACTTGAGTTGGTACAGCATCAGCCAGGCCTTCGCTTTGGCAACAAGTACTGTATCGTTGTCCCCTCGGGCAAACGTCACCCCGCCCATCGCAGAGCCGATGTAGCCGCCACTGAAGAGATTTTAATGTTTTTCTAGGGTTCTCTGCTAGCCTGTCCTTTCCCAAATGGTCTCTGCTAGACCGCCTACCGGTTTCCGGCTCGAAAATAGGGGTAGGTGATGTTGAAGCCGTGCTCGTAGAGGGCGGAGATGATCCGGATATGGTCATTCGTCACGCAGCCCGTGTCCCCGTATTTCAAGCAGAGATCTCGGTAGGTGTACGTCTTGTTACGATGGCGGACCTGAAGATTAGGCTTTGAAAGTGCCCAAAAAGCTACTTTGCTAGTATGCCTGTTCCTAAAACATCTCTACTGGGTTGCCCTTTCTAAAAACCTTAATAGCCTTTTCCGAACGACCGTCTGCAAGAAAAATTCCAGTTTTGCTTCCCAAAATCTCTCTGCAAGCCCGCCCTTCCCTCCAAACTTTACAAAACAGCATCCCGAACCCGTCTCAAGCCCAATCCCCCAAAAAGCAAAAAGGGTCAGGTCCCGGGGAGATTTGAACTCCCGTCGCAGGATTCAGAGTCCTGAGTGCTAACCGCTACACCACGGGACCGCTGGGCGGCTGTTCGAGGAAGGGGGTCTTGAAGGCGCGCGCCTATCCCGCCCCACAGCGCACACCTGGATCCGGTTTTGGATGTACGCGTCGAGGCGCTCGATGGCGGCCGTGTAGTGGCCCTCTAATATATTTCCGTCGTTTCGTGCCATTACCGCCACCTAAAAAAGGCAAATGATTGAGGGAGGCGAGCAGCTGCTCTTGGGGAAACTTTCTGCAGGCCCAAAAGGCTTTCCAGGCCGTTTAAGAGCTACCTGGGCTTCTCGGCTTGTCACGACCCCTCGGCCGGGCACAAAATTATTCTCGTGAACGGGCCAGAGCTCGTGGATGATGCGCCGCTCGGTTTTGGAGGGAGCGTCGGTTGGGGTGAAGAGGTAGACGGCATCTGGAAGGGAGAGGCTAGCAAAGATTCTTTAGGAAAATGCAGGCTAGCAGGGATTCTTTGGGAAATTCAGGCTAGCAGAGATTCTTTAGAAAACGCACTTACCCTGCTCGACCTCTAGCTGAAAGAACCCTGAAGACAGAGCGAGCGTCAATAGGATCGGCACGGCAATGAATGGATACGGATTCCTGGCCACGAGGATACCGTAGCTGTAGAAAAAGTTGGCCAACGGCCGCTCCAGACATCCAAACCCCAGGCCCATCACCCCCGCATTCGCCCTGAACGGCTCTGAAAGATTAGACACGGCGTGTAAGCAGGTGTAAAATGTAGTGCAGGCAGGGAAAGAGGAAAATTGGCTTCCCAACCCTTTGAAAAGTTTAAATTTTGTTCTTTTGGCTTCCCAGTACCTTTAAAATTCAAAAAATAAGTGAAACCAGCGAGAATTAGATCAAAATGATTGTGCACCCCAGTGTCTGGGCGCGCCGAGTTTCAGGGTCAACCCTGGGGCCTGACTCGCGCTCGAAAAGAGGGAGCAAGGGGGGATTTGGGCTGGCTGACCTACATTGCATTCCTCAGTACGTATCTCTCGCTCTCGCTCTCTCGCTCTCTCTCTCTCTCTCTCTCTCTCTCTGAGGACTACGACAAGCGCCTCTGTTCACCCCGCCCAGTATGACTTCAGGCGAACGCGTCCACACAACAGGCCACCGCCTTTTTTTGCGCCTAACGCGCGCACCGCGCCGGGCGTGAAATCCGGGCTGTGCGGGCTATACTGCTGCGGAATTCTCGATTTCGGTGGTTCGATGTGATTTGATCGAAAGGCGGACTTACGAAGAAGCTTAAGCCCATGCCGAAGCGGAAGCCTAAGCCTGATTCTGTGGTTGCAGGTGCTTCCCTTCGGTACGCAATGCCGTAGAATATAATTTTATTGCTCGTTCTCACACACCATTTGCTCTACCAAAAAAGACACGCAGAGAGAGAGAGAGAGAGAGAGAGAGAGAGAGAGAGAGATAGAGAGAGATAGAAAGATAAAACTTTCAGATAATTGATTTCAATTATAAACAAGAGCCATTCGCGAAGCTAATCACAATTCGGGTGGAAGATTCTTGGAGGAGACGACGAGAGGAAAATAAGGGAAAAGACAGCATAACCTGTGTCTGTATTTTGGAGGGGGTTACGGTAGAAAGTACAAAAAAAACCAAAAAAATCTCATCGGGACTATGGAAGGCGGGTGGCAAATGTGGGAACTGGGAAATGAAAATACTTTTCCTAAAGAAGCTCTGCTAGCCTGCCCTTTCCTCAAGAATCTCTGCTAGCGTAGTCAAGTTCTCATTTTCCCAGTTCCCAATTTGCGACTCTAAGCAGCGGGCCTAATCTCCAGGGGGCCACTAGGCGCATAACGTTGCATCACAAAAATTGGAAGTGGCTAGGCACCAAAATGTATATTACAAGAAAAAACCAAATTAAAGGTACGAAGCGGGGCAGCGGGCTGTAGCACACACGTTTCAGGAGTACGGTAGGAGGGGCAGCGAGCCGAGATTATTGGGGAAATCCCGAGCTCGCAAAATACTGTGATTGGGGCCAACGAGGGATCGTCGATGAGCCCTCGTTGCTTATGCAAAGCAGAGTTAGCGAAAAGTAGGCTTAGGCTTAGGCTTAGGCTGGGCTTAGGCATGGACCTAAGTTTCGGATATTCCTCGGGACTACAAACTACTAATTGAGAAAGAGACGGCTAGCTATTGGGACAAGCTCTAGGCGAGAGAAAGAGAGAGAGAGCAGAGAGAGAGAGAGAGAGAGAGAAACAAAGTCGAACGTCCTCGTCTTCTTGAGCTTCTTCTGCTTCTCTTCCGCTCAGAGATGAGTCTGAAAAGGGCTTTGTTTTTTTAATGGATCCGCCAAATGGTCAAAAATCAAATTGTCAAAGCTCAGGGAGTGCTTGGGGGAACGAAACGAAAAATCCAAACTGAAAGCCGGCGCGACATGGACACGAGCCAACGGAGGGAAAGAGCCCGGGGCAGGCTAGCAGAGATTCTTTAGGAGGATTTGGAAACTAATGAACCATTCGAATTCCTAAATGATATTTGCTAGCCTGCCATTCAGATCTAGGGGTTCGCTTCAGGATGGGCCCTGGGCGGTAGCCGCTAGCCTAAAAAAGCCGAAAGGTAGGCTAGCAGGGATTCTATAGAAAAAGGCAGGCCAGCAGAGATTCTTTAGGAAAGGGCAGGCTAGCAGTAGCGCTTCAGAATCTTGCGTCAAAGCTCGAAAAAACCAAGTACACACCAAAACGAGGAGTAGAAGTTGGTGACGGCACGCGGTGGCGGGCAGGCTAGCGGAGATTCTTGGTGTGCGTGGCGCGGACGACCGGGGTGGGGAGGATGGGGTAGTTGAACACAGGAGGGCGGTGGTGTTGGGAAAAGGGGGCTGGTGGTGTTCTCCAGGCCGGACCCGTGCCGGATCCGGCCGGACACCGCTCCGGCCCCTCAATCGGCACTCACGATCTCCTCCTCGGGCGAGGCGTGCGGCGCCTGCGCCGCCGAGCCGTTCGCATCCGGGCGCGCCGATGCCATCCACAGACGCTCCGCCTGAAAATTTGCCAAAATTTGCTTCTGGTTTTTTGTGATATCTCTCAAAAAAAAACGCCCGGTCCGCCGGGGGATACCAGGGAGTTTGGGAGGCGAAATAAAACGTTTTTGGGGATTGAATGCCGACGAAAATTGGGGTGAAATGAAATGAATTGTGGTGGAAAATCGTTACCGCGCCGTTTGGCTCTCCTGGCGTCTAAAAATTGGGGTGTTATTTTGAAGCTAACGTCGTTACAGGGCTGCAGAACCGGAATACCCTATGCTTCTGGATGGGTTCAAACTTTCAACAGACCAGTGAAGGCGTCAAAAGCGTTTTAAGGGACCATTAAATGCAAAACGCAGCCCACGCCACCCCTTGAAAATGCCCATTATGACCTACCCGTTTCTCCTTGGGCCGGTTGTTCTGCAGCAGCTTCTCCTGCGTGTCCTGCCGGTTGTAAGAGCGTCGCGTGTTGCCGCGAATCAACGGCACCACGTCACGAGGCGTCACCACGGTGCTATCGAAGGGCTCGGCAGGTCTCGCGGTGTCCGGTTGGACTTCGTCGCGTCGTCGGGCTGAAGCTGAAAATGGGCAAGCTAGCAGAGATTATTTAGGAAATGACGGGCTAGCAGGTATCGTTTACCAACCTTGCGCCACCGCCGGTTCCTTCGTCGTCCGCGGCGTCGCCTCGATCTCATCGCCAACGCTACGCCGCACTCCGCTCTTGCCCCGTTTCGACGGACTGTGGCGGAGGGCTGAAAAAGGTATTCTTCGCCTGAAGTTCATCTACGGCAACCCCTACTACAAGCGTCAAACTGAAGCCGAGGAGGTGGACGGAAGGCGCAGCCCAAGCCTAAGCATAAGCCTAAGCCTAAGCCCTCCATCGTCCGCCCACCCCCTCCAACTTCCTACTAAAACCCAAGAAAAAGGGGATAAATATGGCAGTCTAGATGAGGAGCGGGGTACAGGTGACTGGCGTTGAAAAATAATAGCCCGAAACTGGCAATTTTGGGTTACGGTAGCGGATCCACGTTTAAGTGGCGGGGCACCCTTTAGCGAACAGTATAATCACTTGGATAGTAAAGTGATACTCCAATGTAGTTTTCTATTGATTATTTCACTTTTTTTATGGGTAATAATAATTGATCAACAAAAAAATCAGACAAGCACGCGCCTTACGTTTTTCTCGCCTTCTTGCCATTTTTGCTCGACCATGCTGAAACGCATTTAGTCAAGTCTTTGTCTCACGGAGTGAAATGAATAGCGAGGATTTTCCTATAATAGAATATTTCGGGCAGTATAATGTCGGAAGTAGAAGCGTACCTTGTCAGCGTGTTCTGTCGCTATAGTACCCATGGTCAACTACTCTGAAACGACATGTACATTCCCAGCACCCTGGCATCACTTAACCGGCGTCCCGGGCGCATTTGAAGGAATTTGCGTGCCAAGAATGCGACAAACGCTACGGCACGCAGAAACATCTCCGAGAACATCAGAGATTGAAGCATGCAGCAAAGCCTACTGTTGGGGACGCGCGAATCACTTGCTCGGTGTGCCCGGACACGTTTTCTAGCCACCAGGAACCAGTTGTTCACTTCCAGCAGCATGATGAAAAGTACGCGGGTGTCTTTAAGTATATGCTTTTTAGATGCGCAAATGCCACGCTTGAGCTCGACTCCGAAACTATGTTTAACGCATGGCTAAAAGCAACTGAGCATGAGAACTTCTGTTCCTTTTCGATTAAAAGCTCAACAAACATCAGTTTGACAAACTTGCCAAAGAGAATAGAAGGCCAGCCGATCCTCGATGCAAGCAAGAAGTACCAGATGGAGAAACGAACCGCAAGGAATGCGTTCTTGGCGCAGCAAAGAAAAGCCAAAGATTAATCCCTCGAGTCAGGTTGCTATTGTTTATTCTGTTGTTCTTGTTGTTTTTATTTTGCTCTTTTTATTGAAATAAACACTTCCAAATGCGTTTCAGCAAGCAGTCGAGCAAAAAATCGGCAAGAAGCGCGAGCAAAAAAACGTAAGGCGCGTGCTTGTCTGATTTTTTTTTGTTGATCAATTATTATTACCCATAAAAAAGTGAAATAACCAATAGAAAACTACATTGGAGTATCACTTTACTATCCAAGTGATTATACTGTTCGCTAAAGGGTGCCCCGCCACTTAAACGTGGATCCGTTACCTCCCAAAATTGCCAGTTTCGGGCTATTATTTTTCAACGCCAGTGTACAGGTGTCAGTGGCACAAGAAAATGGACACAAAATAGCATGCAACTGCGGGACAACGGCCAATTTATCGATTGCTTTTTGCCTATATTCTGCTTCGAATTTCCTCGATCAACGCGTGCTTCATTTACAAGAGTTTCCAGTGATTTTTAATAGTTTTTTGAGGTGTTCCGCCTCGTCTGGGTCCTCGCTCGCATCCGCACATCATTGCCGCGCAGTTGGTCACAATTTTCTGGCTCAAAATCACATGGAAACTTGGACGTTTGCGGGGTGCAACGCGTAGCAACTATCGTCACGGCTTTTTAGCGTAAAAGAACCCTTTTAATGTTTGTAAACTACGTTCAGCACCCCCCGACTTTGACATCGATATTGAAGCGGCGGATTATGATGGACTTCCCGAAAAACCCCAAACTTCGCGAAAACGCCGAGCCCACAAACTGCAAATCGTGCGCTGCTCAAAAGTCAACTAAAAAACCCGTTTCACGCCCAGCAATTCCCTGGTGCGCAAAAAAACCCGGCCACGTATTCCACTTTTATCACAGATGATGATGATGATGAGCACGAAAAAGGCAACCAAGCATTACAGGCAAGTGAGATGATGTGCGGGGGGAGTGGTGGAGGACAAGGGGGGACAGAGACGACGACAAGGAACAGACAAATACCAAAAAAACACGAGACGCGTACAAAGTAGAGGGTGAAATCAATTGACGGCGGCCGCGCTGTCCGTTTGGTCGGTGGCGCTGATTTTCTGGAAGCGGCACGCCTTGGATCGTCGACGAGAACCTGGAACGGGGACAAATATCTTGGGCCAGGACCTTATTCGATAGGACTAAAAATATAAAGAATTTGTTTTAAGAATAAGGTCCAGCTCCAACCCATTATGCACGCACAAAAAAATCGGTTCTTTGGCATTAGCGGGGGGGGAGGGGAGGTTCATTTTAAACTGGTTTCTAAGCCCATTTCATAGTAACCTCCCCGCAAAGTTGGTTAAATTTGCTGAAAACATCGCAAAAAAATTCCTGATTTAATTCCGGGAGATATCTGAATTTACAGGAAAAATATTCGTCCCCCCGATCATGCAATAAACCAAAAATTCATAAAGATCTGTCTCAAAAAATTGCCGTTGTCCACCACGCTACTACTAACAGATAAGGGGTACACAGTACGCCTAAAACACCGAACGTCCCGACGTCGCGGGGCTACCTAGGAAGGAGTGCACGAGGTTGCGGAATCGGCCGCTCGCCGCCACGCCCAGCGCTATGCTCCCGCCGAGACGTCCCCCGGCTGCACTCGAAACGGATATTTTGCTCAACCCAAAATAAAACGCTGGGCTGGTACCAAAGTGCCGAAATTAGCCCCTATCTATTACCCCCTAGTCAAATTTTGACTACCCCCTAGTCAAACTTTACTAGGGGCTAGTCATCCACCATTCCTAACTAGTAATTCAATACAAAAAACCTAGTCAAATCTTGACTACCCCCTAGTCAAATTTTGATCACCCCCTGGTCAAAATGTGACTACCCCCTAGTCAAACCACTTCCGGAGATTGGTAGTGGAAAGAAAAAGAAAATACCCCTGGTCAAATTAGAATTTTTCATTCGTTTGACATCACTGAAATTCTCCCAAAGTCGAATGGATACACTTCTATGGGTTAATAATTTCTCTGGGGGTGGTTTGACTAGGGGGTAGTCATTGCCAGGGGTGATCAAAATTTGACTAGGGGGTAGTCAAGATTTGACTAGGTGGTTTTGTATTGAATTACTAGTTAGCGAATGGTGGCATGACTGGCCCCTAGTAATAGTTTGACTAGGGGGTAATCAACATTTGACCAGTAGTGGTAAAATAAAATTTGGCACTTTGGTACCGGCCCTGAATATGGGCAGAGATAAAGAAAGCGAGAGAGAGGGAGAGAGAGGGAGGATAGGCTTGATATGCACGTGCAAAAGGCGGCAATCAAAATAAAAAGGCATTGAAAGGTACTCGGGATGCCGTAAATTGCCTGGCACGAAATAAATAAAAACGTTCAATCAAGCTATGCATCTGAAAGGCCAAGAAATTTCGCGGCGCTTTGGCGTTATCGGGGGGGGGGGGCAATATTTTTTTGTTTCTCATTATTTTGACTATTCCCAACGTAAAACTAACAAAAAGGGATCATTTTACAACAAATATCGATTTTCCGACAAAAAAATGGCGAACTTTCAACCAAAATTTCCATTTGAGAGGTTTTATAGACAGCTTTTTGGCCTCGAATTTAGTTAGATCCCCCCGATAACGCAAAAGCTCCAAAATGGTTTAGCTGCAAGAAGCTTATAGATGGGCGAAAAACGGAAATTAATTAAATCATTAGGGCAAGGAAAGCCAAACCTAAGCAATGGTCTTGAAAAGACAGAAAAAGAACTGAGGAGGGAGACAAGATGCCCAAACGACTTACGCATCTTCTTGAAGACGGTCGCCTGCATGTAGCTGAGGAAGCGCGACGCGTAGAACTTGGGATTGTGCACGGAGATCGTGTCCTGAAGGCGGAAATTGGCCAAAAATATGAAGAGCCTCACCCCGTCGTGCAAAATGCTCTTCCACGTGTGCTCGAACTTCTTGAGGAATTGGTAGGCCTGGAGAATGTCGATGATGCCGAGGAAGAGGATGATCCGGTCGCCGTTCGAATTCCTGGCCGGCACGCCGCCGAACGCGGCCGCGTCGGCGCTGCCCTTGATGCCCTCCCACACCGAGTACTTGGTGTGGATTGCCTGAAAAGGAAGGCAATAATACTTTGATAGGTCAAAATATTACTAGGCTACGACTAAAACGTCAGAATCGCACAGAAATTAGCAAGAAAAATGTTCACCCCACCCATTCCACTCGAAAAAAACCCAAAAACTTGCAATTTTTCCCCTAGTTGTTTTCAGCTCAAAAAAAACGTATCAGCAGCGTTCCAGTCAGTCTGTCAAAAAGTCTATTAATCCTAATCCCACTACTAAAACGTCAAAATGTCGCTGAAAAAATTCGCAAACAATTGCCAGAAATGTTTTCGGCGCAAAAAGCCTGATCTGATTCTTTCAGTCTCTATCAAAAAGCCTATCAATTTCAAATTCTTCTACTAAAACACGAAAATATCTGCAAAATCCCGAATAATTCCCCATATTTATAGGCTCAAAAACGCGCTACACTCTAAAATAACAAAAATGTACCCTCTGCGATCGGCTTGTCGACGGCTGCGTGGGGTCCATCTCGTCCTCCGTCGTGTCCTGCCGGTCCACCTCCGGCCCTTCGCCCTGGTCGATGCTCTCGCGCCGTTGCGCGGCGCTCTCGTCGACGTTGTGTATCCCGACTAGTAGTGAGTAGTCCATAATTTTGAACGATTCGAGTACCTAAATTTTTCTGTTGTTGCAAAAAAGACGACTCACTAAGCAATCCTTTTGCATCGTTTGCATTAGTGCCTCATAGGCGGAAGGCTCGAGGTTGATGCCGCCCTGAAAAATTGAGCAATGGCAGCAAAAGTAACGGCAACTCACGTTAGGATGACTGTTATTGAAATCGAGGTCCTTGAGGGTTGGGCTGGACTTGGCGCGCTCCGCCTGGGAGGCTATCCGTTTGTAAGTGGACCCCTGAAAAGCAACAATAAAACGAAAAATCGCTAGCAGAAACCTTGAGATCGTATTTCTCGTGTATCGTGATGGCCTGCGGCAGCAAGTTGTTCATCACGACTAACCGAATATTCTTGCCGAGTGTCTAAAGCACCAAAAGCTACTCGTAACCTGTGTTCAAACAAACCTGGTAGCAAAATAACCCGAAAAACTTGGGCAGCAGCGTGCGGGGATTTTGGTTAATGTTCTAAAAAAGAACTATACGTGTGAAAACCCGGAACACGGTACCAAATAATATCCGGGGAGCAGCTTTTGCAAGAATTCGGCCTCCTTGTGCTGGACGGTCTTGATGATGAACTGGTCGTCGTGGGAGACGTAGAAAATTGAGCCCGACGCGCCCGCGTTCGACAGCTCTTTCAGTGGCCGAGTACATAACGAGCTCTGCAAAAAAAAGTTGATATAAACCTTTTCCAGTAAATAGGTGTGTAGCGTAAAAGAACTCTGTTCATTTATCTTTATCATCCAGTTTTTTTTTTCGAAAATCACGAAGCTTCGTCACTTTGAAGAACGGAAGAACTGATCACCAAAAAAACTGGAAAATTTTTAGCAAAAAAATGAAAACAGAATTTTTCCGCTTCAGAAATTTTATTTTGAATTCAGAAAAATACACTTTTGCCATTGTAAATCACTCACAAGGAAATCTTCCGTGTGAATGTGGAAGATCTTCCTGAAATATCGGAAGGCGATCGGTGCATAAGTCTTGAATCGGAAATCCCCGTAATTGTGAGTGGGCGTGATCGTGGACCCGGTTCTAAAGAAACGGATATTGTCTCAAAAATAAAATGCGGAAACTCACGATGGAAATGATACAGTTTCGATGACGTCAAAGTCCTGCACGAGCAAATCTCTTTTCGGATATGAGGCCAGCTTGCCGATCGAATTGGCTATCCCCAATTGAATCGCTTTCATCAGCGCATCGGTGGGCACTTTTTTGTACGAAATCTAAACAGCAAAAGGCGTTGATCGGCCCAAAATTGCGCACCTCTCCTTGCTCGCCTATTCTCCGATGGCCGAGCTTCGCCTTCTCGCCGATCAACCGTTCCCGTTCGACGCGTTCTCGCTCTGTTGCCGAGCCATCTAAAATAAAGATTGGAAATTGGTTTTTGGCACTTGCCGAGTTGCCGAAATGAGACGGCCTGGGGCCCCGGAGGGCCCGCTCCGCCGCGCTGCGAAGTTTGGGGATCCAGCTTGAAATCCGCGCCGCTTCCTCGGGTTACCTGAAAAATGTCAAAATGAAATCTGGAGCTCCGATAAATTCGCAACAGAAAATGGAAAACATGATCACTCGAAACCATGGGGCATCGAGGGCATGTGGGCTAAAGCAAAGTCGAAAACAGGAGCCGAAAAGACACTGCAGGCAAAAATCGGCCGCCAAACGAGCGGCCTAATTGGATTAGGGCCGGTGAATCGGCCTGGGTAGAAGAGACAGGAGACGCCCTAGATGTTGTTCAGCTGCTTGGAATTGCGCATTCACTCTCGGGAATATTCGATGTATGAAAGATGAGCTAGACTAAAAAAAAAAGGCTAGGTCGGCTAAATATACGCTAAAAAAAGAAATTTAACTTCCTGGCTTCTTCAAAATCGCCTCTACAACTATGGCAGTGAGCGCTGGAATGTGAAGCCCCTAATCCTGGAAAAAAGACATAAAACTTGGGTGGCGGAGAAGGGCCAGCGGGCTGGGAGCGCGGCATTATCGGGAGGTGGCGCCTGGGCTGTGCCCCCCTCCTTCTCCTCCTCGTTGGCCAAAAGCGGAGAGCCGTCCCTCGCTCGGTCAATACACGGCCAGCCTCCGCGCACCCTCGCCACACGCAATCTTGTCCGTGTCTTCCCCCTCTTCTTCGCCAGCAGCAGAAAAAAAACGCCTGAAATGCCTCACACTCTCCTACTAGTTGGGGCCCCCCAAAAACAACGGGCCTACCCAGGGTCCCCGGAGGGTTGGGCCACATGGCTCCAATGGCCCAAAATGTGCTGCCACGCACGCTAATTACGTTTACTACGCGACTAAAGGTTGTAAAGGAACGTCCAGCCGGTTTTCGAAAATAAAATAAGTAAAAGCACCTCTGTAGCAAGTTTACTAGAAAAAGCCTTCAAAATATCTACTGCCCCGGATTACGCTCACAAAAATTCTAAAAAAAACCTGCAGAAACAAGGAATTTAAAACGTCGGCCCGGCGGTTGAATCATATTTTTCACAGGGCGAAAATTACGAAAGCAGACGCCTTTGCCGCCCTATGTCAACAATCTACCCCGGTTTCGTGGGGGAAGCCCGGAATGTCCGGCCCGAAAAATAAGATTGGGTTTTTGGAACTAAGGAATATCGTTAAAAAAAACGGGAAATCGCGGGATGCGCATTTCAAGGAGTGAGAAATTTAATTGTATGACTTGACTCATCGTTATTTGGCAGATCGCAGACCCGCGCTGATAGCAAATTTTTCCCAGTTACTAAATTGATGATTCATCAGACCGAACGGTGCTCGGTGTCTACGTCAGACTAGAAATTCGGCCTAACAAGGAAATTAAAAATGGTATTTTTTCCAAAAATCGTAGCAGAATGCCGACAAGGGGGCATCCATATGCTTGTTTAGTTAACAGTCGCTCTCGTACACCTAATGTCCCCAAAAATTATATATCTTACAAGAAAAGGGGGTTATTTCCAAAAAAAAAATACTTTTTTGCAAGGCTTGATTTACAGGGGGATGCTCTTTCTAGGCGGCGCGAAAAAGTTATAAACGTCGCCATTTTTACATCAATTGCTGCAAGAGAAAGGACATAGAAATATCAACTACCCCAAAAAAACGGACTGAATCAAGCGCCGCCTCCTAATTGTCGGCGGCCAACTAAACCCAAAAGCCTCCAACCCGACAGCAAACCTCTCAACACTAATCCGGGCCAAAAAGCGGTGCTTTGTCGACGGGGCCGGGCACTTTGTCTTGCGCATCAAGCCATATGTCCCCGCATCGTCGGCCGGGCAGCAGCGCCGGCAAAAAAGATCGAGCCGGGGCTACACAGCGGTCCCCGTGACGAGTTTTCGCCCTCTTCGCGGCCAACCGGGCAGTGGGGCGTTCGGGCGTTTGACCGGCGGACCCTACCCAAATTCACGCTCCCTACTCGCTACCAAGCCGCCTCGTCGCTTTCTCGCGCCCGACTCTGCAAAATCATCGGCCTAAAGTGTTCGGCTTCGAAGGCAACTCGTCTAGTTCAAGAGTTTAGGCGTTCTAAGCTACTCTGTAAAGTTTGAGCTTTTGGCGTTTGAGAAAATTTGGAAGGTCCGAGGGTTTCAGCAAAATTTTTAAATTTTGACGAGCCGCAAAACGTATAAAGTCCTAGAAAGTTTATAGCTATAAGCTTTTTATCCATTAGCCTAACGTCATTTATGGACAAAACAAGCCGAGCAAGAAAGAAAACTTAATTGAAATTTCATTAGAAAAAGCGCCACTTATCAAGTTGGGGGGGGGCCACTTTGGGTACCTATTAGAAGACACTTTTTTAATCGGTTTTCCGACTCTTTCTGGGGTAGTTTTTTACGCTGAGTGCGAATAGAGTCGCAACAGCATGCGAAACGGTTGGGTTTATCCAGAAAAACAGTGTAAAAATTTATTAATAAAGGTGTACTTATGCACAATTTTGGCTTGCCGCATTGTCAGGCAAGGTGGGCCGTCGCTCGGATGGGCGCCGCTCCACTCTTCCGAAATCGGGGCGCCTGGGCGCTTCGCGCTGCTCGGGCGCCCCGATTTCGAAACCCTGTACGAGCTCGCACCCATCCGAAGCGACTAGGCCCCGGGTGGCACGAAGCCTTATTTTTAGGCTCAAATTGGGTGTAAGCATCTCTAAATCTTAAAAACGTTTAGATAATGATGTTTTACTACTCTGATTTTGTTATATTCGGAACCAGCACAAAAAACTAGCCTAGAAAGACTCAAAAAGTCGAAAACCAAAGTGGCCCCCCCCAACTTGATAAGTACCGAAAAAGCTGGACTAAAGTAGTCGAAAATACACTAAAGCAAGCATTCTTTATTGAACCTTTTCATATACGTATGAATACAATACCTATTGCACCTACGAAAACAACTACAAATTCTCTTATTAGACTTATCTAACTCATCGAACCTTACAAATTTTCTTCAACGCTCGAACTATACAAGTTGCCGCAACGGAGAATCTGCCGGGGTTGCAACCGCCGCTTTCCCTTCTTTCGATTCTTGTTCTTTGTCGAATTGCCGTTTTCTTTCGTTAGGTTCGGGATCTAAAAATGGTAATTCGGAGGCAAATAAAAATAAAAAGATTTCGAGCGTTCCTCTGTATGTCAGCCCTCTTATGGCAACGCAAGTATACAGATTACGGATTTTTCAACTGCCCTACTGTAGTTCTTCAAATCGACACGGATGTTCAACTTCATCCCTGATTTATCGAACTTTTCCGCGCGCATTTGTCCACTTGCTGGGTCCCCCGTTGAATTTCGATAATTCCTCGCGCGTGTTTTTTGCAAGTCTGAGCTCTCCTTGCTTCTTGCATTATCATTCTTTCTTGTTAGTGCGCTCGCCTTTTCAAAAACGCGCCGCTTCGAACGCTGACCCCGTCCCCCACCTGCCAAAGCACTTGTCGTTTCTCGCCATTCGCGTTCGCATGTTTTCTAGCCCCCATACTTTCTCTTTTTTTCTTCTCCCTTTGTTTTCAGTTACTAATTTCAATTTTCCAGCAGTAAGATGTCGACCATCGAGGAACAGGTCGCCGCCATCCTCGGCGACTCCCCGCCGGCCAAGCTCGAAGATCTTCTGCTGGACAACGTACAAGCGACCGATGGCAAGATAAGCGGGATCCCGGAAGGTCTGGTCAACCTCGAAAACTTGTCGCTCGTGAATTGCGGCCTGACGTCTCTGGAGGTAAACTTTTATTTTGGCTATTTGTCTGAGGAATTTAGGGATTGCATTAATCTTGTTTTTGCAGGGGCTGCCATATCTCCCGAAGTTGAAGCGACTCGACCTCTCCCACAACGCGAGCCTGGCCAACACGTTCGACGTCGTCACCAAGCAGTGCCCGGAGCTCGGCGCCCTCGTCCTCTCGGAGTGCAAGATCGCCGACCTCGCCGCCATTGAAGAGCTGAAGGGTTGCAAGGTCGAGACGCTCGACCTCTACGGCAATCCGGTGGCGAGCGTAGCCGACTACCGCAATCAGGTGCCTTTTTTGCCCGCAAATCTTTATTGTCTTTTAGATCTTCAAGCTACTACCCGAGCTCAAGTACCTGGACGGCATCAACCAGGAAGGCGAGAACCTAGAAGAATCGGACCTCGATGACGAGGTTTGTATTTGTCATGCGCTTTTGCTACAAGTTACTTAATTAATCAATCTAATTATTTCTTTTAGGACGATGAAGAATACGACTCTGAAGACGAGGACGGGCCCGGCCTCTCTTTCCTGCAGAACAGCCACCTGGTCGACGAGGAAGACGAGTCCGAGGACTACGACCCGTCGCGAGGCAAGAAGCGCGGCCACTCGGGCGCCGGCGATGAGGAGGACAGCAATGAAGCCCCCGCCACCAAGAAATAAGCAAATACCTCATCCCGCCTCATTTTTTTCTCGATGTAAATGCAACTTTCCCCATTTTAAATTTCCCAGTCCGTGTTCATTTTCTCACCTTTTCCCAGTGCTGTTTTCCGGTGTTCCATGGGGCTATCGGGCCCAGTTGGGCAACTATGGGTACAGATTCCAGTTTGGTCTCACTTCTCGACAAATGCACACCCTCCCACTTGTTCTCAAATCTGACCTTTTGAAATGTTAAGTTATCGAAATAAACTTTTGTAACCCCCAAAACTTTACATTGATTACATGAAAAAGGATATACCTACCTTGCCTGGAAAGATTGGAAAGTACTGGAATTGCTCGTCGGGTATGTGCGTAGTCACTTCTTGGAGACTATACGATTTGAGGGGCGTTCGTGATCGTGAACGAGCCTTATTACGCTTAGAATTAGGCTTGACGAGTTTGGGCTTCGCGCAGACGTATCCATGTTCTTCCTCCCAATCTGAATAATACCGCGTTTCAGTATGGGACGACCAAGGGTCACCGAGGCCGATCCGTCAGGGAAGCTGAAGCGGGGACGACCCCCTACGAAACAACGTGAAGCGGCCGCCCGGACGGGATTCGATGGCAAGCTGTTTGAGCCGCCGAGGAGAAAGACGGTTCGAGCTTTTTTTGCTGACTGATGCAAATGTTTAGGTCTCCGTATTCAAGCAGCCCGTCACGCTCGTGCATACTACCAGCCGGGATACGAAGAAGGTTGCGAAGGAGGTGCAAGAGAAACGTGCACCGGTCAATCCCCCAGAGCATCCGTTCCCAGTGAGTTTTGGACCACATAGCTCAGAATACTTTTTTAGCTCTTCTGGTACAAATCGCTCGGAAACTTGGGCGCATCGGTGCCAGTTCAGCTCGCGGATAAGGTTTGTTGATTTTTCGGCATCTCAATCCTGTTTTAAGGCATTTGAACGGCAACGACAACCCCAATTTCTGCACTCGGGACTAACGCTGGGCGGGCGCATGGAGCGGATCACGGATTTGACAACGGATGCCGCGGCCAGCGCCTCACTCTTCCACTCATTGCACAACCCGTTGGGCACGAGGTGTGTTTCCGGTTTTTGCATATGATGTGATTTATTATATATTTAGTGTGAAAGGGCAACGGATGGGGAAAGATGCGCTCGAAGCGAACCCGTTTGTCAACATTGAAGCGGAGCAGCCACTAATAAAGGTTGAATATAATTACCTTCGTAAATTTTCATTTAGTCGATTCACATCAACCACCACGACATCGAGGCGCAAGAGAAGCGTGTGCTCGACGCGCGCAAGCGGCTAACAGAGATCCGGAAGAACTTTTTTGCTTGACCACCCTCATTTCAACATATCATTGAATTCGTTGTAAGTTCAAATGTATTTATTCGTTCCACTTTGTGATCTCGTCGATTACTTGCAATTCCTATGAATTCTTTCCATGCACTGGCGTATAAATATTCGAACGAAAGGTTGTCGTGGGGAAGCATGTAGCATGACTTTTTGTAACGCGATCATTCAATTTTTACGATAGATAAGTGCTGTCTCGCGAAAGCTGTACCCGATTTATTGTAAGGAGTTACTTAGACGACTGATGGGTTTTGGGAGTCAAGGCTTCGGCGATTGCGTATCGTTCTCCCCGTGGCTTTTCGATGCTGTCTTTGAAGGCAAGCCTCTGTCTCTGGCGGCCCATCGACTTTGCGTGTCAGCGTGACCGCGCTGTAATTGTATCTTGAAACAATCGCCTTTTCAAAAGGAATAGCCAATGCACATACCTTCGCGTCGACGCGCGGATCCTCACAGGGTTGAGCCGACCTGAAGACTCCTCGCTGAAAAGGCAGCGCGTTAACGTTATGTGTCCTTGCGTTACCTTGATTGTGAGCGGGGCTTTCGGAAGCTGTCGCGCGACCGTTCTGACGAGCGTCGCATCGACGTCCACTCGGCGCGTAGCTGAAAATCGCAGCGCTGCTTTCGTATTTTTCTGGGGAACCTACCTGTCTTCGCAGAGCCGGCGTGCGAATGACGACGATCAGCGGGTTGAGCACGGGGTCGATAAAAGCGGCCAGCCGCGCCAATTGGTACCATTTTGTTAGTGAGGCTAGCTGGAAATTAACAAGTTTAGGTTTTGGTTTGAATTTGGACCTGATCACGGTCGTCGATCCAGAAGACGGCCAGCTCGATGTAGGTCTGCCCGATCACCGAGACGAAAAACGCGCCGATGGAGAGGAGCAGCGTGTGGAAGAGCATTTCGCGTCGACGGTAGGGGCTTTGCTCCCTACAAAAATGGGTTGGTTCGAGAAGTTTTTTGGTTCTTTCGCATTTCCAGGGGGCCACATACCGTTTTTGACTCCCCAAAATCGTAAAAACCTGTCGATTTTCCATTCAGACGAAGTTCAAAATTTTAAGCGTTTATAATACCTGGTATGATTTCAAATCCGCCACCCCCCTGGAAATACCAAAGAACTAAGTTTGCGAGAGTTCATTTCTTAAACACCCAAGACGACACGACGCTTTTTTCGCTCACCAATTCGACAAGGTCGTGCTAGAGCTCTCTTGGGCTCTAAATTATGCATTTTTTGAAGAAATTTGGTAAGGTGCGCGTGCGTGCTGCGCAAGTTTCCGTACCTCAGGCCCGAGTGCAAAAAGTCGTGGTCCCGCCGCACCTTCCAGTGGTAGCACAGCGTGATCGTGAACGTCACGATGGAGATGAGGACAAACGTCACGGTGAACAGGGTGTGGCCGCTAAAATAGGCATTTTTGACGTATTTTCATTTTGTTTCGATTAGTGGAGATGAGCCGGAGCGTAGAAAAAGAAATAAATAGGAAAAATCTTTAGAAATAGGTCTTTTTAAGGTGAGCTAATGCCGTTACCGCAACAGATACGTGCCGAACTTGTGGAAGACGGCGGTGCGGTCGCAGTGGCGGCCAATTTCGGCGTAGTCGGAGCGGATTTCGGTACTCCTGGAAGCAGAACAGACTTTTTCCTTTTTTTATGGAATTTTCATAAAGCCAGCCTTGGAAATGGAAAGAAAAAACTCACGCGTTGCACTGTAGATAGTTGCGGCCCCGGGCGAGAGCGACGTAGAGCTGGTCGAGATTTCTGAAAACTTATGTGAATGTGGCCCTTGCGGTTCTGGTTTGTTAGCGGGGGAGGGGCACGCCTCCGCTTACTATTTCTTGAATTTTTTTACTCAGCCCGTAGATTGTTGCCTTGAAAATCTAATTCAACCGCACCAACCTGATCGCGCTATGCTGCAGCGTCGAAAAGACGACGTGCGTGACGATGAGCACGAGCCAGACGAGCCCGAACACGGACACCACCGACACGCGCGACAGATGGATCGACTTGCCCGACATTGAGCGGTTGATGACCACCTAGAAGCCTTTTTGAAAGGCAATAGAAAAGGAAAATTTTTAGGTGTTGTCTTGCGTATTCCTTCAACCATACACTTACCAAAACAAGCACGAGCAGGTGGATGAGGCCGGTGAGGGAGCCGTTCTGGGCGAGGCTGTACAACGTCTCCTGGACGAGGTGCTTGGAGTATTCTAAAAATGGTCAATTTCTTGGAGAACGCCCTGGAAATACCGTGGTCGGCGAACAAGTGGGTGCCCAGCGTCTTGGCGATGATCAGCTCCGGCGTCTTCTCGTTGTGCTGGAAAATGAGTTTAGCCTAAGCGTTGGCCTAGAATCAAGTCCAAAAAAGATCTCTCACATCCTCATTCACCGGCCCGTAGGGCTGGCGCTCCAGAAAGTCGCTGAACAAGAAGCCGAACGACACCAAGAAGAGCACGTTGGAGAAGACAATGTTGAAGATGAAAAGCACTAAAACTGGAATTGTCGCTAGCTGGCAGTGATTCTTTGAGAAAGCTCAGCCAGACACATTTCGGCAAGTACTCACCGGTAGCCGTGCTCAGGTGCTTCTTCGTCTTGATGAGCAGGATGACGACGAGCACCGTGTTCACCACCACCACCACGAGCAGCACCACCTCGATGTAGAAGGCACGCCACGCCTGCATTGCCAACTCACTAAAATGTTTGACGTCAACGAACAACGCCCCGAAACGCACCCGAATTTCCCGAGGTTGCCCAGCTCGCAAATGTAGTTGTTGCTGTAGATGCAGCACTTTTGCTGGACGGTAGATTCTTTATTGACGAACGCTACTTGAAAGTAAAAACAACGTACCTAGTAGATTGCCATCCGGGTCGTCCTCGAGCCCGCCGTCCAGCAGTGCGGCCTCCACTTCGATACGGCAGCTGACAAAAAAAGAAATTTGGATTATCACGATATTGTAGGGCAGGTAAGCTGGCAGAAATCATTTGTCGAAGATGGAAGGATTTTAAAGCAGAATCAACCTCGCAAAAACGTTTAAAGTACCTCGTCAGCTCCTCCAACTGTTGCCACAACTTCACGGTGGCCATTGCAAAGTGCTGAAGAAGGAGCCGCGTTTTTAGGACCAGCGACGGCAGCTCGGAGTCCTGGTTGATGTTTGAAACGAGGTTGACGCTAAAATTGAAGGTTGATTTTGTTGTTTTAAAACATACTTTAACAAATTGAGAAAAGCCGTATCGTTCGCCAGGGCTAAGCCAAGGTTGGAGACTGCGTTTGGGGATTGTGTCACGAAATCCTGAAAAAAGGTTATTAAAACCGCCCTTTCCTGAAGAATCCCTGCTAGCATGCCCGAAAATTACCTCGAGCGTGTTGCAGCCTCGGGAAAAGCGCTGGAAAAACGCCGGAAATTTGACGAACGGAATGGACGTCCCGGAGCAGCGCTAAATACAAAAGAATGCTAGAAACGCGAAGCCAGCTAACCGCCCGAATCTGCGCCTGGCGCTTCTCCACGGCGGGCACGTAGCATTTCGCGTAGACGTCGGCGTAAGTGGACGTGATCTCATCGCAAATGTATCTGTAAAAAGAGAATCTCTGCAAGCCTACCATTTCCTAAACGGTCTCTGCTAGCCTACCCTTCCCAAAGAATACCTGCTAGCTTCCATTATACAAATTGCTAAAAAACTCACTGTCTCTGCCGATTCGCGCGCTCGTAGAGCAGCGCAAAGATCTCTCCATATACGTGCATATTCAGCGCGTCCGCCTCGGCCAACATGTGGGCCCGGTCGCAGAGCTAAAAACGGGAACCTCAAGAATCGCTGCTAGAACAGCTGTGCTCCGAGGTAATTTTTGCACTGTAGCTGGAATCGGCTTGGGGTCAAAAAATTGACAGGGCTAGAATTTGCCTTCTAAGTCCCTTTAAAATCGATTTAACGACTTTAGGCACTCACCACGGCATAGGCGTACTTCAGAAAGCCGGCCTGGAACTCGCGGTGGTAGCGATGCTGCGGCCCGAAGCGGACGATCTGGTTGACCTCGCAAAAGTGGAGACCCTTCATCAGCCAGACCTAGAAAAAAATGATATAAGGTGCTAAGGGATAGGGGAAGGCAGGCTAGCAGAGGTTTTTTAGGAAACGGTACGCTAGCAGAGATTATTTGGGAAAGAGCCGAACAGTTTCATTCGCCTACCAGCGGCCGAAATTTCGGGTCCTTGACGTAAAACTGGTAGTCGATGTAGCAGATGATCTGCTTCTCCATGTAGAAACGGACCTAGAGAATTGTGTCATAATCGGAAATGGGTCCCACGATGACTTGACGTGGCGACTGGAGGACGATGCGGTCCATCTCGTTGGTGCACAGCGCGTAGATCTGGAAACGTTTGGGTATAACGTTAATGCGCAAGGCAAAGAGTCAAACGATTACGCGCTGAGAAGCCGACCTTGGCGCTGTCGTTGAAGGGGGCGATCCAGCGGCTGAAGCGGTTGCTGCTCCCGGCCGCCACGCTGATGCCGAGGAAGATGAAGAGGCAGCAGGACAGCCGGACAGAATGATCCCACATCTATACATAGGGCCCGATGAGGGGGATCTGAAAGAAAAGGTTAGAGAGAGAGAGAGAGAGAGAGAGAGAGAGAGAGAGAAAGAGAGAGAGCGAGAGTGAGAGAGTGAGAGAGAAAGCGACTCGACGACTTAGCCTTTCAAATTTATTGTCATCGGCTTTTAGAGAGAGGACACATAAAAAGTAGGCTCTAATCCGCCCGAAAGGGCACCCTGACCCAAAAATCATAAGCTTCTATCTAAGCGGTCACGTGTTCCGCGCAAATACCAAATGCTGTGCGGAGCCCAAGTGGCCCTAAAAAGTAATAATCATCACCGACGCGCGACGACGACCAATATCTGGCTAATATCTTGGGCGGCTACACTGAGGAGGGAGCGGTGCCGGGGCACGACATGAAAACACACAGACAGACGCTCACCAAATTTTTACTCGATTCCCGGTGCGCCTCGGGGGGTAAACAATTCGCGAAAATGAGTGCAGTTGACCGTGAACGCACCTTTGGGGTGTGTGAGAAGAGCGTCGGTGGTTGGGGAAACTATCAGAGATTCCTGGGGAGCTGGCAGCAATGCGTTTCCGCATATGGTGGAAATGTCATGCGAGACCTATCCTAGCTTGTCTAAATTTTCTGCTGATTTTCACCTGCTTTCGAAATTTTGGAGAAAATCGCTTAGTTAACCTAAGCCGAAGACAAAAGCCGCGAAACAAGGACAGCCTACCCATAAGCTAAAAGTAAGCCTACGCTAAGCGTATGCTACGCTAAGCCATGCCAAGCGTAGAGAAAACGAAGAAGAATGAGCCGGAAAAGCAGATAAATGAAAAAGCAGAAAGAGCACCAGAATTCCAGACCCCGCGCAAAAATAGACAACAAGTATCACGCGAACGGCGTATTCTTAGGCTTAGGCCCAGGCGCGAAAGGTGTGTTGTCTAGAAACGGGGCTTTAGGTGTACCGCACACCCCAGATATCCCAGGTGCCAAACCGACCGGATTTCCACTCAACGAGACCCATCTGGGGGCCCCAGGAAGGATCAAAGGGGCCCATTGCTCACAGGCGAGTACCCCGACTTAGCGCCCCCAAAAGCCGATGCGCTAGATGGGGGAGGTATGCTCGGTAACAGGGAAAATCCAAAAAGGCGAAGCGAAGCCTGGATCAACACGGATAAGGGCTGACCACTAAAAATAGGCGTGCCGCCGGGCCGGGGCCCTTCAACCCCGCGGACCCTTGGACCCGGGCGACGCCTCGAGATTGGCCGCGATTTGGCCCCGGGGCGGTGACATGGAAATTGATCCCCAGCGCGGCAGAAACCCGCGACGATACCCACTACAGTGTCCGAGAGGGAGGAGGCCCCCAGGAAGGGAGGTCCATAGGAAGAGAAACGAAGTGAGTAAGAGAAACGGATCTATATCTTTTTACGCACAGCCCCGGCTAAATGGTCTTGACAGTTAGGGCCTAAAACATCTATTCAAACCCCGACTACCACTCAAACATTTAGTACAAGCTGGCCAAGTCAGCCAAGTCACTAACTCACGACTACCATGTTGACGGAAGTCCGGCCGCACGCAATCAAGAGTTGGGGCCGGCGACCCGGATTTAGTACACTGCTTTTTTGGCGCATCCCATTCCCCGCTTCGGGTTCGGAACGGCCGGAAGTCTGGGATAGTTGTCCCTCTGCCATCTCTGCCAAGCGAGCGCGTAATGTCGAAAATTCTACAGGGCCGTTAAACAACCGAACAACCCTTCGCGTCTTCACTCTTCGAAAGATCCGAGACCGAACCTCAATCATTCACCGCGCGTAGCCACAAATTGGACCCCGCAATGCCATAATTGGTAGCATATAGGCACAAATTAGAGCTGCACCGACAATTACTAATATTAATCGAACTTTACAGCAGCTTCGCACCATTAATTACCCTCCTCACCAAAAGATAGGGGGCCCAAAAATCAGTTTTCCAAATGCAGTACAGCGCAGGGCCTCAACAATAGAACCAGAACTAAAAAAATTTTCAGCGCGAAGAGTCACCAGTATTCGACCTTGAACCTCCGCTGTTGCTCGTCTGGCGCAGTAGGAGGCCTCACGACGTTCGAAGATCGACGAGCCTTGGGGAATGGGGTACAGCATCTCCGTATTGCATTGCGGTAAATCGATCGCCGGTTTCGGGAACTTTGTAAAGTAGAACAAGTCACCGATTCCCCTTGTGGTGTCGCATGTTTGCTGCTCAAGGACCTCAGATTTACACATTTTATAGCAATAACAATTCATTTCAACAAAAAAAATTACTTAAGCGGGATAAAGCGAGAAGAATGGGTAGCTCCGATACCAGGTCGACCGTGCTTCACAGGCTTGTAGGTGATCGCGAACTCGCCGAGGTAGTGGCCGATCATCTCGGGCTTGATTTCAGTCTAAAAAGAAAAATCATGAAACGGATAACAACTATAACGAACCTGGTTGTAGACCTTGCCGTTGTAAATTCCGACGACGGAGCCGACCATCTCGGGCAGGATGATCATGTCGCGGAGGTGGGTCTTGACGGTGGCGGGCTTCTCCAAAACGGTCGCGGCCTTCTTCGATTTCTGTAGACGCGCGAGGAGGGCGAGGTGCTTCCTCTTCAGCCCGCGGGCGAGGCGTCTGCGTTGGCGGCACGGTAGGAGCTTCGAGAGTTGATCCCTGAAAAACGTATATAATGATCCACAAAACCAAAAGGGGCTCTACCGGGCAGCGCAACAAAATTTCGGGCTGCAAAGACCTAGGCCGGTCGGCAATGCAGTGGAGGAGACAAACCAAAACGGGGGCTTGGTGCACATGGGAGGGGGTCCAAACTTTTGAGGATATGAGGCTACAACCTACGTTTTTAACCTCAAAGCGCATTTAAGAACTCGGCTCTGGGCCCAAAGATATCTGAGAAAAAAAGCTAAGCTAAGCCGAACCTCGGGTCTAGGCTTATTTCTTAGTCCAAGCGAAGTCAACCGTAGGCTTAAGCCAAAAACAACGCCTTGTAGCCCCCTATCGCCAAGACAAGACAGCCGCCCTCATGTGCACAAGCATTCAACACGATCAAATAGCAAACTGGACCTGTTCATGTCGAGCAGCTGGTCGAGGTCGACGCCGCGGTAGGAGAACTTGCGGAATGTTCTCTTCCTCTTCAGCTCGGCGAGCTGCGCTTCATCAGCCATGTTGAACCCTGCAAGAAAACGATAAATAAATGGTAGCGTGAAAGAAACTGGAAAGGAATGGAGGGAAAACAGTAAACGGAATAGCGCCAAGAATACCGCAAAAAAGGGCTGGAAATACGCGGGGGGTGTTTGAGGAGAGTGGCTAATACGTGATCTATCGAATAAGCATAATTGTAAGATTCTACAACGACGAGCGACATGAATTTCGGGCAAACTTTTGGTTAGCACAGAAAAATTTGGAAGCGGCTGCGGGCGGGCGGTCGAGGGAATTTCCTACCGCAAGGGGGTCGCGAGGGGACCCTGGGCGCGCCTTTGAACACCTTTCGGAATTAATCTCGTTGGATAGCGTAAACAGACGAGACGGGAGAGAAAGCGATAAGAAGAAATTGAGCTTCCAGCCCGGAAAATTATTGATCGTTTTGAAAAATTGTGATTCATTTTGCTAAAATTTTTTGGGCTTTTATATTGTAAATTAACACCCCGAACACCAGAAATAACCCGTCTAGGCTGATGTGAGGATGAAGGCGTTGTTGCTGTTGTTTTTATTCGCTAGCTTCTGCTGTGCACAAAAGAAATCCGAGAACACCACGAAAGCCGCGGTCGACGCGACGGTTCCGCTGATTCTGAAGGCGACGCTACCGCCGCTTCCGGCGGCCCAGGCGGTAGATCGAGGTGAGTGTCCTCTGTGTAGCGGGTTGGAGGGAGAACACGGCGGCACGATGATGTTATACAGCTTTAAAACGACGCCAAGAGGATCACATTAATAATGCTTATAACAAAATTGAATTAGCAAGCTATGATTTTTTCACCACTGTGCGCACGTTGCTGAAAGCTTGCACCACCTAATTGCGCTTAGTATTTTTGGGGCGTTATCTAAAGGGATGAAAACGAGAAGCCAATCCGGCCCTCTAAGTTAACCCTGGGTTTAGAATGGTGGGAGAAAGTCATTTTTGTTGTAATTGCGCGTCTCGTCCGTCCCAAAGAACCTCCCGATTTTCAGGCCGTTATCTCGGGGATGACGAGATCCCTACCTATGGTGGGCTAGCCGGGTGTTTGGGGAAATTCCAACTCGTTTAGAGCCCGACCTGCCCGAGGAGGACGAGCAATCAGACGAGCGCGAAGGCGATAGGGACAGTGATGTTAGTGAAGAAAGGTGGGCGTAGTTTTTTTGCAAGGTTTATTGGGTAACTAATCGATCTTAGGAAAGAGGAGGACTTTATCGACCGCCCGACCTTGGATCGTGTCCCGCACCCGGAAGTCGAGAGACCGGATGTTGTTTCCGTCATCTCGAGCGCGTTCAATAATCGGTAATCAGCTTAGTAACCATTCAGAAAAGTCTAGAAAAACTTTCTCATGCCCAAAAATCAAGACCGACCTGCTCACCGGCACTAGCATCGGCGACCTCAGCCCCGAAGACGTCGGCATCATCGCGTCGATGGGCGACGCCGTGGCGGTCAGTGCCGCAATATATTTTGGTTCTGTTTCCTTAGCGAGGGGGAGTTTCATGTCGTGGTTTTTCACAATTTTGCTCCTTTTCGGGACCACTTCAACTCGATCCGATAGACGTTTGCCCCGGGAAGTTCCCCTCCCCCCTTGCTAACGAAGCAGAACCAAGATTTTGGGACCCCCATCACTTACCCCGGGCATCCATATTTAGATCTCCTACACCTCAGATTTGGTTGGTGGGCGAGAGTAGGTGGCGGCTTGTGATCGTCTTTTTGTTCTAACTCCATTTTTTTGCGAATTGAATGCAAAGCATGCGGCGTAGATTTGGCTATTTTTGGAAGCTTCAAATTTTAGACTGGCGAAGGGCTGTGGCCACAGACAGACATCGAATTCCGAGGTGCCGCCTTCCCGATCGGCGGTGATGCGACAATTGATGGGCTCGTCACGATTCCAAGTGGGTTAAAGGGACCGCGCCGTCTAGTTTTCAGATATCCTGCGTGAATTCAATCCGAGGTTGACGGGCGTATCGCACGGCATGGGTACGCGGGATCAGCTTCCGGCCCATCAGCTCTCCGTCGCTGTATCGAATGCCACATCTTCCAGCATGCCGGAGCAGGTAGGAAAAGAACCCTATTAACTTCTTGTTAAAAAATCGAAAATAGAGGTAAAAAAGCGCCTTTCAGGCCACCGAACTCGTCAGACGCATCAAAATTTTGCGAGACGCCGACTTTAATAACGAGTGGGTGATGGTGATCATCACAATTGGGACGCAAGAGGTAAAATAACTGAGAAAAAATACAATTTTGAAATCGGCAAGTATGAAACGCTATATAAAACTCTAGGTCTGTGCGCATTGCCGGGGGCCCGATGTGGCCGCGCTGCAGCGCGCTATTGATATCTTGTCAATGGGCCTCCCAAAGGTTAGAAATCTCATAGAAGTTTTACTTACTTTTTAATATAATTTTTAGACATCCTTTTCTTCATTGTAAACTGGGAAAGACGTAATTTAGGCGCTCGTCGTACTACTCGGGCCGGTGCACGTCTCCAGCGCGTTCAACCAGAAGGCCAACCTGCTAAAGTAGGGGGTATAGGTTTTTCAGTATTTTTGAAATTTAGAACTCGCTGCTCGTGCTCCCGGAATCAATCCGGCGGCTTTATGGACGAGCTGAGCGATTCGTGGCAGAAGGCTTTCCAAAGGCTGCAGAAAGATGCCGATGAGCATCCTTTCAAGGTAAATTCAAAATCCTTTTGTAAAAATCGTTCTTTAGCGCCCGACGTTTGGTCTGTTAGCTATCCCGATGCTAACGATCACCTCACGGTTCCCCTACGGGCTTTTCATGAAGGACCGGCCGCTGCTTAATCGGTGAGTCCCAGTAAAGAGGCTCAATTTTTCCTCCAGACGTGGCCATAACTATGCGACAAAGTGGTTGTGGAATCGATTGATTGCCGGTGATTTTTGAGTACTTCTAAAAGTTACCTTTTTTACTAGGTGACAAATACAACCTATCATCTGCTACTCTATCCCAGGATAGCTACTATTGTCCATCAACGGTAGGTCGACAAAAACTGGGTGCAAACTTGTTTTGGCTAAACTTAGTGCACCACCTTTCAGTGGCATAAATAACGAAAAATCCCCTTCAGGGCTGTCCCTACTTCCGCACGACCGCAAACGCGAGGGCCTGCCAATTGCTCAGCCTAACGGAGGCAAAGGACACCGAACTGACCCTCGGCAGTCGGGGGAAAGTCTTGAAAAAGGTATTTTTCTGCTTCTCTACCCTTGAAATCCCCCTCAATAGCCCCGTCGAACCGTCAAGAAGCTCTACACGATCGCCGCGTGCATTGTAGTGATCGCTTTTTGCGTGGTGATCACCGTGGGCACAATATTCTACCAAAAGAGCAAACAGGTGCGGGATAAACGACAAATTTCAGAATCGAACCTGTATTTCAGTCTCGGCACGGCCGATTCGAGATCGTCGACGAGGCGCAGAAAAAGTTTGAGGAGGCAAAAGCCGAGGAAGAGAAAGCCCTGATCCAGCGGGCCAACAGCCGCCTCGAGCGCAGGCTCGAGACGACCAACGACGAGTCGAGCGCGTTATGAAATATGTTTCAATTTCAGCTAAAAGTCAATTACTTTCCGCTCCCTATTCACCTTGGCCATATGTATCTCGCTTCTAGTAACATGTAATTTGTGTAAATCCAGGTTCTAGGCTCCGATCTTCTAGGCTAGACCGCCGTGTTTCAGCGTGCTTTACTCAGGCTTGTAAGTTAAAACCCGAATTTACGCTGTTTTCTCTGATCGCATTTGTACGTAGCCGCGTTTTGTGTGCCGTTCGGTAGTCACAACGACTCGCCCCCCACTTCCCATTCCACTTCGACACCCAGGGTCCCCCATAGCCTTTTTGGTCATTGCCCAAAGTCAGCCTTAATCGAATAGCCTTGCGACTTTCTCTCCCTTCTCGAACTGGTTGCTTTTCTGTTTGTGACGCACAGCATCTACAGACTTCCTTCCTGGGGACCAGACCCCCGTCAATTCACTTCACCCTGTGATTCGACTGTGTGACGCATCTGTCAACGATTAAATAAATACTTCAAGGACGCTTCTCACTTCAAAATACAAAAGTAGAGGAAGGCGGAAGTTATTTCACGTCACGATTTCAGTGGATTAGCCGATAATACACCCATATAAAGAGATTGCGACAGCAGGGGCCAACATTTATCGAGCTTTTATTTTTTTAAAAGCTTTTTATATATAGTAATTTAAGTTTAGTTTTTCTTTTAGAATTCCTTTCCCGGACGAAAAATTTTTTTTTAGAAAGCGGTGTGGGGGGTTTCCGAGACGCTACACTTTACGCCAGCCACTTGTGGGACCACCGGTCCTTTGCCGATCGCTCGGCGCTCTTCCAGATTTTTGTGAAACGGCCTAAATTGTCTTGACCCCGAAACTTTGCCGCTTATTTTGCCTCGTATCCGCGCTAAAATGATTCCCAGCGCCTCTTTTTGACCTCCGAGCGCGTTCAGCATGCGTAGACCTCAAAATTTCACCCCGTACAGATTTCTGTTGCCTAACATCTCCGACTCTCCGGGCGTTATTTCTCCTTTCCGGTCCTTCCAACACCTTTCTTGTTTTCGAGACCGTTCTACGTTTTCATTTTCATTACATACTTCATTTTTCAGACGCGATGAAGTACTTGGGCGCCTACCTTCTCGCGAATATGGGCGGAAATGCTTCCCCATCAGCCAAGGACCTGCTCGCCATCCTCGGTTAGTTTATTACTTACTGACTACCGAAAGGAAAAACGGCCATTCCTTTCACGTTTTTTTTTGTCAACCGATTATTCTTTTTTTAGGATCGGTCGGCCTCGACTGCGACATGGATGAGGCCAACAAGGTGGTCAACGAGCTGAGCGGCAAGAAAGTCGACGATGTGATCGCAGAAGGAAAGAAGAAGGTCTCATCCGTGCCCTCAGGAGGAAGCGGCGCCCCTGCCGCCGCGTCCGCTGCCGCCCCAGCAGCAGCTGCTGCTCCCGGTGCGTTTCCTTTCGTTTTTGTCGCTCACTCGGTGCCGTCGCCGTGCTCCGCGTAGGAAATAACTGTTGGGTTTGGCGATGTAATATTCAAGTTGAGAGGCCATTTTGCTTTCGCATACGTTACGGTAAACTTGGCTTCACTAATGCGTTGATCCGTTTACCCCGGTATCACGCTTATCGTTTACCTATGTTCGGTCATTACCGAAGTGTAACGCTCGTGGGTCTTGCTCTCGCCATGGAATTTGTAATTCCTCCCAACTTGAATAGTACCGTAGCCGCCGTTAACCCGTTGTGTTCGTAACTGATTTGCCTTTTTTCAGCCGCCAAGAAGGAAGAGCCCAAGGAGGAATCCGACGAAGACATGGGATTCGGACTTTTCGACTAATTTTGCTGTTCATGTCTACATTGTTATTTTTTTCTCGTTGATAAATACATTTTGCGACGCGATTGAATTGAATATCAAGCCTTGGCCAAGCACAATATCTATGCACATTGGAACAAGTGACGTTGTGGGTCGATCCGCAGCTCTTCATAGCGTTCCTCGCTGTTGTGGAAAGCACAAAATTTCTAGTCCGCTTGTTTCGGGTATAACGGGTGAAGCTTCCGTTCGCCGTCATAACGTTCCCTTGCAGCTAATCAACGATGGGCAAGCTAAAGAAGACGCAGAAGTATGGGCGCAAAGCGATGGCTCGGTTGATTAAACCGACGGATCAGCGAATGTTAGTGATTTGGTCTTGACTCCAACCTTGGAATTTACAGAAACGAGAAGGACCGGGTCATCCGGAAGAAGAAGGAAGACGAACATGCGCTGAAGTTACACGAGGCGTACGTTTTTAGCATTCGTTCATAACCTGGTTTTTTTAGTCCACAAACCTCCTCGGCGATGTTCCTGAAGTACAACAGCCAGCTGGGCCCCCCATTTCACGTGATCATCGACACCAATTTTGTCAACTTTACAATCAAGAACAAGATGGATTTGTACACGGAGCTGATGAACTGCCTCTACGCAAAAGGTATAACTTTGCCTGGGTTTTTACACGGTGGTATCTAAGAGACAATGCATTCCTGTTTCCAGTGATCCCGTACGTCTCGGACTGCGTGATCGGTGAACTCGAAAAGATGGCGTCTCGGTTCAAGATCGCTTTGAAAATTCTGAAGGACAGCCGGGTCCAGGTTTGGCTTGAGGGTTGTTTCAAGTTGTGGGTTTTTCAGCGACTCTCCTGCTCCCACAAAGGCATCTACGCCGACGACTGTATTGTGCAACGCGTCACACAGGTTCGTGTTTCTATCTTCGGGCGTTGCATCGTGGTGTGGTGTTTGTCTATCCATATCTATCAACAATTATTTTTTTAGCACAAATGCTACATCGTTGCCACCTGCGACAAGGACTTGCGGCGACGAATTCGCAAAATCCCCGGCGTCCCCATTATGTACATCAGGTGCGTTTCTTGAGGTTTTCGGGCTTCCTTGAATTTTGTATGCGAAACTCGACTAATATATCCGTTTTAGGAATCACAAATACGAGATCGAGCGCATGCCGGACTCGCACAATTTCTGAAGACGGCTCCGCTGCGGCTCGTTCACCAAACGTGACTTCGTTATTTGTTTTTCGTTATGTTTTTCCCGTGATAAACAGTTTTCAGCAGACAATTAGCGTTTAAGAATTCGCAAAACCTTTGGAAGAAGTCGGACGGAGTGACACGCACCAAAACAGACAAGCTACTTGAATCGAAGGAAGCGCTTGGAAGCTGTATTAAGTTTCTATTCTCTGAGGTTCGGGACTAGCGAGCAGCGTCTTTGATGGTGTAAGCGCCTCATGAGCATGGATTTAACTAGACCTTTACGTATACCAAATCTGATTTGCAATATTTTATTTTCACAGGGCGTCACGGCCTTTTTCGCAGTATCATTTTCCAGGGTTCCCCTGCTGTCCGGTCCTCGCACCCCTTCCACTCGAATTGGTCCCCCGGTGTCGCGTACGGGCCGAGGGGGGTACCCCAGTGGTTTCTCGGGTGTGGGGGGATCAATCTGGCACGCAACGCCGGCACCAGCGTGCGGCCGCGGCGCGTGCGCGGCGCGTATTTTTAGAAGCCGGGGGCTACCCCGAAGTCGCGCTGAAGTTATCGGTTTTGCCGCGCGGTGATCGCGCGCAGCCAGCGGGCTTTTGGTGCCCGGGGCTATTTTGGGGGGTCGGCTGGTCGGAGCTGGGCAGAAGCCGGGCTGCTATTCGGCTGCTAGGCCCGGCTATAGGTGGCAAATTACGCTGGGTGGATGGCTATCATTTTTCACCGGCCGCTGTCGTTTTCCTATTCGATTCGAGGCTTTTATGGAGGCAACTTTTGCGCCTAAATCTCCTGCTCGTTATTTTGGCGATTTTCATGTTGGATGTAAAGGTTTTATCGAGATTCTCGGCTCCAAAGGCCGCGATTTCCGGTGTCTGGAATTTAGCCAGCTTTGGTTGAGTTTTTCGTGGAACCTCGTTGATTTTATGCAATACATAGCCCTGACCGTGTAGTTGTTCACTTTTGATATTAATTTCCGAAGATTTTCAGCTGATTCTCTCCGCATTTCCGCTAGCAAGAGCTTGCCGAATTCCAGCCCAGAGCGCTGTCGGAAATTAATTCAATTCCCCGATTTAATAGAGCTTTCTTGGCAAGCCTTTTCCAGTTTATCTTTAAGACCATTACTGTAATTTTACTGAGATCATTTCTCAAAGGCCAGCGGCTACATTCGCGCCTTAATATTTACAGGTACACCTAGCGTACTCACATAATATTGTTGCTCCATGGACCTAAATTTTGTGATTTGAGGATAAAGCTGGCTTCATTATATTCGAGCATGGCACAATTGCTTTGCATTTGACTAAATTTCTAGATTTTAATGTAGAACGGAAATTCGACTGTTTGCACTGTTTGTATACTTTTTGATAATGGCAACTTTAAACGGCTCGGATGAAGTTCTAGAATGCCGTAACTGTTCAGAGAATGTTTAGATTGTCCAGTTTTTTATCGTTTTTCATTAATTTTACCTTGACAAGGGCGTTATCTGGTTCTGCGGGTTCTGTGACCGGCCGTTGATCACCAGCCTTTATTTTCTGTTGCCATTTCGATACCTTTCTTCTAATTTTTGCGTAATTTATATATTATTCTCATCAATTCTTATGAATCTCAAAAACCTTCCAAATTTGCAGTACCGTGGTCGCCCGAATAAGTGGAACGAGTGGCGGGCCCGTACCGCTGCCCCGTCCCAGCTTCACCCACGTCTCAGCAGGTTTCTATTTCCAGATTTCAGCGTATTTTACATTAAATTGATTCAGCTTTAGCTTTTGTTTAATTTAATGCCCCCTCCCCCAGATACCCCTAGTACTATACAAAACCTATTTACTCGGCCCGCCCGGGCGCTGGTTATATGCTCGGCTTGCCTTCGAAACCCCGGTGCCATTTGGGGATATGCAAGCTTGTATTATTTTTAATTTTATGATAGCTGTTTTAGAAGTATTTACATCCTTTAAAACCAGTTTGAATTCTTCTAGAAGGCTTGTTTTTCAAGCTAGGCTTACTCCTCACTTCAGCGAACCCCGATTCCATTTTGGGGTAGATGCAAGCTTACATTAGTTTATTTTGCGTCGATAGGACTTTTATAAAGCTTAAAAGGAACCGTTTAAGATGGTGTAAATTCTTTTAAAAACTTTTTATGCAGGTTCGGCGGAAAAAGGTGAAGGCGCTTGATTTTGAAGCAAAGCTGCTTGGGGATTCAAAAAGGAATATAGTATTTTCAGTTATTGGTCTAATTTTATATATACACCCAAATTAAGGATTCTCAAAAGTTTTTAGGTTTTTGTCAAACGGTTGCTTAAAAAGGTGAAAAAATATTTTTATCGATTTCTGTGTTGTCACAGCTTTCTAAAACTGTATAAATGCAGAGAAATTTTGTATATAAACGATATAGGTATTGATCCTCATCTATTCCAAGGTCTATCATTGATTTTAGCAATTTTGAAAGCACTAGGATTTTCTGAGGGGTATTTTTAGCGTTTTCTGAACTTTCTAGGCTTTATAAAACTGTAATGTTTTCCAAAATTCGTACAATGCTTAGATTAATGTTTATTTAATTGATGTATAAAATCAGTAAGAAGTTACGCTCCATTTTCAGGATTCCGCGTGCGGTGCGCCCGTCTCCGCCACTCGGCTCCGTATGCGCGAGCCCACGAGCCGTCTCGCCCTCTTCTATGCGCAGTGCCGTTGCTGATCGGTTGGTGCTGCACAATTGTAGAATTCTTGTAAAGAACACGTAGTTAATTCTAAAAATATACTGGTTAACATTTTTCCAGATCTGCGAGTGCGCAGCCGCACACATCTGCAACCACGGGCCCCCAGTGTGCGATCGCGTCGCGACCATACGCCGTGACTGGTCGGTTTCTTGATCCCGAATGATCACTGCTAGCTTGCCAACTGACTATTCCTAAAGAATCTCGGCTAGTCTACCTTTTAAGGATAGCTGAGGGTCTCTCCTCCCCCAAAAAACTCCGCTAGCCTCCTCCATTTTATTCTCTACTGGCTTCCCAGTTCCTAAAAAACTCCGCTAGCCTGCCTTTCCTGAACCTCGGGTTCTGAAAGAAGCTGCTGTAAAGTACCCCGATCAAAGAATCGCTGCTAGGATGCCGTTTCCCTAAGAATCTCTGCTAGAATATATCTCTTGCTCTTCGGATCTTTCCCTCTCTCTCTCTCTCTCTCTCTCTCTCTCTCTCTCTCTCTCTCTCTCTCTCTCTCTCTATTTCCTAAGCAACCCCTGCTCGTATACCCTGCTAGGGTCTTGAGATCGGAAAAATCTATGGAAAACTCTAAAACATCTAAAAAAACTTTGCAATCGCCTTGAAGAATATCTGCCAGCGTGCCCTTTCATAAAGAATCTGTGCTAGCCGGCCCAAACCCATCATTTTGCAGAAGGGCTGCCGTTGTCGAGCGGACCTCCGGATTCGTTGTGTGGAGGAGGGGAGGAGGGGCCCTCCCCCAACCTCTTCCACCAACAGCCCTCCACCTCTAAGCAGCCGCCATCCCCTCCACTACCCCCGCCAAGCACCAATGGTAAGTCTAACCTAAGCCTAAGTCTAAGCATAAGCACTTTCAGAATCACCCACCGGCGAATTGGCGCCTCTGGTAGCGCCCCTCGACGAGCCGGGCCCGTCCACTAGCAGCGGCCTCCCCTCCGGCGGCTCCACCTCGTCCTCAGCGTCAACCCGGAAAATCCGGTTCTCCTTCCGGTTACGGCGCAAGGAGGCGCAACGCCTCCATGGCATCGCCTGCCGGCAGCCGAACGCGCTGAAAAAGAAAGGTGGGTGGAGAAGCGGAATTCTAAGCCTAAACTAAGCTTAAGCAAGATCTAAACCAAGCCTAAGCCTAAGCTACGCTGAGCCCAAGCCGATGCATTAGATGCAAAACGCAGCCCAATCCTTTCAGGAATGCTCTCGGTGCTGATCGGCAGCCTCGACTTCATCTCCTTACTCGACCGCGCGAAGGACAAAGACTCCCTGATGGCCAAGCTGCGCACCGAGGAGCCGCCGATCATTAGTGTGCCGGCATTTGAGCGGACGCCGAGGTGAGCATAGCGAGGATCCAGAAGTTACGATCAGTTTTAGGCCCCCAATCGCACCCCCGCCTGGCGACCCGAACGTCGTCGTCCCGCCGCCAGCCGCCGCGCCCCTGCCCGCGACGCCGACGGCAGCGGCCCCGCCGCGGCCACCTGGGCCCCAGCCGCCGGGACCCCCAAACCCCTCGCCGTTGCTGGTCGGGTTGCTGAGGTGGGAGGGGGAAGAGCTAGCAGGGATTCATTAGGAAACGGGAGGCTAGCAGAGTTTCTTAAGGAAATGGCAAAACCCTTTTTCAGCAACCAACAACAACAACAGCAACAACAACCCCACCAGCAGCAACCGCCGCAGCAGCAGGCCCCTGGCCCTCCGGGCCCTCCCCAACCTGTCCCGCCCGGCCCGCCGCACCTCATCCACATGCCCCCGGGCCACGGTCAAATGGGCCAAATGCCGCCTGGGTACTACCCGCCGGGCGCCGGCATGCCGGGCGGACCCGGCGGACCGCCGCTGACACCCGGCGGAATGCCGATGCACCCGCAGGGCATGGATCCGCACTATGCGATGCAGGTTGGTGCTTGAAAATTTTAGTCTAAAGCCCAAGCCTAAGCCTAAGTCTAAGCCTAAGTCTAAGCCTAAGCCTAAGCCTAAGCCTAACTTAAGCCTAAGCCTAAGCCTAAGCCTAAGCCTAAGCCCAAGCCTAAGCTTAAGCCTAAGCCTAAGCCTAAGCCTAAGCCCAAGCCCAAGCCTAAGCCTAAGATTAAGCCTAAGCCCAACCCTACACCCCGACTTTTAGATGGAGCAGCGCCACCGGATGATGCAACACCAACAACAGCAACAAGCCGCCGCCATGGCCGCCCAGCAGCAACACCAACAACAACAGCAGCAAATGGCCCAACAGCAACAGCAACAAATGGCGCAGCAGCAACATCCACAGGTGGGTTGAGGGCTTAGGTTCAGGCTTAGGCTTAGACTTAGGCTTAGGCATGCTTAGGCTTCGGCTTAGGTTATGCTTAGGCTTAGACTTAGACATTGATCCCATCCAATCACTCCATCATTTCCAGACCCCGACGATGCAACAGGCTCCGACGCCTGGCCTCCAACGACCCCCGGACCAGAAAGGCACGCCACAGCCTGGAGAAGCCCCGGCGCAGAGCGGAAGCGCACAGGGCAGCAGCGGAACTGGGACGCCGGCCCCGCCCGGAACCCCCGGCATCCCGCCGACGACACCAGGAGGCCACCAGGTACGTTCGGTGCTATCGGCTGGCCTGGCATTTCCTAAAGAATCTCTGCTGCCCCGCCATCATCAAATTATTCCTTCCATTTCAGTACTACAACGCCTCGACCCCGCTCGCCGCGCCGCATTCCGTGACGCCGCAGCCCCGGCCACCGGTGGGTTTTGGAAGGCATTGTAAAAGCGGAACGGGGAAAGATTTTGTGGTTTTGTGGTCCGGAGGATTTGTACCATCCTATTTTCAGAGCTTCGGCCCCGGGACGCCCGGCCCAACCGCTCCTCCCCAAATGTTCTCGCCGCCCCACCACCCGCACATGGCACCCCAGCAAATGGCACCGATGCATGGGCAGCAGATGCATGTAAGTTGAAGCGGATGCCCAAGCCTGGGCCTAAGCCTAAGCAAAGCCTAAGCCTTACCTAGGTCTAGGTCGAAGCGGAAGCTAAGCCTAAGCCTAACCTAAGCCTATACCTAAGCCTAAGCCTAAGCCTAAGCCTAAACCTAAGCCGATACCTAAGCCTTAGCCTAAGCCTAAGCCTAAGCCTAAGCCTAAGCCTAAGCCTAAGCCTAAGCCTAAGCCTATACCTAAGCCTACGCCTAAGCCTAAGCCTAAGCCTAAGCCTAAGCCTAAGCCTAAGCCTAAGCCTAACATAAGCCCAAGCCTAAGCCCAATCTAAACAAAGCCTTTTTCAGCCCCACATGCAAATGCACCCGCAGCAGGCCCAGATGCACCCGATGATGCAGCAGCAGATGCAGATGCGGATGATGCAGCAGCAGCACCACCAGCAGCAGGTGAGCTAGCAGAGATTCTTTAGGAAATGCGAGGCAGCTGCGAAAACCTAAGAAACCAAATTATCATGATTGTTTTCAGATGATGATGGCGCAGCAGCAGCAGCAACAACAACACCAGCAACAACAGCAGCAGCCGTACGGCCGCCAGCCGCCGCAGCCCATGCAACCGATGCAGCAAATGCAGCAGATGCAGCCGATGCCCGCCGCCCAGGAGGAGCCCGCACCACCGCCGAAGAAGAAGGCGCGGAAGCCGACGAAGAAGCAGCAGAAGGAGATGGCGGAGCAGGCGGCTGCTCAACAGGTTCGTGATGGACTCTGCTGGCTCGCGCTTCTCGGATTGTTTCTTCTAGCTAGCCATCCCTTTCTTTCCAAAATAATCTCAGCTAGCCTGCCCTTTCTTAAAGATTCTCTGCTAGTCTGCCCGCCAGACCTCAATCCCCGTCTAAAACCAAGAATTTTCAGGCGGCCGCCCAAGCAGCAGCCGGGCCACCCGTTGGCTACTATCCGGACGGCCGGGCCATCCACCCGGCAGCGATGGAGGGCAGACCGGTCGGGCCGAACCCGATGATGATGGGCGGCTATCCGGGAGCCCCGGCAGGGTATGGCGGGGCTCCAGGTGGTCCACCAGGGGCCCACCCGGGCCCATACGCCGGCTACCCCCACCATCCACACCAGCAGCACATTTGGCAGGTAGGAACGGGGGTTGGCAAGGGGCTGTTGGGGCCCACAAATGGTCTCTGCTACCCTGCTTTGCCGGCGTCAAAGTTTCTTGGCTACCGACTTTCTTGGCCTTGTTGGGGGGGCTCTCAGTCTCTAGGCCGCTCTCTCTAGTTCTCTCTCGCTTCCTCTCTCTCTCACTCTCTCTCTCACGCTTTCTCTTGCTCTCTAGCTATCCCGAACAGTTAAAGCAGCTCCTCATTCGCCGATGGGACCGCCGGCTATTCTGGGTGGGAGGGAATTTGGGCCGATTTGGGAGGAGTTGCCCGACACGAGCGTCACCCGCCTACAGCATCCAAATTCCAGATGCAACAGCAGCAACAGCAACAGCAGCGGATGATGTACCCAAATCAGCAGGGACCCGGTGGCCCTTGGCCCCAACAGCAGCAGCCACCCAGGGCACCACCCGTCCCGTACCCTCAGGGCACAAATCCAGGTTGGGTTTTTGCCTTCAGACGCTCTTGGCCTAAACCTAAGCCTAAGCCTAAGCCTAAACCTAAGCCTAAGCCTAAGCCTAAACCTAAGCCTAAGCCTAAGCCAAGACTAAGCCTAAGCCTAAGCCTAAGCCTAAGCCTAAGCCTAAACCGAAAATAAGCCTACGCTCTAACTCGCGTTCTTTCAGAAGCCGAGGGAATGTCGGGAATGATGTATGGCCAAGGACCGCACCCCGGCCAAATCGGCGGCCCCGGCGGCATGTATCGCCGAGATTCCGGCGGTCCTATGGTCGGCACCCCGACGACACCTTACACGCCGCATAGCCATCCGCCATCACAGCATAACACCCCCGAAACAACGCCCACGCATCATCGTGAGTTTTTACCAGAGCAGGGATTCTTTAGGAAAGGGTAGGCTAGAAGAGATTCTTTAGGAAAGGGTAGACTAGCATAGATTCTTTAGGAAAGGGTAGACTAGCATAGATTCTTTAGGAAAAGGTAGACTAGCAGAGCTTCAACGGAAACAACCGGCTATCATGTTTTTCCAGGACGAAGCGACGGTGGTGGCACCCCGTTTGCCCAAAACACTACCCCCACCAGCCAACCCGGACCCTCCGTCGGCCCTCTCGGCTCCCTACCCAACGACGAATTCGACAAGTTCGACACCAAGTTCGGCCTCGACGGCCTTGGCGAATTCTCCGACCTCGGCGACATCGACTTGAGTGACATGAGCGACCTGGGAGCTTTGCTCGGCCCCGAACTAGATGGCCCCCGCAACGGCAGCAACGGCGATTTGGGTACGTGTTTTTGAAGCTAGATTTTGACCACTGGGGGCGGGCTAGCGGAGGTGGTTCGGGATCTGCTAGCCGCATAAGCTGGCACTGCTCCTTTTGAAGTGATCGGGCCCTTCTAAGGGACTAGGAAGTCAAAATCTGTCCCCGAAAAACCTAAGCGAGGCCCAAGCAAAGCCTAAGCCTAAACCTAAGCCCAAGCCGAAGCCTGGCGAAGTCTAAAACTAAGTGTACGCAAGACCCAAGCCTCATCCCAAGTAGTTTTCTGCCTTCCCGGTCCCTTTAAAGCCCGCCTCGCTCCCCGTTAATCTACCCCACTACAACGTAATATATAGTTTCTCCAGACACCACGATCGAGAGTGTGGCCCACGGTCCCGGGCAGCAGCAGCCCGGCCCCTCGCATATCCCGGGTAAGTGCCGCGTAAATTCTCGGGAAAACGCTCTAAAGGGACCGGGAAGGCAAATTTCGGCCCCGCCCTTTGCGAGAAGCCAAGAATCCCTAAGAATCTCTGCTATTACGGATGCTGAAGGGATCGGGAATTTTCCTTGAACGGCTCTTTTTGTATTCTTATCTTCCTGGTCCCTTTAAAGCTCGGATGTCTAAAGGGGTAGCTTCGATAGCTTAGGCTTAGGCTGACAAGCACCTTAACCCCGACGCTTTCAGGTCCTACACCGAACCAGAACCAGCAGCGACCCCAAATGGCATACCCTCACCACCAACTGCCGCAGCAGCCCCACCAAGGTCACCAACAGCAACAGCATCAACCCCACCAGGGTCACCGTGAGTTTTCTATGATATTCTGGCTGAAAAAATGCTCTTTCGTCCCAGACGAGTCTCGCAACGGCTAATGGGGTTGTTTGGCTGATTGCCAAGGCGCTAGGGGTTCTCGATTTGCCTTTAACGGCCCTTTAAAATCCATTTTTAGCAATGGGACAATCGCCAATGATGTCGGGGATGCGGCCGATGAGCGGAATGCCCACCCAGCAGCAGCACATCTACGAAAATGGGCAGCGGCCGACGATGAATGGACACGCTGAGGTAAGGGCAAGCTAGCGGAGATTCTTTAAGAAAGCGCAAACTAACAGAGAGCCTTACAAAGACAGTCGATCCCTCTAAAGACCCAATTTTTCAGCAACCACCCCCTCAACAAATCGCGCTCCCGAACGGCGCGCGGCGGCCGCCCGGCCCGCCGCCGGCCCCGGACGCCAAGACGGCTGGCGACGACGAGGTGGCCGAGCTGGTCGCCAAGGTCAGACACGCCACCCAGCAACGCCAGGCCGAACTCGGCCGGAATCCGGAGACACAAACCAAGGTAGGTAGGCTAGCAGAGATTCTTTGGGAGGGGCAGGCTAGCAAAGATTTTTTAGGAAAAGCAGGCTAGATTCTTTAGGAATCACTGAATTTCATTTTTCAGCCGAAAACAACCCCGGAAAAACCGGCGGAAAGCCGACGCCAACAAGGAACAAGATTCGCCGCGTCAGGAGGACGAATGGAGAGTCGATCCGAGTAGGTTATCTCTCTCTCTCTCTCTCTCTCTCTCTCTCTCTCTCTCTATCTCTCTCTCTCTCTCTCTCTGTCTCACTCTCTCTCGCTTCAGAGGAATGGTTTTCAGCCCGTCACCTTAACGCCCAACTTCCGATGCCTCCTCAAGGGCGGCCGATGCCGATGCCTCAACAAGTAAGTTAAATTGGATGGAAAATGGGGTGGGCTAGCAGAGATTTTTTGGGAAATGGCAGACTAGCAGAGATTCCTTAAGAAATGGCTGGCTAGCAGGATCCTTTAAACCCTACTTTTTCAGCATCCCGGTGCCCCATCTTGATGACGTCGTGCGACATCCAGCAACTGCTCACCCTTCCCTAGTCGTGTCGTGTCGTCGTGTATACCGGTGCCTGCTGCTCTGCTTCTCTGCGTCTCTCTCCCGCTCTCTCCCTCTCTCTCGCTCGCTCTCTCTCTCCTTCTGCCTTCCCGGACGTGCGGAGGCCGATCCGCTGGGCGGACACGCGCCGCCTCCGCTGCCCCCGATATTCTCAGAATTCTATCTACCGCCCTGTATACCGTACCCTACTGCTCAAGCCAGCCTTCGATTTCGCCCGCCCTTTTTCTCGTGTTATGTTTTTTCCTGTTGTTGCAGACTTGTGATTTTCTCGGCCCTGAATTTTGTTAGTTAAAGAATTTTTGGGGAGAAGTTTTGAGAAAGGAGCCAAAAATGTAGGTATTTGCACTACAGTACCCTAAGAAAAGAAAGGAAATCATGCAAATTCGGAAAATTGAAGAATTAAGAAATCGATGGTATCCGGTGCCTTTTATAGAAATTTCCCGCTCCAAACTCGAAGCTCCGCCCTCTATTTTGTACCCCTAATCACCCGAATTAGCATTTCCCGCCCCGCCAGATTCAAATTGCCGTCGAAAACGATCAATAATCCCGACAGCCACAATCCCGACACGTCAAAACTCCGAGAGCCAAAATCCCGACAAATTGTTGCAACTAATTTGAATGCCACACCCCATTTCAACACCTATTTTGCATGTCGGCATTTTCGCCTGTCGGGATTATGGCTGCTGGAATTTCAGGCTGTCGGCATTTCGAGCTGTCGGTATTTCGGCGTCCCCTCCCCACCCACCCAACCCCAGAGATCTCTCCCGATAGAGTGCCCTACCACCACCCATTTTCGACTCGACAACACAAATTTTCATCAATTGTTTCTTTTCTTCTTCTTTCTCCCGCCCCAAAAAAACCAAAGCGTGACACATTTTTCTAAAAATCAAAAAAACCGCGCGGGCGCGTGATTTAGCACGCGTGTAAAAATCTGCGAAAATTTCTTAAAAAATTAGATTTTATGAATTTTTCATGAAATTTTTGACGCGCCCTAAATCGCGCGCCGCCCACCGTACCCCTCGCCCCGGATTCTCGTGCGCATTTAGCTCCCCTGATATGTAGAAGTTTGTGATCAGCCGACTCGCCCCTGTCCTGTGACCCAATCGAGGGCGCTGGGCGGCGCGCATGGGCCGCCTGGGTGTAGCGAGCGGAGCGTCGCGTGTGCGCTGCGTCGCGCAACGTTTCAACGCGTTGCGTACCGCGTTGCGTGCCCACGCGTACGCCGCGCTCCCCTACATTCAGGGCGCTCCAAAGGACACCGCCTCGCGCCCCTCACCTCAGCATGCCTTAGCGGGCTCGAAAAGTTCCAAGCCGCGCCCCCGTTATCCCCAATTTTGTCTAGGTTAGGCCCCGCCCCTCCCCGGCTCCACTTCGACGGTCCTTTAAAGGGATGAGTAGGGCAGGGCTATGGATTTTGACTTGGCTGATGGTTAGGCTTAGGCTTGGCTTAGGTCTAGGCTTGGAGCTGGGCTTAGGCTTAGGCTTAGGCCCCCCCCCCCTTTTCCCCTTAAATTTTTTAATATTTTTATATTTTTTTTTTTATACATTTTTTTAAAAAAAAAAAACTTTTTAAAAAAATTTTTTTTTTAAAAATTTTTTTTTTTAAAAATTTTTTTTTTAAAATTTTTTTATATAAAATTTTTAAAAATTTTTTAAAATTTTTATTTTTTTTTTTTTTATTTTTTTTTTTTTTTTTTTTTTTTTTTTTTTTTTTTTTTATTTTTTTTTTTTTTTTTTTTTTTTTTTTTTTTTTTTTTTTTTTTTTTTTTTTTTTTTTTTTTTTTTTTTTTTTTTTTTTTTTTTTTTTTTTTTTTTTTTTTTTTTTTTTTATTTTTTTTTATTTTTTTTTTAATTTTTTTTTTTTTTTTTTTTTTTTTTTTTTTTTTTTTTTTATTTTAAAAAAAAAAAAAAATTTTTTTTTAATTTTTTTTTTTTTATTTTTTTTTTTTTTTTTTTTTTTTTTTTTTTTTTTTTTTTTTTTAATAATTTTTATTCCTTTTTAGGTTAGGTCTAGGCATAGGGCTGGGCTTAGGCTCGGTTCAGGCTGAGCCTTAGGTTAGATTTAGGCTTAGACTTGGCTTAGGCTTAGCTTAGGCTTAGCGCTGGGCTTAGGCTTAGGCTTAGGCTTAGGCTTAGCTTAGGCTTAGGGCTGGGCTTAGGTTAGCTTTAGGTCTAGGCTTAGCCCAGAGCGCCAAATCCATACCATTTCCTTGCCCACCCCTTTAAACACCCTACCGTATCCCCGTCTCGGGCCGACCCCTTCTGTGTGTATATTCTGTCGATTTGCCCCGCGATAAATCCAAGAATATTTGCCGAAATTTTTTGAGCGTTGTTTCGAATATTCACCGTATGCCTCGCCCCGCCGCGTATTTGTCATATTTGAGAAATATTCGTACCCACCATTTTATTCGTCTCGCGACTACTTTGCAGCGTTTAGCCCCCCGGCGCTCCCCCCATTTTGCTCCGCCCACCCACAACATCTAGTTGTCGGAGGTGATACTGTCATTTCTTCCGCCGCGTCATTTTTGTCGATATTTGTCATTTTTGTGGTTTGTTTTTGTGTGTACTCGGCTCCCCATATAATGATTATTACCCCCGTATATATATATATATATATATACTTTGCGCACTCGCCCGACCGCCCCGGCGGGCATTACAGAAATATAAAATATACTTTATATATTTTCGCGCCGAAAATACATGGCAGGAGAGAGAGAGACAGACAGAGCGAGAGAGAGAGAGAGAGAGAGAGAGAGAGAGAGAGAGAGAGAGAGAGAGAGAGAGAGAGAGGACGAGGAGGGAGCAGATAGATAGATAGATAGAGAGGAGAGAGAGAGGAGGAGAGAGAGAGAGAGAGAATAAAAATATACTTTATATATTTTTGCGCCGAAAATACATGGCAGGAGCGAGAGGAAAGGAAAACTGTTCGATAGAAGAGGTTCTCCTGGTAAGCCAAGGGTGGACCCTTGGTAACGTTTCTATGAAAAAAATGAAAAAATCTAAGCTTCAGATCTGGCGGTTTCGCCATGCCCAAGTCGGATAATGTTTTTTATGGGGATCCTGTTTGTATTTTTTATGTAAAACCCAAAATATGTAAAATCGGCATTCTGTGAATCGGCATTATCAGCTTATACCGGTTTACTAGTTTAATTGTGTACGTTTTAGTATTGATTTTTTGGCAATTCCCGGCCAGGGGATAGTAGCTGGGGCCCAGGGTTATCGATTGGTGGCCTTAAAAAAATTTTTGGGACTTTCCGGCTGGGGGAAGTAAACTCTTACCCCAATTATCTGAAAATTTCAGAAAAATATGCTTCTGCTTGGGAATCGGCTTAAGCATAAGAAAATTGGGTAATTAACCGCAAACTTGGGTAATTGAACCGGGCGACGCCGTGCCTTCCCACTCGCCCCCCACCTGGCCCACTGTCTGGACAGATAGTCCAACCCTCTCCACCCCAATTCGTCAGTCGGTTTACCCCAACCTTCTGACCAATGGGTGTCAGGGCTCCCCTTAATGCCTGAAAATGGGTGGAATGGCTCCCCTTAATGCCTAAGAAAAGCTTCGGCTTCTGAACTGCATGAAAAGCTTCGGCTTTGCAGTAAATACTGGCTTGGCTACGTGTTCTACGTGGTCCAAATGCCTATGCAACCGGTTGGTAAGGCTGCAGCCACAGGCGCGGCACTTACGAAAAAGCCTGGCCCATACACGTGGTGGCCAAAAAAAGGCAAATTTCCATCAAATTTTCGCATTGTGGCCCCGACCCCCATAATGCTTTCCCCTGCCCCGCCCCCTCTCCCCCCCCTCTCCCCCTCTCCTCCCCCCCCCTCCCCTCTCCCTCTCCCCCCCCCCTCCCCTCCCCTCCTCCCTCCCCCCTCCCCCCTCTCCCTCCCCCCCCCTCCCCCTCCCCTCCCCCCTCTCCCCCCTCCCCCCTCCCCAAAACCCCAAAACCCCAATCTCCCAAACCCCCAAAAACGGCCCTGACACCCAGCCCTTTAGTAACATAGCACAGGAAGGGTAGGGTAAGCTAGCAGAGACCATTTACGGAAAATGCAATATCACCGGCAGGCTTGCTGAGCTGATACTTTGCGAAAGCTGATCCTTGGGCAATCTGGCAGAGATCGGGTTTTTACTCCGAAAACGTCCCGAAAATGCCCGAGCGCCCCGAAATGCGGCCCAGACTGAGTCCCGAAAATGCTCCGAAATCGATCCCGGCTACGGTTTTTGGCCCGGCCCCAAAACCCAAATCACTGCGGGTTTCGGGCTTGTTTTCGGGCCGGCTTCGGGACCGTTTTCGGGCCGATTTTCGGGCTCGTTTCGGGCCGGGGTCCCATTTTCGGGGGCACGGTCGGTAGAGACCATTGAGGAAGGGCAAGACAGCAAAGGTTTCTTACTAAAATAACTAAAATCGAGTAGGGCAAGCTGGCAGAGATCCTTGCCGAAAATGAATTGCACTCAAAGGCAAGCTAGCAGTGATTTTGGCGATAGTTTTCAGGCCAGGGCAGGCAAGCAGAAATTCTTTACGTAAGCTGATGCTTGGGTGATCAGTGACGGCTTTTCGGGAACAGTAGCTTAGGTAAATTTCCACTTCTGAATCTCTTTAAGAATTTCGACATTATGATTTTCGACATTTTGATAGAAACCCCGTTTCAAATATACTTGAAGCAGAAAGCCCAAAAAAGCCTAAGCCTAAGCCTAGAGCAAGCTAATCGTTTTGTGGTTTTCTTAGGCTCTTAGACTAGCAAAGATCCCTCAGGAAAGGGCAGGCTAGCAGAGATTCTTTAGGAAAGGGCATACTAGCAACTCCTTCGCCGCCCGAAGCGGACAGAATCCGGCACACAAAAAACCGGCTTCTGAACTTTTGAGCCCATCTTGGCGGGGGACACGGAAGTTCCGCGCCGTTCCACCCGGCTCCTCCCAACAGCCACCGTAACTGGCAGCCCATGTTTTCCGGCGGCGGGCCGTCTGTTGAACTTGATTCTGCGCGTGTTGAACCTTTTACAAGGGAAGTCTCAAAAATCCGTCTGGAAAACGTCTGTCGTTGTCGGTCGGAGGAGGAGCCTGAGGGGGGTAGATATGGATCTCCGTTGGACTCAAACTCGCAACCCGCTGGCCGGCCCTCCCCCCACCTCGGACTTTCCTTGGTACAAATCCCCCAAGTCGATGGAGAGCACCTTTCATTTTTTCGAGAAACCCTGAGGCAACGTGGCATCGCACCCGTTTGTGCTCCTTCTGGACCTTGACGTCTGGCTAAGGCATCAAGAATCGCTGCTAGCCTCTCCTTTCCTAAAAAATCTCTGCTAGCCTGCCCTTTCCTCTTTCCTATTTCCTTCTATTTCAATACTATTTGCGTTTAACCTTCACTTCCTTAAAAAACCCACGATTTCAGCCGATCATCACCGCGAAGCCTCTACGCATTAATAGACAAATCTACCAATTTTCGAATCTTGAAACTGTAAAAAAAGCTCGACTAAACACGTTTGAGGTCCGGGGAGCCGCACTAATTATCGATCGAGCTCCGGAGATGAACTGAGCGCCCGATGGGACTCCAGCTGAAGCGCTCAATGTTTCTCCGACTCGCCCTCACCGATCCAAAGCAATTTTTGAGGCCGAGGTGAGCCTAAGCCTAAGCCTAAGCCTAAGCCTAAGCCTAAGCCTAAGCCTAAGCCTAAGCCTAAGCCTAATCTTAAGCTTTTCCAGATTTCTGCCCCTCTGGGCGCTTGGCCTCTCGCTATGCGTGTATCTATTAATGCCCATACCTGTCAGGTAAAATCTCTGCCTTGTCAGGCCCTTTAAGACATGTTTTAGGAGACATCCGGTGCCCTTTGAAAGTCCCTACGACCATGCGCCCTTTGATCAGTTCCTGATATCGTCGTATTATTATCCAAATTCGAAAAGGTAATCAATCATAAAGCCGAGTTTTCTCGGCGTCTTACTATCTCTCTCTCTCTCTCTCTCTCTCTCTCTCTCTCTCTCGCTCTCTCTCTCATTGTATTTCTTTCGCCCCAAATAACGTTTCGCGGAAGCGTTTGATAAGAGAAACGGAGAGAGATAGAGTTAGAGAGCGAGAGAGAGAGCGAGAGAACGAGCGAGAGAGAGAGAGAAATATCCAAATTTTCCAGTCTTGGCCCCAACGCCGTGGCCCTGGTCCTCACCGGCCACATCCACTCCGTCACCATCGAACAGGTGGTGATCATGGGCTGGAACCAGACGGCCAACACGATGCAGATGCCGCGGATGCAGAGGTAGCAGAGACTCTTTAGGAAAAGACATTACTTAGTCACACGCGACATGTTCGAGCTGTTCAGCTGTCATGGCCCTCTGTAAAGTGAATTTAGGATCACGCCTCACCACGTATGCAAATGGGTGTCCTACGAGATTGTCACCAACACCCTGCCCAACATGACGCAACTGGCGATGGTGCTCGGCAATCGATACGAAGTGGTGAGGACTGACTTAATCCGCGGTCGTACTGCTTGAAATTGCCGGCACAGATAGCTTTAATCGGCCTGAATTAATGGCTGGACCGCTTGAACTCGTTGCAGATCCCGTTCCGAGAGCCCGTGTACGAGCGGCATGAGGTTGTCACGTGCATTGCGCCGCTTTTCGCAAATGAGCAGTGGCAGTACGCCCTGTTCGCCGCCCACACCTATAAAAGGTCGGTTTAAGGGGGCGTGCAAGCGGCGAAAATCGCAAAGGGTGTTTGCTCGCTTGCGGAGGCAAGGGCAGACTAGCAGAGATCCTTGAGGAAAGGACGTGCTAGCAGAGATTCCTTAACCTCCTTCCAATTTCAGATTCGGTACCTATATGCATTTGTACGTGCGCAGCATGGTGGCCCCGATGTTTGAGATGTTGAAGGTGGGAGAGAGAGAGAGAGAGAGCGAGAGAGAGAGCGAGAGAGAGAAAGCTAAAGCGAAATTGCAGCCTACGCCGCTGCCCTTTAAACTTTAATTATAGGAATACGAAAAGGAGGGCTACCTCAAGATCCAACCCTGGATGCGCATCAACTTGAAGACGGTCGACGAGGAACTGTTCAACCCGAACGTCCACATCGAATTCCGGAATCAAGCGGCCGCGCAGACGGATTGCTTGCTGCAGTATAAGGTAGTGGCTGGTCTGTGCCAGCCTCCGGATTCCCAAAGAATCTCCGCTAGCCTGCCCTTTCCAGGAATCCGCCTCTTATATCTCTTTCGTCGATCTCGACGACATTCTCATCCCGCGCCTCGCCAACAACTACCTGAGCAAGTTTCCTACGTTTTAAAAAGACTAGGAAGCGAAGAAACTCATTTTTTTACAGCCATCTCCCACAGTAACCCAGGTTTTTAGGCGAATTCAACATGATGTTCGCCGCCAACCCGATGGCCGCCTACGTGCACTACAGCAAGGAGAACGTGGCTGTGCGAGGGCGTACGGCTCTGTTTTCGTATCTATTGTACCTATTTTTATAGATATCGCTTCAGAAGACTTCTCCCTCGCGCAAATGTACTCTTCCATCGAGTTCAAGCAGGTCAGCGGCTCGAATCATCAGTAAAAGTCTGCGTCTAAGCCAAGCCTAAGCCTAGGCCTAAGCTTAAGTTCAAGCCTAAGCCTAAGTCTAAACCTAAGTCTAAGCAAAAGCCTAAGCCAAGCCTAACCGTAAGCCTAAGGTAACCCAAGCTTACAGGTCAACGAAACCGGCAAATTCGTCACCAAGCCAAGCCTGATCAACTCCACGTGGATCCACTGGCCGGTGTGGATGCCGCCAGGGATGCGGGGGTACGTTTGTAGGGACAGTGACAATTCAAGCAACTTTTAGCCATAACGTCCCGCACCACATGAATGCGATCACGCATCTGAAGTTGATGGAGCCGGAGATGAAGCTGCCTAGCAAGGAGGTAAGAATAAGAGAATTCCACAAAGAATCTCTGCCAGCCTACCATTTCCTAAAGAATCTCTGCCAACCGGTCGATTCCAGATCCGAACCCCGCTTTTCGAGCCGGTCGCCGGCATGGGCAACGAGTCGCACCCGTTGCTGACCAAGGAGGATATTCAATGGATGCAGGTGGGAGAGCGAGAGAGAGAGAGAGAGAGAGCGAGAGTGAGAGAGAGACAGATCGAGGCAGAGAGAGAAAGACAGAAAGACATAGAGAGAGGGAGTTAGGAGTTAGTTAGAAATATCACTCTTTTCAGGCCGACCTGGAGCGCATGCTAGCCAAACCGGCAATAGCGGCCGTTTGGCCGCTGATGCCGAAGGAACAATTCTACCTCAAATTAATTATTAAATGCTTCAACGAAACCTATTATCAGTAAGATTTCCAGATCACTACATCGCACTCTTTCCGGTTTCACTACTCTGGGCGGCACGACAAAATCACGTGCCCCGGGCCGGATAGATGCAAGGTAGGCAGGCTAGCAGAGATTCTTTAGGAAAGGGCAGGCTATCAGAGACTCTTCAAGAATGCTGTAAAAAGAATGTTTTTCAGTTCCCCGAAAACCCGGGGATCCTGTGCGCCAACTCGGACGGCGACTACTTTTCGACAAGCGGCAACCAGCGCTTCAACATCCATTACGTCACCAATCAGCATTTTCGGGTAGAAGACGGCTGCAAACCATAGAGATTCGGGCGATATATGTGATTTAAGATGCAATAATAAATCTATATGAAATGTGCAAATTTTGGAGGGCGAGAGACAGAGTGAGAGAGGGAGAGAGAGAGAGAGAGAGAGGGGGAGTGCGAGAGAGACAGAGAGGATGAGACGCCAACTCAGACGCGAGTAGTCCATCCCATTCTTCTTGAAGCCTGTGTTCCCCCAGAGGCCCACTCACCCGAAAAATCGGGGGCCATTTCCCCTTAATTGGAAGCGGATGGATCTGAAAGTAAGCTTTTACTAAGAAGCTCTGCTAGCCTGCCCTTTCCTAAAGATTCTCTGCTGGCCTGCCACCAAATTCCCCAGACGTGCTGTGATGTATTATGCCCTTCACGGCAACTCTTTCAAAGGACCCCTGCTGCGTTCTAAACCGATTTCGAGAGGCTGAGGTGTCAACTCGATTCCTTTCACCCTCCCTCCCCATCCTTTAGAAGGTAGTATCAGGCCCCGCCCATTTCCTAAAACTGCCCCTCGGCTATTCACACGGTCAGTCTCCGGATGCCAGACGTCTTCAGGCCTCTATAAAGGGACGGGTCCTGTCCGCGGAAGCCTAAGCCAAGCCTAATCCTAAGCCAAGGCTAAGCCAACCCTAAGCCTAAACCTAAGCCGTAGCCGAAGCCGAAGCCTAAACCTAAGCTCCAGCCTTCAAATGCCAGTGTCTTTTCTCTTTTGGCACATTTGCAGAATACCCAAAAAGACCCGGGCGATGATCGCATCATCCATCTCCATCTTGAGCCCAGAGAAAAACCAGAAATGCGCCCCTTCCATCTTTTGATGGCCCGTCAACTTTTCGGGTGGCCCCACCCACCTAGAGGATCGATTTCGAAAGTATTCCTGAATTGTTGTTTTCAAAGGGCTGTTGAAGGCAAAAATTTCTGCGATTTTTCACAGCAAGCCTGCTCCAGCATTTCCATTCCCAGGTACTCCAGATTCAATGGGAAATGGCAGGCTAGCAGAGATTCGTTAGGAAAGGCTCTGTAATCTCAGATTTATCCACTTCCAATTTCAGGGAACGAACCCCGATTTTCCCCTATCGAGCCAGTTATCTCCCCTCGCCCGCTCGAATGCCCATAAGAGGCCCATTTTTCAACGGCCCCTGGCGGGCGTTGAAGGGCCCCGGGGACCCCCGAAAATTGAGGGTCCGGGCGGAAGCTTTGAACCCTCGTTTTGTGGCTATGTTTAGCAATGAGGTTTTGGAAAAGATTGCTGGGAATTTTTCGGATTTGTTGATCGAATCTTCCTAGCTCTCTCTCTCTCTCACTCTCTCTCTGTCTCTCTCTCTCCTTCTCTCTCCGTCTCTCTCTCTCCTCCAGATTCCGTTGCTTCCAGTTTCCAAACGAACCGACGGAATTCCTTGAGCTATATGAATATATGAATCGGTGGCTGGTGATCCACCCCCTCCTCCTCCTCAATCTACAGTTTCTTACAGCTCGGTTCTGCATGGACAGCCGCCAGGTGAGCTTTTAAAGGGACTGTGAAGTGCCAGAATCCACGCTGACGTCGACCTGTATGTAAAAAATAGGGCTCGTGCAAATCGCCGAACGGCTGGTGCCTCTACCGCCAGGAGTCTGGCAGCTTCGAGTGCGACGAGCAGGCCATATGCCCGCGGCTGCTTGGGAAAAATCAGACGAACGCGTGCACGACGACGAAGGGGCAGAATACGATCTGTTGCTGTAGGCAGAGCGTAAGGGTTAGGCGCATTTTTAAAAATACCACAAGCAAAATGCCGAAAAATCTCTTGCATCGAGTTCAAGCAGGTCGGCGACCCGTTGCTTAAGATTAAGTCCAGGCCTACGTCGAAGCCCAAGCCTAAGCAAAGCCTAACAAGTTTCGAAATTTCAATCTGAAAGAGCCCAGAAATAAATTAAGAGCTATAACCCCCGGTTTAGGACGGTTGTGCAATAGCGTTTGCTGACGCGGAAACGGCCAGCGGAAGCAGCAGCTGGCAGCGCTGCTATCACGCCCGCGAATCGCCAAGCAGTCAGTTTCGTTTGCTAATTGCTTTTTTGTCGTTAGGACCAACCGAGAAAAACCAGGAAGAGAAAAAGCGAGAGAGAGAGAGAGAGAGAGAGAAAGAGAGCAAGAAAAATCTAATTTTCAGGCTCCCACGCCTTCCGCGAGTGTCATGATCCGTGGTGCTATACCCTATTTACGCACGTAAGTATGCGATTTTCTGAAGTTTCACGTCAAAAGTCCTGCATGGATATAGACAAAAACACTAAAAATTAGCCCTAGCAATTTCCAGAAGCGCGACGGCGGCGCGCTGCACATGGAATTCGGGTGCCAGTCGCGGCAACTCGTCAAGCACGACGTTTTCCGGGAGCAGTATCGGGTGAGGCTCGGAAAGTTAATAAAATAGACGGTTCTTTGGCATTAGGGGGGGGGGGGGCTGAATTTTCCTTCGCGAAAAAAGTCGGCGAAATTTTGGTCGAAAATCGGTCATTTTGGTCTAAAATCGAACTTTTTGTATTTTTTTTAATCAAAATCAGCAGTTTCATAGGATCAGGGCGTAAAAATAGTCTAGAAACACTTCTTCTATTCCTATTGGGAAAATTGGATCCTTAGAAAAGTGCGAAAGAACCAAAAAAAAAAAACAAAAATCAAGAAAGGCGGTTCTTCAGATTCTCGCTATTCACTTATTTCCAGAAATTCGGCAACAACACGGCCTGGAAGCGGATCGAAGCCCAGTATCATCAGCCAAGGTGAGCCGCCAGCGTCGGGCAGGCTAGCAAAGACGATTTAGGCACCCACATCCAAGAAACAATCCAATTCCAGGTGTCACGAGATCACAACGTCGGCGAACCAATCCGAACAACCGGGGATGTGCTACGATTTTGTATATCGGGTCAGTGGCTGAAAAATTAATTGAAGATCCCCAAATGGTTGATCACGAGCTTTCCAGAAAGAGAAAGGCCGATTATGCTGCTGTCGGGGGGGAGGACCGGTGTAATCAAGATTTCTCCATCAGGAGCCCGTCACTAGACGCCGCCGAATTGGCCCGAATTCGAAGGGAAATGAATGTCAGCAAGGGCAAGTTCGAAAAAATCTGCAGAAAAGCATTTTCCAATTTTTTAGATCGTAGCCTGCTCAAAAGCGTTCTCTTTCTGCTCACAGTGATGCTCTGGGATTGAATGGCGATATCCAAGCTGTGATTCGCCTTCCGAAACTGACTTGATAAAAATTTATTCGCAAACTAACAACCAAAAACAAGCGCACAATCCGTAGCAAGCAAAACAGTAACAATCGACAAACAGAAACAACAAATAGGGGAAAAGGGAACAGTTTACTCGTTTGGCTCCTCCTCGGCCATCTCGACATCCTGGTCCAAGTCGAGCTCGTCGAGCATCTCGGCTAGCGTGGGCCCATCGGTCGGCCCGTCCTCGTCGTCGGTTTCAACCGGCTAAAGTTATGGTTTCAAAGCCAAAAGACCGATTCGCTTACCATCGCCAGCTTTTGTTGGTCCTTGTAGATGTTGAGCTTCTCGCGCAGCATCGGGTCGTCCTCAAGGTCCTCCATGAAGCTGAACAAAAAAGTTGATGCGAGCGAGGAAATCTCACTTCTGGAATTCATCGGCCACCGACGCCGTCTCCTTGCCAACAATGTCGCCATCGATGACGAGGCGCTTCAGCTTCCACTTGCGCTTGGCGGCACGCCGCTGTCGGTCAAAGACCTAGAGGAAACGTTTCGAAATGTGCCATCTTATACCTTCTTGACGAGGATGACGTCGGGGATGTCGTCAGGCTTCATCTTGTCGAGCACATCGTTGTTCACGTTGCAGTTGCGAATGTCGAAGCCTAGGAAACAGTATAGCTGGTGAAACGAGGCGCGTACCTTGAACCAAGTCCCCTGGGTTCAACAAGCGGCCGAGGTGTGTCCGGGCCGATAGCGTTTCTGCGCCGTCCTTGCCCACCTCGTTGGAACGCTGCAGCCAGACGTCCGCCAGGTCGTGTCTAATACAAAATTTCGATCTATACCGCCATAACTAACTTTTTGCTGATGTATCCGTGCCCGGGCTTCAGCTCGACCTCGACCGGCTCGACGTCCATCACGTAGAATTCGGTGAGCATTTTCGGCGTGCACAGCGACTCGAACGACTCGCGCCAAAAGGCGGTACTAAAAAAAGCAGGGGTGATCGGGTCCAGGAAATATCCTACTCAGTCACATCAGCCATTTGCAAAGTGTTCGTGTCAAGCAAGCTGATGACGTTGGAGACGCGAATGCAAAGCACAATCTAAAAAGTCTATTGTATAACAACAAAAAGAAGCTGTGAACCTGGCTCATGTTGCCGAGCTGTTGGGCAAGTTTCTTCGGAAGGCACACGACATTGTCCCTGAGAAAACGGAAATTGCAAAGAGTCAAACGCTTCTCACCTGCAAATCGGGGCAATCTCAACGCAAAAGGTGTGTTTGTAATCGTAGGTGTTGTTCTTGGTGTCGTGCGAAACAAGCTCCTGGGCATAGTGATAGCGAATCGGCAGCACCACGTTCAGGAAATCCACGAAACGACGAGCGTCCTGGAGCTGCGGGAAATAAAAGTCGATTCCTAAACACCAGAATTAAGATGGCAGGAACATCCAAAACCTGTAGGGACCGGCTTGACTCCGGTGCAGTTCTTGTGAGCCGAATGCTTGAGGATCAGCTGCTCCAGGTAGAAGAGCGTTTTCTTGAATTCGGCCTTCTGGCGGACCTATAAAAATTCGTTAGTAAAAAAGGGATTTTAGGTCGCACCTGGACACAAGCGCGCCAGAAATCCTTGGCCTCGGCACGACGACACTCGTCACACATCTAAAAAACGGGTTCTAGGACCAGAAAAGACTTTGATACCTGATTATGCACTGAAAACTCAACGACCAGATCTTGCTGCAGGATTGTGGAAGTGAAGACTTCCTTCTGGATCGTCAGTTTCACCTAAGTACATCTTTTTCAGGACAGAAAGGCCAAATCACCTTTATCCGCTTGGAGTGGGCCTCCGTCCAGACGAAGACTGCATCGGTCAGGCGGACCTAAAAAAAATGAAAGCCTGGACACCCAAAAAACACTTACTTTCAGCATGCGTGGCTTCAGCTTTTTCAGGCAAATGGCGAGCAGCTCCTTCGACTCGAGCTCGGCGCGGGCCCAGCTGGTTGGCGGCACGAGGTAGCGGTTGCAGAACTTGCAGATATAGAGCGTCTCTAAACGGCAAAGATTCTTTTGCTGACATAGCGCGACACGAACCGGAGCGCGGGATACCCTCGGTGATGTCGACGTGGCTCTTGATGCACTGGGGGCACATGTTGGCCTGGTTGGGCTGGATCGGCAGCCCGCACTGGCAGCACAGGATAAGCCCCGTCGAGGGGGCCATCGCCATGTGCTCCATGGTGCCTGAAAAAAGGTGGTTTTATAAGCGAAAACATAATTGAAGAAGAAAAGGCGCGATCTCGGTTTGGCGGACAAAATTTTAGTTTCCACCGATCCTAGGGGTAGTTTGACGCGTTGAGCGAAAAAAAACAACGTCCCAGTTGGTTTTAGGCCAAAAATTGAGCTCAGCGCGTTGAAGCTTCAAAGCGCGAAAAGCAAAAAAGTCAAAGCACGCATGATTGTGCAATCCGTTACGAAATGAAAAACCAAGAGGGCATATTTTAACCTAGAAGTTTTAATAAAGTGCTAAACGGCCTTTTAACAACAAAATGCATCTCGAACAGCAAAGAAATCTTTAGAAAGGCTTTTACAAAGTCGAAATTCCAGATTTTTACTAACAAAATTCGCATGGGGAAGGCGGAAATTCGTCGAGCCGGCTGATGCTACATGGGGCTACCATCGACGCCTGAAAGCCCGGGATCGCAAAAATCACTTCGTACTTTCATTAGCCTGATGTTTAGAAAATTTCTTTCGCCTTTCGCCGCAATTCGCCGGTCCTTTTTACAAAAACAAAAATATTTAAATTTTGAAGCCGAACCCGGCTCTCAGACGCCATGTCACTGTCACCGACCAGGGAGCCGCCGTCGTTGCCGAACAGCCCGCTGAAAATGCTCGATGGTAAGTCCGGATTTCGTTTAAAATGTTTAATTTCAGGCCCAAATTTGAAGCGCGTCGATTACCTGCCCTGGGACGACTACTTCATGGCCTCGGCGATATTGGCAGCTGAAAGAAGCAAAGACCCGACGACACAGGCGAGCTTTCGATTGAATTATAGTGCGCGTTCAGGGATCGGCCTCGTATATTCCACAGAGACCGAACAGAAAAGCGTGCTCCTTTACATAGCCAACGCTTTAGAGACCTGAACATGCAGTTTAGAGACCAATGATTGTTTGGCCATGAATATGATCAATTTTCAGGTCGGCTGCGTGATCGTCGACGCTGACAACAAGATCATCGGTACGGGCTACAATGGGATGCCCCTTGGATGTCACGACGATACGATGCCCTGGGGGAAGGTAAGCACGGCATTGGCGAGAATAATCAGATCTTTCAGGGTAATGCTGATCCGTTGATGAACAAGCACACCTTCGTTGTTCATGCGGAGCAGAACGCGATTTTGAACAGCATCGGCAAGATAACTGGCTGCCGACTCTACACGAAGCTTTTCCCCTGCAACGATTGTGCGAAATTGATCGTCCAGGTAGCTTCAGTTTGTAAGCGCCACTGCTTGTTTTTAGTCCAAGATCTCCGAAGTCATCTACATGCTCGATCGGGAATCCTGGGAAATGGAGGCCGCGCGTGTGCTTTTCAAAAGGGTCGGCATCAAATTTCGGTACGTTCAGTCCTTCCGGAGTCTACTTAATCTTAGGCACTTTAAAACCCAAAAGAAAGCGGTGACGATCCACTTCGACCGCGCGTGCTACGAGAACGACGCGAAATTCGACAAACAAGATGCTTGATCAAGATTTTTGTGATATGATTTAATCGGGTTCTAACTTTCAAAGTGTAACGTCCTGTGTATATTTTTTTTCTTACATTTTGAATGATAATAAAAATTGCTAAATTTCAGTGAGTAAAACTAGTGTCGAGGCTCGCGCTGCAGGAGGCGAAATCGTGAAATACGTTGGGAGTTGGGACCGTCCCACTATAAATGCCTGCCTGCATACATTAACATGCAGAAATCTAGATATCCTCGATTTATTCGCGGGTACTGTGAGACAAAGCATATTTTAAGGTTAAACTGATGCCCGATGACCCTCCGCGCCTTCGGCACTCAACGCAGAAGCGCCGCTCCTCAGCGTGCTCAACTTGGCGATAGCTGCTCTTGCCTCCTGAACCATTCATCCATACATATTAGCGACACGGCTTAATACTGAGCCTAAACCACTAAGCCCCGTGCCCACCTGTAGCTCGGCCTCCATCACCCCGTTCATTTGGTGGAGCATGGCCGTGTACGTTACCTCACCGCCGCAAATCACCAAATTTGCTTTGAGGGTTGCGATAGATGAGGAGAGAGTGTGATCCTGAAGATTGGAGGGGTTCGCAAGGCCGTAATTTATCCCATCGACTCTTGGCAAACAGCCAAACGAACTGCGCAGCCGTTGTGGGACCCGTCTGTGACAAAAGACCGTGCCCGAGGCATTTTTTTTTGAAATTGGCAAGGAGGGGTACTGTCGCTGGGGTTGAATTGGGGCCAAAAATCGAAGACGCGGGATTGGATTTTGCCTTAATGGGCCTTTTAAAACAGACAGCCTCACCTTCAAATGCCAATAGAAGCGCGCGACGTCATGTAGGGTGACCACCTCATCTGCCGTCGTGAGTAGCGTGTAGCCGAGGGAATATCGGCATAGCGCACCGTTTACACCATTTAAAACGAGAGCCTCCAGAGCACAGAGCTTGTGGGAGAGCTGCAGAGGTTTTTTTAAGGAAGGGCAGGCTAGCAGAGATTCTTTAGGAAAGGGCAGACTAGCAGAGATTTTCTAGGAAATAGTAGGCTAGAAGACATTCTTCGCGAGCTCCCCCGCTCTCACCATAACGAACGGCTCCACTTCGAAGGCCACGCTTGGCGCGAAGCCGGCGAGCAGCTTCACCTGCACCCACTTCACCGGCAAGTACGGCTTCCCGGCCCGCATAATCTGTATTGAACCTCGAGTCTCCTTCATTGCACCCACCGCCGGGATTCGGACGCCATCCAGCTGCGCCCATGACCACCGCTTCAGCGCCAGGTGCAGCTCGGGGCCTACGGGTAAGGCCTTGGCGCTCCCGCGCGGCGCAGCACCCTGGAATTCTGAAGGGTTTTAAGGGACTGGGATGACTCTTGGCAATCTTGTCCATATTTCTCTATCTCTACTCCCTCTCTCTCTCTCTCTCTCTCTCTCTCTCTCTCTCTCTCTCTCTCTCTCTCTCGGTCTCTCTCTCTCGGTCTCTCTCGATCGCTTGAAAATGAAGAAAATGCATACATTGACTGGCGTAGAAGACGTGGGCTCGGGCGTTGATTTGCTGGAAAAAGGTTGCAAATGTCAAGGGCGATTAAATCTAATTTTTGAAGTTTTTTAAGAATTTTTCTAAAACTGGGCTTTCGAAAACGACGCACCTTGTCTCGGGCTTCTGGTCGGTTAGCACCATTTTCGGCGGGAAATTCCGGAAAAGGCCAAGGTCAGAATGGAGAATAATAATTCGAATATGCGTCTTCTTGCCAAGCACGCTTGTGGGATGCCTAAAATTGCCCTGATTGCGAGCCGTTGGAGGGTTGCAATAGATTTTGAGCGATTAGATAAGGGGAGGGCCCACCCTCGACTTGGGCTCGACAATGCAAAAGAAATTACGTGGTTTTGTGATAAAGCGAGAGTGAGAGAGAACGAGAGAGAGAGAGAGTGCGAGAGCGAGTGAGAGAGATACATAGAAAGAGAGAGTGAGTGAGCGAGTGAGATGGAGAGAGAGTGAGAGGGAGAGAGCAAGAGAAATAGAGAGAAAGAGATGGTGAGAGAGGGCGAGCGAGAGAGAGCCCTACATGTGAAATCTCGTACGAAATTCGTGTAAAACCGTGTATTAAAATTTTTATTCAAGATTTGCTTTCTGGTTCCGGAATTGGTTCAGGCCTCGGCTTGTTCCTTGTCCTGAAATTAGCTGTTAATCGCTTCCTCAGGGATCTCTGCTAGCTTCCTCCAGAATTTCCCGCAAACGCACCTCAAAGTACTTGATGCATCCATTGATCACCTTCTGAAAAACCATATTCCCAGCTACGGTAATGTGCAGCGAAATAGCGCCCAGGTACATCCAGAAGGGCCCGAGAAGCCCGTAAAATTGTTTCTAAAGAAACAATTATTGCCGTGAAAACTGGCACTAGTTACCGCATTAACAAAATGCGTGGGGATGGCCTCGATCCACTTTTGCCGATTACCTGTAAAGCATACAGGTTCTTTGGCAATTTTGGGGGGGGGGGGGCTGGTGCGAACCGAATTTTTATACAATTCCAGAAATTCCTATTATCTTATTAAAACACGATTATCTAATCGTGTTTTAATAAGATTTAAATATATTTTGAAGCGGAAAAACTTTCTGAAAAATCTAGAAAAGCGAAAGCTTTGAAATTTTGGCCGAAAAATCTCATCTTTAAGATTTTCCAGATGAACCCCACCGATATTGCAAAAAGTTCCATTAAATTTAAATCTTAATTATTCAGAAAAAAAGGTATGAAAGATACTAGCAGTATAAAACTCACCAATGGCCATGATCAAAATAATGGCCAGCGCAATAATATCGGCAAAAAGCATCAGCGACCGGAGGACGAGTATCTAAAAAATTACCAATATTGAATGGCAAGCTAGCAAAGACCCTTGGAGAACTTGAGGGCTACTGGCAGGGATTCCTTAGGAAGCATAGCTCAACCTGGATATTCAGGAAATGTCGTCGTTCCAAATAAGCCCCAAACACTGCCGCCACAATCCCCGCCAAATACAGCGTGGCCACCGAGGCGACGACAAGACGAAAATAGTTTTTCTTAAATTTTCGTAGCAATTTGTATCTTTTCGTACTTACTAAAATAAAGAAACCATGTGCTTCCATGGCAAAATAGATCACGACAAAGCCCGCGATGAGAAGCGTCTAAAAGTGCGGGGTTTTTGGTCTTTAGTAGTTCCGGTAGTTGTCGTTCTAATTTTCTTTCGCTAATTCTCTAATTTCTAAGCTTTCTAAACGGCTTCTAACCATTCCAGACTAAAAACTTTACAAAAAACCTTGTAAAAATACAAAAATACAGATTTTCTACCATATATTGAAATTTTAAACATTTAAAGCTTTCTAAACAGTTTTCCTGCGTCAAATATCCCCTATCAAAATTACCTGCACCGCAGAAATGACGTGAACGGCTGTTGTTGCATGGAAAAGCTCAAAAGTGGCTGCCGGGTAGTATTTCTCGGCTTGGCCGTCGAACTTTTCCCATTTCCCCGCGCGGTCCTAAGTTTTTAAAGCTATAAAATTAATGCGAAAAGCTCACCTTCATAAAATCCACTAGAAACACACTTTAATTGTCACGATTGAAAGTTGGGGGCCCGAAAAAAGGGGGGAAAACACTTGAAAATGCGGAAAATCCTCGGGATCAAGGGAGTGCGGGAATCGATTCGAGTGCGTGCGGGTGAGGATGACCTCGTTTTGCAGTCAACCTGTCCGGATGTGGTATTATATTCCGAAAGGAGCATCGGTTGGCGTCTGGCAGTGACAAAAATGAGGTGAAAAAAATGGTTGCTGGAAATTCTAAAGAAAGTCCAAATCGTTCGCCAGAGCAAAAACTGTGAAATTGGAATTTTTAGCGCTCCGTGAAGATCGCTGCTGCAGATTTTTCTTTATCTTCTACTATACAGGATTTAGAAAAGCCAAAGAAGCCTAGAATTTTGTGGAAGGATGAAAATTGTTGAAAAAAATGTGTAATTTGGAAATTTTTTTGTGTTGTGCAACGTCTCGGCTTCAGAACTTGCTTTTTCTTCTGCTGCGCCGCTGCTACTTCATTTATCTTCTTCTTTCAAGCCTTTTCAGCGAGAAAAAACTTTCATGCATGACCGGAACTTTTCTAAAGTTTCCTTTTTCCGGCGATGGAGGGCCGTCTGGCATCTTGTGATCTGCCCGCTGCCTTCCCTTGGTCTCTGCATCTCCTCGCTTCCCCACACTCTCCCTATCTCTTGCCAGACAGCAGCATCAACATGGAATAAACATTGTGTCAGCTCATTCTCACTCGCTCATAAGCCAAATTTCATTCAATTCTTGTTTATTGTATTCCAATACCTATAACCCAGTTTTTTTAGATTTACTCAGTGAATGGACGCAGTTTGACTGCCTGCTAAATTGTGATAATGCCCAATATAGGTAATTTGCTTTTAAAAAGCATTTTACCTTTATTTTTAGATGAAATTGAACAACCGCGACGTCCATACACCACCATCTACGCCGGCCTAATTCCCACCCGGCGATCGTGAGTTTCCTTTTTGGAATTTAGGCAATATTTTGATCCCTAAAGCCTTTCTAAATTTTTTTCTAGTGGCAAGCGGGCCCCATACTGGCAGTGGGTTCTCGACGAAGGGATGCAGGTCTTCAAGGAGCGCTACAAGCATGTCTTCCGGCGCGGCGACACCAAAGATTGTGAAGACATGGGCCAGCTATGGGAGGAGCTGTCCCCCGACCGAAAAAGTCATTTCAAAGCCCGTGCGGATCAGCAGAATGCGCCAGAATTGGTTGGTGATGATTTTATGTGCGAAAATTCACTTTGTGTGTAGGTGGCACGACGGCGGGCCGCCAACGTTGAGCACTACCAACGGGCCGTCGAGAAAGACCCGGGATTGGCGTTGAAAGAAAGGGTTGGTCGGAAGTTCTCTTTGAAATTTGCTCTCTAGTCGATCCGGAACGCGATCCAGCACCGGAACGACATGATTTTGGCCCGGCGAGCCGCCGAGGAATCGGATATTCCGGTTTACACGCAAGACCCGTTGGTAAGCTTGATGCCTTGGTTTTGATCCACTCTTCAGGTGGTCAACGATCATTATATGCAGACGCTGATTGACGCCAAAGCCGACGTCATCAAGGTGGGCTTCCGCGTCACCAAGGTCAACCTCAAGGAACAATCCGTGGAGCGTCAGTTAATCTTTATCCGCTTTTGATCAACATTTTTACAGAAATTGTCCAGAATATGAATATGGCCGTCTTGAAAATGAACATCTACGATGATTTGTGGGTGAAGTATTGTCGATATTCAATTTTACTTTTTAGTTATACGTCCTCAATTTTGAGAAGCCATCCTTCTGAGGTGGCTTTGGTCATTTTTTCGCCGGAGAAGGGCGTCATTGTGGGTTTTTCTGCCGCCTTTGTTGACGATGTACTTTAGACGACAAAGACTTGGCTCGTCAGCTTTTCGCCAAACCTTCTCTACAAGTCGGACACCGTCCCCGGTGAACACTGGAAACACCTGAATAACGAGAGTGGGTTTTTGTAACGCTATTCAGTCAATCTCACTTTTCAGCGGCCAAAACCGGCATCATCCCGACGTCGGGACAATACAGGCTGGAAATTCCGCGGGTTTTCTACGAGCTCGGCGAGATTGTGAAGGAGTACACGCCCTACATTTTGGTCAACGAAAACGATTGGAATCTGGTTAGAATTGGAAACAGTTTAGAAACTTTTTTAGGTCCGTACGTCGATGTTCTTCATGGCGCACGGGTCGCAGGCTCCAATAACTTTTGGTAGAGTTTTACTGATCTTTTTAAAACATAATTAGCGGAAGTGGAAGTAGTCCAAACTGGTTTTTTACTAGGCCGTAAAAACCTATACAAATTGTTATTCGAAAAATACAAGAAATATAGTTCTTTTCGACCAAAAATTGCCGTTTTTGAAAAATAGTAGTTTTTCTAAGTAAATTAGAGTTTTATTTTACTAAAAACGTTATGAAAAACCTTCTATTAAGTTAAAAGGCATATCACTACAGAAAACTTGCCCCCCCGATAATGCGAAAAAACCGAGTTTACTTTTGTGTACGAGCACTAAATTTTCAGGTGAAATCGAGAAACGGCTCGTCTTTTGCGAAGATTTCCTGGGATTGCTCTCGGAATTCTGGATGTCGGAGGGCGCTCCGGAGACCTACAAACCCTGGACAAATCGTATGATTTAGATAAATTTCTAGAGAAACAGATTTTAGAACAAATCTCCGACCTGTTGCGCGAAAACATGTTGGCCCGCGACTCGCCCGACTACCCGGGCTGCGATTTCCATCGGGATTGCGAGCTGAGGCACCGTGCCAACTGCGCGCTGGGGAAAGCGCTGGTTGTTGTGTGAGTTTTTCATCTTTTGAAATAAAACGGTTGTCGTTGTTTTAGCCATCACATCTTCACGATTTGGGACGAGACTAAGTTCGCGAATTGCCCGGAAAAACCGCCACATCTCCACGACCTTGCCATGGATCTGCCGCCAGGCGTGACCGTCTATGGCACCGGCTCCGAGTGGGTAATTTGTGCTTAATCTTTATTGATCTATTAGAATTTACAAGATCAAATTGCCGGTTCTTTTGCATTATCGGGGGGGGAGGGAGGGGAGGGGAACCAACTTTTCCCTATAAATCTAGTGACGTAAAAAAAGAAGTTTTTAGCAAGTTTTGACGATATTTAAATGGTAAAACATCAAACAAAATAGATTTAATCTTACATTAAAAAGCTTTTTTTTGTAAACAATAAACACTTTTGCTCGAAATTTGATTCGCAACCGGCCATTTTTGCACGAAAATACATATTTTTTGCAATTTTTAAGAAAAATATGAAAATATGCACGATTTTTATGCCCTTGAGCGTTGAGCATATCTTTTTTGCAGTCACCTCGTGCCCGATAGCGAGCTCAACCTCAACGAGTCGTACGAAGAGGGCGACTACATCCCGGACGCGGAAACTGTCGCCAAAGTCAGAGACGCGCTGAGCAGAAGTGAGTCGATTTCTGGAGACTTGCAATTCCTAATTTTGCAGGCCGCCTGACCGACGAGGACAAAAATATCGGGCCGGTCAGAACTGCGCCCAGCGGCTATGACGTCGAGGACGATGATGACCTCGATAGTGAAGAGGGCTTTTCGGCGGCGGGACCGAGTTCGGGGCTCCGACACAATGGCCCCGCTCAACGGATATTTGCAACAGGCACAAGCCAAGCGCAAGCACAGCCTCGCCGTTTCGGAAATAATCCAGGATATTCTGGATCGCAAAATGCTACTCCGAACGCCTACAACGGCTGCGCACGACCGGAAGACCAACATCGACGCGGTCAAGAGTTCCAGGGTGGCCCTCGCGACTTTCAAGGAGATCGACGCTTTCCGGAGCGGCCGGATTACCGAGAAGATTTGTATTACGGTCAGCAACCGGAAAGGGAGCGATACCAAGAACCTGGAGGCTACCGCTCGGCTGGCAACGATTACTATGAGGAACCCGGAGGACCCGTGCGATACGGCGCTCCGACGCAAGGTGAGGACGGTCTTTTCGTCCTGGACTGTTAGCAGGAAGCTAGATTTTCCCCCAGTTATCCCTTAAACCATTTGAAATTTAAAAGATTTCAAAAAATTTTGGATTTTTGGTCAAAAGTGTATGAAAAACAACCAACAAAAGATAAAATTTTTCGACTTTTCAACATTTCAACATTTAAAAGTGGTTTTATAGCATTCTAGCGATCAAAATCTACTAAAACACTATAAAAATATTGATTTAATAAATTTTGATATAACCTTTGTATATTACAGGTGACCATCGAGGCCGCCGGAACTATGAAGACCCTCGCGATTACGGGAATCCTGGAAACGGATATGGACCCCCGGATCGGTATCGAGATGATGTCTACGCACGGCAGCAGCAACAGCAGCCCGTCCGCTACCCGGCCAACGATCGCAACAGGCCCCTCCATCCGGTAGATGATCACTTGGCTCGACGCCCGGAACAGGTGAGAAGCTTCGAATTTTCGCTTCTTGAAGGCGTTCTTGTAGTTTTGAAAAATTCTAAATTAGGATAGCTGTAAATAAGATAGTTGAATTCGATAAAAAAATTCTAATAAAATGGTTCCCATTAACTTACCAGGTATTCCAGAATTGTACACCCCCCCCCGATAATGCAAAAGAACCAGGCTTTTCGTGGCGTTCATTGTCTTGTTTTTGTGACTCATCACCCTGCCCCTCATCGATCATTTTCACATCACAAAAACAACCGAACGCGTTTTTGCGTCGTCTCGTCCTTAGTTATCCGGCGCCCAATTCTTGGCCGTCTGGCCGGGTGATAAGGTTTTTTTCCTGCGAACCACCAGATTTCCGGGCGCCCCATACCTTGGCGAGTCCGGTTTTTAAACTTAGAATTAAAAACGCCGAAAAAAATTGAACTTTTGTAGTTCTACCCGCCTCCTGCGCCTCAACCTTATCGTCAGCCGCCACTAGCCGTGGACCACAACGCACAGCACTATGAAGCTGGCAACCCCGGGTTAGGCAGTTCAATCGGAATGTTGATATTTTGATTTTAGTCGCTACACGCCCAACCACACCGCTTCCACGACGCAGGACACTTCTTATCACGTTGGTTTTTTCTAGATCGGGTACTTTCGCATTATCGGGGGGGATTTCGAGGATTCATTTTTCTAATAAAAATAGCGATCGCGTTTCTAAAGCGCTTTTTCCACTAAAAATAGCCATTTTTGGCCAAAATTTCGACGGTTAGAACTCTTTTGACATTTTATCGAGTTGAAAAACTATTAAAATGCTTACTTTTAGCTTACGAGGCATTTGGGAAAAAATGAAAAAAAAATAGAAAAAGAAACATCGAAACCGACCCTCCCCCGGTAATGCGAAAGAACACCCGGATTCGATTTACACCTTTTTCTTCAGACAGCCCTCACCTCTCAGCCGATCGCCAGCAGCAGCAGCAGCACGAGGACGCTGAAGAGCAACAGGCCCCGATTCTCGATCCCAAGCGCCCCGATCAGTCGAGCCCCTGCCGCCAACAATCAACCTCCAGCCGCCCAGTGGGATGTGGAGACGCAGGAACCCCGCACTCGGGCCCCGTTGCGGAAAATAGAACTCGAATTCCAGTACGTTTCAATGTTCTTTTTCTAACTACGATTTTTCAGGGCGATCAGCGAAAATGAGTACAACCAGCAATTGGCGATACGCGACCGCCTCTACCGCGACAAATACCCAAGGGCGGCCGGTGTGGAAATGCCCGGTACGTTTTTTTTTGGATGCTTGGGGCAGTGGTACTGAACCGTTTGCAGGGGGGATTTTAATCAGGGAAACCACTTTTTATCTTGCCGCTTATTGACTACTTGTTGAAACTAATTAATGTATTGTTTTTGATTGCTGGAAAGTAACAAATATTTTGAAATTTTGCAAATGTTTGCCTTTGTTGGTCATTTTTCATAGGTTTTTTTACCAAAAAAAGTTAAAAATTTGAAACTGACATGCTTTTTGCATCTAAAAACTGGGTAAAATGCAATAAAAATCATTTGCAATTAAATGAGTTCCCACTTCTAACAGTCCAGTACCTCAAAAGCTTTTTTGAAAACTAAATTTACGTTGTTTTTCCAGGGCATCTCCAACGTTTCGCGGCGGCGCATTGAGAAGCCAAAGGAGCCGGGACCAACAAGACCATTTCGTTGTAATGAATATACCATGTCTATCGCTTGTCTATGTTGATTCTATCTACGGTTCTCTTGCGCTTTCACTTGCTTTCGGGTTTTCCGGTTGCCGCTAGTCCGATTGTCGTCACCCTTTTTACTATCATTCGCTTTACGATTTACTTTTTGTTGCCATATTGGGTGTCGAATAAATTGTTGTTTACGATTTTTTGTTGTTGTTATTTCTATCAATGTAGGCTAGCTTTTGCCATATTTCTACGTTTTCCCCGCGGAAAAGCATTCTCAAATCTCGAAACAAGGTTCCTCAGCTTTGTGTTCAGATGTCGTCCTTTTATGGCGACGACGATGATCTGGACTACGCCTACGGGATGGACGACGTCGATCGGGCGGCTCGGCCTATCGTCGTGCTCACCGGATTAAAGAGGTTTTTCAAAGGTTCGCGATCTTACCGTCTATTTCTAGGAGTGGAAAAACGTCGATTCGCAAGGTCGTCTTCCAGAAGATGTCCCCCAACGAGACGCTGTTCGTCGAGAGCACGGCACGCGTCGCAAAAGACAGTAATTAGGTTTTTAGAAAACTTACCCTATCTTTTAGTCATCACCTCGTCCTTCGTCAGCTTCGAGACGGTTGAATTCCCCGGGCAGCTGTGCCCCTTCGATGGCAACACGGAAGATATATTTCGGTACGATTTTTTCTAGGTGTTACGCAATACCAAAATTTTAAGATCCGATTTTATTATTAAAAAGTGCAGGTAGTCCCATCGAAACTGTTTTCTACTATTCAAAACGTAAAAATTTACGCGTTTGTCTCAAAAATTACAAAACAAGATATGGATTTTTGAACCAATTTTTTTTTCTTTTAAGCTTTGTTGGTCGTTTATCCAGAATATAAGTAAATTTGCTACATATATACTATCCAAAAAATTGCTATTTCGTTACTAGGCCTTTCTGGCTTATAAGAGAAAAGCGACCTCCCCCCGATAATGCGAAAGCGCCGTTTTTTTTGTCTTACGAATCTGATCCGTTTTTTTTAGGCGATGCGGTTCCCTGCTCTTTATCATCGATTCGCAGGACGACTATGGAGAGTAGGAACTTTTAACAATTCTCACCATTCTTCCCTAGGGCCCAGAAATTGATGGCAAGCTACTTTTCCCGCGCATACGCCATCAACAAGAACATCAATTTCGAGGTGTTTATACACAAGGTAAATTATGAGATTATATCCAATACGTCATTTTAGGTAGATGGCCTGCCGGAAGACGTGAAGCTGGACACGAATTTCGAGATATTCCATAAGGTTTGTGGATTCGCAAAGATTTCAACGTATTTTTTTAGTTAAAAGATGACCTAACCGACCAGGGTCACCCAAATTTGATGAACCAAGTCTCCTTTCACCTGACCTCAATCTACGACCACTCCATATTCGAGGCGTTCAGCAAGGTGATTTTGAGAATGCGTCATTTATCGGCTTTTTTCTCAGGTCGTCCAGAAGTTGATCAAGCAGTTGTCGACGTTAGAGCGGCTGCTGGATATATTTAATCAGGTAACGGCGCTCAAATTTTTTACTTATGATTTCTTTTGAGAGCTCAAACGTCGAGAAGTCGTTCCTGTTCGACGTCTCCTCGAAAATCTACATCGCCACCGACACGACGCCCGTCGAAATGGCCACCTACGAGTTGTGCTGCGATATGATTGACGTCACCATCGATATATCGTCAATTTATGGGTACGCAAATTTACTTTTGCTCAACAACTTTTTTGTTTGCTTTAGGAGCAAGAGCGATGGCTCGTCGTCGTTCGACGAGAAGTCTTACTCCGAAATTCGGCTTCACACTGATCAGGTGGGATCGAAAGGTTTCTCTGAATTTTTTACTTTTCAGCTCCTCGTGCTCCGCCAACTATCACGACAACTCGCCCTCGTCTGCATTTTGCGCTCCGACAATTTCGAGAAGAAGGGCCTCATCGAGCACAATTTCAACATTTTCAAGCAGGTCGGTTTCGGATTCGGGATTCAGGAGATAGCCCCGGTTTTGTTTGAATTTCTTTCACGCACGTGCTGGCTCTCTCTTTCTCGTGCTCGCCCTCTCTCGCTCTCCCTCCTCTCATGCTCTCTCTCTGTCTCTACCCTTACTCTCTCTCATCTCTCTATCTCTCGCTCTTTAACCGGCACGCGCGTTTCCTCCTTCGAAAAACATCCGCTTTTTTAGGGCATCGAGAAGGTCTTCAAGGTGCGAAGGCAGATCGCGCACGGCGTCTTCGGTCAAACGCCTCCCGTCGGCTCGTACACGTGATGACCAAGCAAAATGAGCCCTGCTGCTCCCTCCCCTCGCCCAACTGCATCATTGTGATGAAGATCGTGAAATTGCCCCCCCCAATTTTTGTACTTATAGCATTTGCCCCTGAACTTCCCCGCCCCCTCGAGATTCCATGCTTTGACCTGTTACCTGTGATCATCTTTGCACACGCCTCCCTTTTTTGTGGTCTTCTAGGCGTCCGTGCCGTGTTACTAGCTCTGAATTCTGTGTTGCGAATAAAGGACTAAACTATGGTGATTTCTCGCCAAAAAACATAGCCTTGCTGCACCTGCGAGTGTCAAGTCGAATTGCTGCTGAAATTCGAGGTTTTTTGAAACAGACTTAAATACGGAAAGTTATCTAGAAAAATCTAGAAAGACCATCGGAAAACTTATAAAATGGTGAAAAGTCTAAATTTTGCCCCCGGAAATGCGAAAGAACCTCAAGAAGTAGCAAGGGCGTCAATTGGTGCACTTTGTCATCGGCTCCCGACTCAACCGTCGCCTGTAATGGGTTGGAGGGAGGGGGACTGTGTAAAGAAGCATCCGCTTTTCAAGAACTTCGCTTTCGCCCCCCGCTCTCCCCCGGCTGCTGCTGCTGTGTTCGAGGCTCCCTATTCTTCGCTCCTTTTCAGGATGGGGTCGCCTGGGGGCTGGAGGGAGAAGCAATCCAGTTCTGCCACGGCCACCATCACCAAAAGCTCTACCCATGCTGGTTTTTAGGGCCCCGGCTGATCCGCTGCCGGGCATCCGGGGGGCGAATCAGCCCCCCCCATCTGCCAGCTTCTCCCCCCGTTTTTGAGCATCTCGGTATTGTTTCCTTTTTTGTGCTTAGGCTTGGTCTTAGGCTTAGGCTTTTGGGCTTGAGCTTAGGCTTAGGATTAGACTCGTTTCGACGTATCAGCCACATCACTTTTTCCAATTCACTCTAGCGTGCATTTAGTGTACTTCACCGGAACCGCCTTTTCAATTTTTAAAGGGCTGGAAAATACCCAGATTTCTGTTATTTATTGCTTATAGTTTTCCATTTTTCCTCGTCATTTTTCGGAAGAAAAAAAGCGGAATTGAGTTTATTTCACCCTGCGCCCGCGGGGCTTGACCCCCCGCCGCTTCCCGCCCTAAAAGCTGCCCCCCTAAAAACGAGGCGCGGAGGGCGCTTTTGTTCGTCTGTAAGGGGCGAGAACGGCACTCGAGCGCCCAGATATTCATATTTGCACGCGCCCAGGCCCCGGGGGGAGGGCGGCTTGTCCTGTCCGCCACTTCACAACTTTCCAATGGGTGCTAGCGAGGCTGAACAAGGGCTGAACTTGCCGATACCTTTAAAATGGGTGCTTGTGTCTGCCTCTCTCGCTCGCTCTCTCTCTCTCTCTCTCTCTCTCTCTCTCTCGCGCTCGCTCTCTCTGTCGCTCTCTCTATATCTCTCGCTCTCTCGCTCGCTCTTGCTTCAAACTTTGAGCTTTTCCGCTGCCCTTCCTCAAGAATCTCTGCCAAGCAGTTCCCTCCAATTTACAACGTCTCCCCCTAACGATTGCAAATGGCTACGCGCCGTCGACACGGGCGCACACATCGCCCGGGCCCTTGCCAAACAGGGCGCGCGCGGGGCGCGGACGCGCTGCCCGACGTGTCCCCCGCCCTTCCTTGGATTAGCCGATATTTGGGCAACACGCGCTGGGGGCTGATTCCCCTGTAATGGGGTGTCCAACACAGACGGACAAACAAACAGAGTAGATACACACCAACAAATAAAGAATCGGAGGGGCTGGAGCAGAGATTCTTTAGGAAAGGGCAGGCTAGCCGAGATTCTCAAGGCAATGCAGATTGGCAAAGATCCTTTAGAACTGGCAGGTTAGCAGAGATTCTTTTGGAAAGGGCAGGCTAGCAGGGATTCTTTGGGAGACTTTTCAAGCGCAGGACTATGCACAAACTTTAAAAACTGTTCCGAATTTAGTAATTTTTTTATGAAAAATCAATATTTAGATGTTTTTAATAATTTTTTTAGTAAATTTTTGATATTCAGGATGGTAGAAAAAGTTTAAACATATTTTCTATTTATCTCATAAAAATTTGATCCTAAAAGAGGTTACCCCCGCAAATCCTCATAAGCAATCGCTTCTACAACCCCTCGGGCAGACTAGCAGAGACCATTTCGGAACTCGCGTGTTGCTATTCACGGCTACGTGTCTGTCCTGTAGACGGTTAGGGAGGGGGGGCGGAAGGCCCCCGTCCCCTGGTTGACACGTGCTTCCGTCCCGCTGCCTGCCATCCGGGCGTCCGGATCGGCCCAGTCAAGGGCCCACACTCATCGCTCACTTTTCGCGTTTCACTTTTACGGTAACCTCCCGGAGGGCGTCATCGGGTAGCTTATCGTTTTCCCCAGGTGGGCCTTAGCCCTTGCGCAAGAATCTCTGCTAGCCTGCCCTTTCCTAAAGAATCTCTGCTAGCCTGCCCTTTCCTAAATAATCTCTGCTAGCCTGCCACTTCCTAAAGGATTTCTGCTTGCATACCCTTTCCTTAAAGATCTCTGCTAGCCTGGCCCTTTCATGATAAATGCCTATTAACCTGCTTCTTCCTAAAGAATCTCTGCTATGTTGCCATTTCCTTAAAAGGCACTGTCACCTCGCTTTCTTAAAGAATTTTTGCTAGCCTGCCATTTCCTAAGAATTTCTGCTAGCATGCTTTTCGTGCCCCTTCCTCAAGAATCTTTGCTAGCCTACCCCTACGTAAAGAATCTAAGTTTTTTTGAATATTTTTCGCGCTTGCGGCTTAGGCTTAACCTTAGGTTTAAGCGAGGCTTCGGCTTATGCGTAGGCTTCAGCTTGAGCTTCGGCTTAGCTTCGGCTTGGGCTTACTAGCCCAAGTATCGGCTTTGGTTCGCTTCCGTCCAGTCCGTCGAATTCCAAGGCGTCACCGACGTATCCCACCGCCTACCTGTTTCCCGCCTCGGTGTTGGTGTCTATTTGGCGGCTGTTTACCCCGCAATAATGCCCCCATTTTGACGTGGCTACGCATCGGCCGGTCCCCCCCTTCGCGCGTGGAATATGATGTTGCCGCGCTGCGCGTGGCCCCTGGAAAGGGCCCAAAAAGCCCGATTTTCTGGGGGATCCTGTAGATTCCGGGCACCCCATTCAACCCTATTCACATGGGGGTGGGCTGGGCCCTTGTCCTGGTATCGGGTGTCCGGAAAATGGGCCCCTGACCGGAGGAGACGACTAGATGACCTTGGGCCTGACTAAAAGCAGGTACTGGGGGTTTGAATTGGGACGGTGGGGACCGGATATCTAAGATTTTGGGAAGACCAGGCTAGCAAAGATTCTTTTGGACAGGGCAGGCTAGCAGAGATGCTTTAGGGAAGAGCAGGCTAGCAGAGATTTTTTAGGAAAGGGCAGGCTAGCAGAAATTCTTTAGGAAGGGGCAGGCTAGCAGAGATTCTTTAGGAAAGGGCAGGCTGGCAGCGATTCTTTAGGAAAACGTGCTTGTGTTTTCCTAAGCCTAAGCCCAGCCTCCAAAATGTTCTCTGCTAGCCCACCCCAAAACCAAAGCTTTTCCCCTTCTGCTTCGTCGAGGTCAAACACCCCATTCTCGGTGCTCAGGATTTCCCGTTTTTTCTGTACAAGATCGGATCTGACCCGGGGGGCAGAAGGAGGGGCGAAGGGTCAGTTTTCCGGGGGCGATTTGAAGTCGACGATAGTAATCTGCTGTAGCGGCCGGGGGGTGTGGAGTGAACTGGTGAAAGCTTGTTTGTTGAAAGGGTACCTCGCACGGCGTTTCCCCTGTTGCCCCCGGGGGCTTTACCGTACTTTTTTTTGATCCAGGAAGGCGCATATCAATCGGCTTAGGCTCCGGCTCCGGCTTGGGCTTGGGCTTAGGTTTAAGCTTGGGCTTAGGCTTAGCCTAGGCTTAGGCCTTGCTTTTCCTTGTCAGCCGCTGTCACTATCCCTTTAAAATGGATTTGTCTTCTTTTCCGAATAACTTACTGAAGCTCGAACGAGCTGCCTGGCTTTTATTTCACTTTAAAGGCGCACGGAAGCCGGCTACGACTCGAGTATTCGAGTAGATTCCAAAAACAGTCAATAAATTCTGCTAGCCTGCCCTCCTCGTGCTCCGGGAAAATCTCTGCTAGCTCGCCTTTCCTACAGAATCTCTGCTAGCCTGTCCTGCAACTACCTTTAAAATCCAGTTGCTCTTTGCTTTGAAAAACCTCCAGCGGTTAGCGAACGTCTCCACCCAGAAACACCCCCGAGGCGCTGGTGCAAATCCGCTTGTGTTTGCGATTTGGGCGAGAGAGAGAGAGAGAGAGAGAGAGAGAAAGAAAGAGAGAGAAACAGAGACTCAGGAAAACACGGTCCCCCTCCCTGACCAATCTTCGCGGCATGTTCGCGCCCCTAATCCGCTAGTCAGCCGCCTTCCCCAGCCCCCCGGGTGGCCGCTACCGGAACCGCTTTTCCGCGGCTTTCCGCTACGCTCCGCTTTACGCTCTCTGGTTTTTCGGATTCCTGTAGGAATTCGGGCTCTCCAGCAACTAAAGGTTTTTCTAGGCGATCGGTGGCTGATCTGGCTTCCAAAGATTTCCCACTTGTATTTTGCTTATCTCGTTCTCTCTCTCTCTCTCTCTCTCTCTCTCTCTCTCGCTTTAAGCGCTTTCCAGTTCCCTTCACGTTCCTAAAGGATCCCTGCTAGCCTGTCACTTTGAGCTCTTGTTCAGCTCCACCTCAATTCCTTGTCGACTCAGATTTTCCTTAAGAATCTCTGCTAGCTCCCCCATTTTAGGTCAATTAAACGGGTGGCCCGGTGGGCAAGCGAACAATGCGAACGCGGCACGTCTGGCTGCTCCCGGCGGCGCTGTTTGCCGGTAGGGAGGCTTCATCAGCCCTTAAAAAATCGAATGACATGCCATGGCCATTTTACACGGCTTTTTTACAGTAGCCCGATGTCAGAATCAGCCCCTATTCGTGGCCGACCCGATCAAGGACCCGGCAGACGATTTCCCGAAGGTGTCTAGTGGTGTCAGCCGGAACGCGAGGATTGGGGCACAGGTAAGGGACAATATCAGTTAAATTTTAGAGTACTGCCTACTGTTTCCTAAAGAATCTCTGCTAGCCTCCCATTTCCTAAAGAATCTCTGCTAGCCTGCCCTTTCCTAAAGAATCTCTGCTAGCCTGCCCTGTCCTAAAGAATCTCTGCTAGCCTGCACTTTCCTAAAGAATCGCTGCTAGTCGGTCTCCCATCAAAGACATCTGATTTTTAGCAGCCGATCCCAGACCACCACGAACCCGTCTGGAACACGAACGCAGCGCCCGGGGCGCCGCAGGCCGGTACCGTACCCCGAGAGGCAAGTTTTCGAGACCGTAATTAAATAGGAAGGTGTCAGCTCGCTTCCGGTTTTGAAAATGCATTAAAGGGCCTATGAAGGATAATCCATAACCCCAAATCCCTTGGCAATCAGCCAACCGATCCGTTTGGTCGCTGCGGGACCCGTTTGGGCCGAAAGATCTGAGCCGCAAGGCATTTTTTGGGATTTTGGCAGGACGGGTTCTGTAGCTGGGGTTGGCTGGCGACCAAAAAATACATTATCTAGGTTAGACTTGCCTTCAGTGGTCCTTTAAAACCGATTTTAGGTGCTCACAAAAATCGATGGGCCACAAACACCACGCCGGAAGGAAGAGCGAATAATCAAGACGGCCAGAAATTCGGCTGAAAATGAGAACAGTGAGGTTGGCATATCGCTCAGTCTCTCTCTCTCTCTCTCTCTCTCTCTCTCTCTCTCGCTTTCAGTTTCTCTCCACACTATCATCTATAGCTCTCTGTCTCCCTTTCCCACTCTCTATCCCTCTCGATCTATTCCTCTCGCTGTCTCTCTCTCTCTCTCTGTGCCTCTCTTTCTATCGCACTCTCTCTCTGTTCTTTCTCTCTCCCTCTATTTCTCTCTCTCTAACACCTCAAAATTTCCCTCTAGGACCCATTTGCCGCTGAGAAGGTGACGAAAATCGAGGAGACCAAAGAAGAACAAGACTACAAGGATGGCGAGGAGTACACCGACGCCGAGGATACGGTATGCTAACGTACCTATGCAACATTTGAATTTTGCCTACCCGTTCCCTTTAAAGCCGAAAAATTGGGGTTTCAGGAAGATTCGGCTCACGAGAAAGACGACCTCCCCGCGGAGAAGGCATTTGAGGTCACGTTTACGACAAGTACAGGTCGGTGCCATTTTAAGGGACGTGTGACAGGGCCAGTCTGGGCTTGTTGTTGGCTGCGGTATCGCGAAAATGAGGCTAATTTTTTAGTGGAGCCCTTCGGAAGCGACGAGTCGATCTTCAAGGTCGGGGAGGGAAGTACAGGAGGGGTAAGGAACTCGCGTTTGCTGGCTCTCTCTCTCACCCTCTCTCTGTCTTTCTCTCGCATCTACCCTGTTTTCCAGCGTCCCCTCTTCCCAATGATCAAACTCCCTCCCGGCTCCCAGCCCGAAGAAGCCGCAGAAGCCGAAGCTGAACAGGAGCCGGAAGAAGAAGCCGAGGAAGAGCAGGCCATTCAGGAAGTTCCGGTGGTGGTTCCGGAGGTTCCGGTTGTGCCGGCTCGGCCAGTACGTCCAGTGCGGCCGATGTCGGTAGCGACGAGCACGACGTCTTCGACGAGTCCGACTACCACGACGACCACCACGGAGGTGAGAGAGAGAGCGAGAGAGAGAGGCGATGCTGAGGATGATTTAGGCCTCAACCACCCCCGAAGCCTCCGAAGTAGTTACGACTCCTGTTGCTCAGTCCCGCGAGATGGGAGCCGCAGCTCAAAGCGCGGAAATTACGACAGGTACGATGGTTGGGATCCTTTTTAGGGTATTTGTCCTTTCAGAGGTACCCAAAGAAACGACTGAGGCGGAGGAGGAGGATGAGGACGAAGAAGAGGAGGATGAGGAGGAAGCCACTACGGAGAAGGAGATGACCACGAAGGAGATTGCCGAGGAGTTCAAGAGTCTGGAGATGGTGGGTCTGTGGGCGAGCGGGGATTCTTTAAGAAAGACCAGGCTAGCAGAGAATTTTTAGGAAAGTGCAGGCTAGCAGAAATTCTTGAAGAAATCACAAACTAGCAGAGATCCCTTAGGAAATTCAGTAATTGCCGATTTCAGACAACCCCAAAAATGCCATTCCGCCCAATGACCATAAACAGTCTACCGGAAGAGAAGATCGACATCCCGAAGTCGGTGGAGAAACCGATGACCGGCAGCCAAAGCGAAGAGGAGACGATCATCGTCAGCGCCGAGGTCAGCCGGGGTGTCAAAGGGATTGTCACCGCTTTTTCTTGATGAAATAACCTAAACCTTTTCTTCAGACCCCCGCTCCCGCTTCGGCGGAGACGACCGCTTCAGAGGAAGCCAGCCAGGAGACGACCATCGCGTCAAGTTCAAGCAGGCCAACCCATACTATCGTCTGGTCCACGGAGATGGCCTCGAATGAGATGAGGTCGACGGAAACGACGAAGGTACGGTATTGGGATGACATGAAAATTTTAAGGAAATTCTGGCTGGCAGAGATTCTTTGGGAAAGGGAGGCTAGCACAGATTCGTTAGGAAAAAGCAGGCGGTCTGGCAGCGATCCTTGAGGACACTTCCCATTTTCAGGAGCTCGAAAACTCCCAAGAAACCCCAACGGAGCCCTCGATCAGCACCGAAACCATGGAGAACAGCCACGAAACCACCATCGACCCCGACTCCAAAACCACCACCATCACCGTGATGGAGACGACTTGTAGGGGGCTTTTAAAGGAACTTACCACCTTCCACTTTCAGCCCTGGTCGCCTCGCGGGCCACGTTCACGATTCGCGTGCTGAGCGTCGAGTGGCTGTCCGATTTCACGGACCCGGAAAGCGGCAAGAGCAAGAAGCTGAGGGAGCAACTTTTGCCGCCGGTAAGCGCGAGTTTCATCATTTTTTAAAAGGAGCCGCAAGGCATGAATTCGCGCGGGCTCGCTTGGTGTATATTACCTTATACATTACCTTATCTTAAACTTGAAAAATGTTTTTTTTGCTATTTTCGAACTTTTCCATCGCCAAATCCGGACACACGCCCTAAAACGCGCAAGGAACAGTTTTATGGAGGTTTTAGACCTTTCTATTAGCTTTAGAAAAATTCTGTAGTCTTTTATTTATTTTAACCACGCTAAAAATCAATTTTTCTTGAATATCTCAGCGCAAGAATGCGATTATTAGCCTGCAGGAAACTAAATTTTCTCAAAAACCTTCCAAAAAAGTTACAGCAAACCTTAGAGATAATCAACAGCAATCAAAAAGTTTCTACGTATTTTTCTCACCTACAAAAAGTTCAATTCCCGTTTGATTAGCAAAACTCCCAAAAATGAGCTCGAAAATTGGCGCGTCACCCACTCGCCCGGCCCAGCGACCCCAAATCAGCCCCGATCCGTGGTGGGCGGGCCCAACACCACATAGACCCTTTCCCGGTTCCCCCCACCACCGCTTCCGTGGCGCAATCGGCAGCGCGTTCGGCTGTTAACCGAAAGGTCGGTGGTTCGAACCCACCCGGGAGCGTACTTTTTGCTTTTTGGTCGAAAATTTTGGGGACGCATGCTAATGCGATTCAAAAGCTTCAAGTTGTTTTATTTTTCAGCTCCGAGACCTGTTCAACTCGCTGGTGGCGGAGTTCGTGAACGTCGAGGTGGACGGGGTGGAAATGGCCAATTCTGGTTTGGAGAAGATTTTCTTGTTTAGAATAGGTTTAGGGGTGATTGTGAAGGGGGTGATCTACACGAAGCGAGCCGTCGATGACCCAGAAATGGTGGCCACGAGGTGAGACGGGTTTTTTGGCGCCAAATAACGATATCTAGATTGGACGAGGAGCTGCTGAAGCGTGAGGGGGCTCTCGGAGAGCATATGGTCGACCCGAACTCGATTTTGGTCAATGGTGAGTGGGGGCAGGCTAGCAGAGACAATTTGCCAACTACCCATTTTCCAGACGTCCCCTCAAAGTCGGTGATCTCGGCCTCCGGAATTGTGCCCGGAACGGCCAACGGCGGAATCCCCACCTCGGACACGCCGCTCATCCTGGCGCTCGTCCTCCTTGCCCTCCTCGCCATCGTCGTCGTCTCGATTTGCGTCATTATTGTGGGTTTAAAGGGACCCGGAAGGCAAGCTAAGGCCACCCCCTTTGAAATTCGGCTTTCACCCGCCTTAAAAACAATTTTTTCGTCGTTTTTTGTTGTGTAAATTTTGCAGCGCCAATAGAAGCACCACTAACCGAAATTAGGAGAAAATTCTTAGCTGGGAATCGAACCCGTGTGGTTTTCCTGATAAACCAGATGCTAACCGACTACACCACCGAGCACAAAATGACTAACCCGATGCAGAAGCCTAAGCCTAGCCTAAGCCTAAACCTAAGCCCAAGGCTAAGCCTAAGCCTAAGCCTAACCTAAGCACCCACAAAGCACCACCCAAAAATCATTCCAGCACCGCTCCCACTTCACCGCCTGCCCGTTCCCCGACGACGACACATCCGAATACCCGTTTGCTTCGATTTTTGTTTGTTATTCTGCACCTGGGTTACGGTAGCTTGGGCACCATTTATGTTGCACCCACAGCACCCACAACTTGGAAGGCTAGCAGAGATTCTGTAGGAACGGGCAAGCTAGCAGAGATCGCTGAGAATCACTCATTTCCCGCTAAAGCTCATATTTTCAGATGAACAACCGACGGAGTAGCGGGTCCTCAAAAATCAACGGCTCCCCAATGGCCGCCGACATGCCGTCGAGGGCCGAGCAGGGGCTGCACGCGTACGCAAATCCAAATGTCAACTTGTGAGTCGGGCTCTCGGCCAATTTCCAGGCTTTTAAAAGGGACTTTGAAGGCAAATCCAGAGCCCCTAGCCTCTTGGCAATCAGCCAAACGGCCCCTTTAACCGTTGCGGGACGCATTTGGGACGAAAGAGCGATGTACTGAGCCACTTTTTTGGTTTTACAAGCAGGAAAGCTGTCGCTGGGACCCGGTTTGGGGCGAAAAATCGAAGAGATGGGCGTTGATTTTGCCTTCCGAGTCTCTTTAAAAAGCTTCTGGTGCCTTCACTGTCCCTTTAGAGCTCAAAAAAATTCTAACTTTTTGGGTCGGAAATAGGTGGAAGATGGGGTGAAGGTCTAAAATTTTCATAAGCCAGGTATTGATCGCTTTTTATCGATTTTCTATCCAAAAAATGTCGTCACAGCCTTCCGTGGTCCTTTAGGATGTATTACTGTTTTTTTTAGTGTTTTTTAGTGTATTTTTGCTAATTTCTGGTGTAATTTTTGAGGTTTTTTTGAGACTTCTATGGTCCTTTAAAATTCGCAAAGGATTGCTGAGGTTAGGCTTTGGCTTAGGCTTAGGCTTAGGCCTAGACTTCAGCTTAAGCTTAGGCTTAGGCTTAGATCTCTTAAGTTTTGCATGCCTTTTCCTTGAAATTCGGTCCGCAACCCTGTCCCCCAAACCCGGGTCGGTTACGGTAGCCACTCCACCCCGTTCGATGCCCCCCTATTTTCCGCCCCATCCTGGCTACCGTACCCCTCTGCACTCCCGGCGTTAAGTTTCGCTTCAGGACCGCCTATGCGGCTGGCGGCGGCCCCCCAGGGCTCCACCGACACTACGGAGGAGGACCCCATCCACAGACTATGGTAAGTGGGCAAGATAGCAGAGATTGCTTAGGAAAGGTAGCCTAGCAGAGATCCTTTAGGAGGGGTAGCCTAGCAGAGATTCTTTGGGAAAGGCAGGCTATCAGAGATTCTCTAGGAAACGGCAGTCTAGCAGAGATTTTTTAGGAAATAATCCTTTGGATGTCTTGTAAAAAAGGCAGGCTAGCAAAGATTTTAAGAATCACTAAAATTTCACCTAGTTTCTGATTCGCAACTTTTAGTTCCTCTTCATTTTTGCACTTCTCATTTTGCCTATAAGTTGCCCCCGCAGCTACCGTACCCCACGAATCCAGGACTATTCCTCGATGAGCAGCTACCGCCCGTCGTTCTGGGGCTACGACCAGATCGGCGCCTCAGAATCCCCGTTCGCTGAGGGCTACCGCCGATACGAGCCGCATTATTGATCAAACACGGATCAACGGCGCGATTTGACTCCGATTAATGCGTCGACGACCCACACGTCGAGCATCTGCCCACGTTGACACCTTTGAATTGGTACGAGAGCTACGCATGCTACGCGAGTGTGCTGTGGACGGATGCCGTGTCTGCTGTGCCTTGAACTTGCAAGATTGACTGTGCGGCTTGAATGGACGCTGTTGTTTGGAGTGCTGTGGAGTGGGGGAATCTGGCAGAGATTTTTTGAGAAAGGGCAGGCTAGCGGAGATTCTTTAGGAAAGGGCAGGCTAGCAAAGAATTTTTGGGAAAATCTAAACGAGCAGAGATTTTTGAGGAAAAGGGCAGGCTAGCAGAGATTTTTTAGGAAAGAGCAGGTTAGCAGTGACAGTTCTGGAATGTTGCCTGTGAATGCTGTTAAATTTCCGTTCCCTCTACACCTGCTGTCCCTCTTCCAAACCCCCTGAATTCCCTACCGTCATCGGTTGCATTCCGGAATGTTCTAAAACTGACTGTAATGTCGTGTTTGTGGTCTGAACAATGTGGTGAACTAACCTGGTACAATGTCTTGTTGGCTCTAAACTACATAGTTTCCGCGAGACTACAGAATACACAAAATATAACTTGTTAAACCGAAGTTTTTTCAGATCTCACCGCAACGCGCCCGCCACGCCGAGAAGGAAGTTGTCTGAGCCGTTGCAGCCAGATTTAATTTATTCAATTTCACTTGGCAAGATTTTTTGGCTGAGTTTTCAGCTTTTATGGGCATTTACGAAAAGATTTTGATACCAAAATACCTCGTTTAAAGGGACGGTGCCAGCTGCGAGCCTAAATTTAAGCATAATACTAAGCCTAAGCCTAAGCCTAAGTCTAAGCCTAACCTAAGCCTAAGCCTAGCCTAAGCCTAAGCCTCCGCCTAAGCCTAAGCCTAAGCCTCAGCGTTATTTCAGCTGGTTCCAATAATGCTAATGGTTATTTAAATAGATAAGAAGTATACAAAATAAATTTTGGATTTGATGCCTAAAGAAGGTAAAAATTAAGGTTTTTGTGAAAATTATGCAAAAATATTTTTAAAAAATTACTGTAGGCGAAAAATTTCGGTTTATTGCTGGCACGCTCCCTTTAAACCCCCAAAAATCCACGATTTTCCAGAATCTATATTGCCTTCAACGGCCCGTTAAAATGCCCTCCCCCCGCCCGGCGCCTTTCAAACCGAATTTTCAAACTGTGATAGTAAATTATTAACAAAATATGCACATTTGTAATTTTTGACTGTTTTTTTGGGGAATATTTTGGCCCGCGGTGCTCAAAAAATATTTATGATAATTCTAACGATTTTTGTGTGATTTTTCGCGTTTATTTTTGTGTACAGGCTACGGTATTATTTGTTTCGTGATTTGGGGCCCGTAATAAAATGCAAATAATTTTGTATAGAATTTATGCACAACAATTAAGATACGACCCGCAACACAGGGAATTCGTGAAATCGTGGAATTTTTTAGCAAAAAAATCAAAGGCGGAAAGGTTTGAAATTAGTGCAAAATAGTTTTAACCCGGTTTTTAGATAAAAGAAACCCTAAAAAGCGTCTAGCAAGGAACCTAGAAAAATGGAAGGGCAGGCTAGCAGAGATTCCTTGCCTGTACGCGCAAATCACCCTAAAAAACATCCTAAAGGAACTTAGAAGGCAAAGATTTGAACGGGCCCGGGCTAGATTGGCCTTCAATGGCCCTTTAAAATGAATCACCAAGTCACTACTGTAGCTCAGGCCCGGCTCTGAAGTCCGTGGTCTTCCAGCGTCTGCTCCAGAATCACCTTCACCGCCAGCCACGTCTCCTTGGCGATGGGGAGCAGCCAGTGAGGGCGGACTTGGAAGGCGAACCAGGCTGGAAATGGGGAGATACAACTCTCTTTCTCTCTCTCTCTCTCTCTCTCGCTCTCTCTCTCGCTCTCTCTCGCTCTGTCTCTTTCCCGCTCTGTCTCTCACCCCTCTCTCTCTCACGCACATGCACGCTCTCTCTCTCTCGCTCACTCGCTCTCCCTCTCTCGCTTTCAGAAGCCTACACGATAGATCTGGCGGCAGCTCGAGAACGAAGACGTATTTTGTCTTGGTGTTCGCCTTGATCCAGTCGGTGGCTCCGCCCGTCGCTGGGCCACCTAAAATCAACGTTAAAGGGACCGTGAAGGCAAATTCCTGATCAATCTTTGCTAGCCTGCCCTTTCCCCGGGACTCTCTGCTAGCTAGCCTAGACGATTTCCTACCCAGCATGTCGGCCGCCGTTCCGATTCTGTACTTTGTCTCCCGGTACTGGTAGAGAGCTTCGGCCGCCCTGAAGGCTAGGCGCTCCTAAATACAAATTTGAGCTTCAGCTTCAGACTAAGCCTAAGCCTAAGCCTAAACCCCAATCCTACTGCATCGTACCATATCCTTATAGTCCTCCGGGTAGTGCTTCCGGTGGTCGTTATACGGTAGAATCCACAGCTGTCCATGGGTGTGCATCGAAAAGTAGGCGTGGAGCCGCCCGGACAGCTCGCGGCCGGTCACGTAGTCGCGGACAGCTCTGGAATCAAGGATTTGGGTTTAAGAGATGGTTAAGAAAGAGATGGTTGTTTTTAAAGGGAGCGTGACAGCCAAGATGGTCTCAACGAACCGTGTTTCCGGCTCACTGAACGGGAACGGGCCCTGAAATTCGTCGGAGCAGGGGTTGTTGAAGGGGTAGTTGGTCTGGAAAAGCGATACGGTATCTCTCTATCGCCCTCTCTCTTTCATTCGCTCTCTCTTCTCTCTCTGCCCCTCTCATTAGCGCGCGCTCTCTCTCTCTCTTTCTCTGCTCTCTCTCCTCGCTCTCCCTATCTCTCTCTGGCTGACCTGTTTGAAGCTGAAGTCCCAGTTCCGGTTCAAATCCACGCCCTCGCAGCAGACGTTCCGCACGGTGGTCGAGTGGAATCCGGTGCAATTCGCCGGAGCTCGATTCTTGCGCCATTGGCGGATCTGAAAGTGGGTAATTAGCAGAGATTATTTAGGAAAGGGCAGGATAGCAGAGATTCTTCAGGAATTTCACCGACGCACCAGATCTTTCGTGTCGGTCCTGCTGAAGATGAAGCCGTCCGGGTTCAGCACCGGGAATATGTAGATGTCCAGCTTGTTGATGTAGTCGGTGATGCGGTCGGATTGGCCGTAGCGGGTGACAAACTACAAATGTTGGTCTCCTTTTCTCTCTCTCTCTCTCTCTCTCTCTCTCTCTCTCTCCCCTCTCTCTCTTTCTCTCTCGACTCGCTCTCTCACCTGCTCAATAAAGTAGATGGCGGTATGAAAAGCGGGCCACTCCCTGGCGTGGTTGCCGCCATCGATCCAGACGGCCGGCTTCGGGACGGCGCTCGGGCGCCCGATCTGGGGTACGGTATTTGGTACGGTAGCTGCACGGTACCTTTAGCCCCAGTAGGCGCCGTCCTTCGTGGGTCCTTCCGATGTCGCGCAGCTGGACGAACGATGGGTTCCGCTTGGCTACCTAAAGACGAAGGATTTCTTCTACCCTGCCATTTCTGAAGATCGCTGCTAGCCTGCCCTTCGTAAAGAATCTCTGCTAGCTGCATGGCGCCTACCTCGATGACGTACTGCTCGAAATCAGGAAAGTCGTGGTACTGCGTGAGGGCGAACGGGGGCGTCCAGCCCGCCAGCGCCGTGCCGAACCTATTTCCAATCTTTAAAGGGTCTCGGACAGGAAGGCAGAGTCTGCTTATTCCTCCATCACTCGAGAAAACTCACAAAAACAACAGCAGCGGCACCATGTTCGATTACCCAAGTTGAGCCCTAGGGAGACCCGTTTCTGTAGTTTGCAGGCTGTAATTACGCTTTACAGGAGAGAGAGCGAGAGAGAGAACGAGAAAGCTAAAAAGTGAGCGAGAGAGAGCGACAGAACTATAGAGAGCGAGAGACAGAAATTTAAGGGGCAAAAAGCAAGCTAGCATCGATGGTTTAGGAAAAGGCAAGCGAGCAGAGAGGGTTTGAGCAACAGCCCCGAAACCTATGACTCCCACCAGCAAACGAGCAAAAATCTGGCAACTAGCACACAATCGGCTGCCAAACCCGTGAACAATGGGTGGCGAAAGAGAGGGACAGAGAGAGAGAGAGGGAGGGAGAGAGAGAAAGACCGAGAAAGAGAGAGAGAGAGAGACAGAGAGAGGGAAACAGAAGAAATGATCTCCTCAATAACTTCTCAACTCCACGACGAGTTGAGAAAAAATTGACAACCCCTCCGCCGTCAATTTGCCCAAAAAGAGATGCAATATGGCTGGGGGTCATTTCTTTCGCGCTTAAAGGGTCGCACAAGGCAAAAAATGGCGATTAAAAGAATCCGGTAGCTGGAAAGTGATGGCTACGAGAGGAAATGCACCAAAAATAACAATTTCCAGTCCGGGGGATTTTAGAGAATCCGATTAGCAAGTTAAAATCACTGTAAATCACGGCATGTGGCTTAATAGTCTACTTTTAAAGGAGCCAGGTAGCCAGAAGCAGCATGTACAGACAAGGAAAATACAGAGTAGTGCAATGGAAAACTACGGCCGGGAACCGAAACCTAGCAAAACGTTACACCCAGCCGGGGCTAATTTGTCAAGGCCGGAACGGGCAAGGTGAAGAACAATGATGGAAATTTTGCCAGGGAGAAGGAGGAGAGAGAGAGAGAGAGAGAGAGAGAGAGAGAGAGAAACGACAAGACCACCTCTCTGCCCCTGGCACGTTCCTTTAGCGGACTACGGTAAGTTTGACATGCAAGCCGAGATCCCTTAGGAAAGTCAAGCTAGCAGAGATTCTTTAGAAAAAGGCAAGCTAGCAAAGATCCTTTGCGGAAATTCAAGTAACCAGCGCCTACTAGCCGCTACTAAGGACATTTGCAGCCGAATTAAGCGATGATCGGGTGGGGGGAAAGTGTGAGCCCGGCGCGGGTGGCGGAAAGAAAGAAGAAACAGAAACAAAACCGGTTGTGCCTCCCCGCTTCGACTTGAAAATGTGTGTGGGTGGCTGGCAGCTAGCTGCTGCTGATAGTCTCCAACGCGATTTATGGCCTGCCTGGGGTGGTCACTTGAGAGGCTCAAGGAAATTCGACGTAAACAGATGGAATCAGGGCATGGACGACGGCCTTCAGGCTTTAAAGGCCCCTCGAAGGCCTTTTAAAGGGATTTGGAGGGTTGGGGTACTAGCAGAGATTCTTTAGGAAAGGGCAGGCTAGCAGAGATTCTTTGGGAAAACTAGGCTATCAACAACGGCGATGAGGCGGGCGTGCATGGAGTAGACGGCGAGGACGAAGGGCGGTGCCTGCTTCGAAGACCCAGAAAGATTTTTTAAGGGGCCCTTGAAGGCAAATCCTTGACCCCCAGACTCCTGGCAAGATGCCAACCGATCCCTTTAGCCGTTCGGGACCCGTTTGGGACGATATCCCCAGCTCTTTTTTTTTGGATTTTCCAGGAGGGGTACTGTAGCTGGTGTTGGCGTAGGGCCAAAAACCGAAGGGGCGCGGTAAGATGTGCCTTTAAAAGCCCTTTAAACTGAAGACTTTCACTCTGGCAGACCAGTTTCTACCCTGGCTGTGGCGTGCCCTGGCGCTTTGCCAGGATTAGGCGCAATTCAGGGAGCCAGGTTCGGGGCCTTGAAGAGGCTTATCGGCAGGGTGGAACCTTTTTGGCATGGTAACAGGGAGCTTTCGCTTTCTCTACCTTTTCCTAAAGAATCTCTGCTAGCCTTTCCTTTCCTAAAGAATCTCTGCTAGCACGCCCTGTAGCTTCCCAATCTCTTTAATGCCCATTTTCTCCTTCTATCTGGCGTGTTCCCGCAGGCTATGCGGATATAGCGACACAAAAGAGGCCGGTAATCGGAATGCGCGCCTCACCGTATCACATTTCTCCCCCCGGGCGCTCAAAACGGAGAGCCGCACCAATTTCACTGTGCAGCTCTCTCTCTCTCTCTCTCTCTCTCTCTCTCTCTCTCTAGCTTCGGCTCCCAAATTCGCTGTATCTGTTTCACTTTCCGACCGATGATTTGATTACCGAGGCTCCGGATTCCGGACCTGATCCTTGCTCCCCCCGGGGCTTCACAAGCGGATCGCCGCGGAATCGGATGTTTTGGTTCGATCTGCAGTTTTCTCAAGAATCTCTGCTAGCCTGCCCTTTCCTAAAGAATCTCTGCTAGCCCGCCGTCTCCTAAAAAATTGCTGCTCGCCTGCCCCAGCCTTCCAAATCCCTTTAAAAGGTATTCCAACCTCACGGGGCTGTTTTTTTTTGGGCCCACACCCCCAAAAGTGGCCCTCAACCCGTTTTTCAAGCGAATTGAAAGGATGGGCTGCTGCTGGCCATTTGCAATTCCCCCGGCCATTCATCCACCCGGGCCCCGGGCCATGTGAGGGCTCTCAAAGGGCCCTCACAATTTGATAAAATACTCGTAGCCGGTCTCGGCTACTGAGGTACGCGCCAGCTGTATTGGCGTGTAACAAGGGCAGCCTTTTTGGGCAAAGAATCGCTGCTAGGCTGGCCATTCTTGTGAGATTTTTGTTATTGTTTATTCTGTGAGTGTACCTGTGAACGGGGCCCCCCCCGGCCGGGGGCCTTTTTTCCTGCGGCCTTCTTTCTCTTTTTATATCCTTTTCTTTCCCCCTCTCTTTCCCGGCCCAGCGGTTTCACCAAGGATGCTTGCTGGCGTGGCTCGAGTTGCTCCATATCTCTCTCGCTCTCTCTCCCTTTTATCTAAGCCTAGGTATAAGCCTAAGCCTAAGCCTAAGCCTAAGCCTAAGCATAAGCCTGAGCATAAGCCTAAGCCTAAGCTCCTTGTCATCCCACCCGGCATTCAAATTCCTCAAAAATTCCAACGACTCCACCCTAAAAGCTCTCCCCTGAAATTCATCCCGCCCGGCTAAATAGGCCCTGTTTTCCGCCGCCAGCCGGTGAAAGGCGCGAGGTGTAGTCCTCGTTTTTTGCGCCTTCTCCTCCTCCTCCCTAAAATGGATTTGGTGTGGCTGTAGGGGCGGAGATTCCACACCCCCCAAAGATATTGATCGGCCTCCGCGGGCCCGCGGACTGTGAATTTTTTGCATTCCGGGCCGGGTTGGAGCGTATTTTTGGCTGTGCTTTTTAATACTGGGCCGTTGGACGTAGCGGATTTTAATACACAACATTCCAATCGACAACTGGATTTGGTGGACTTTTTGGTTTCTCAGCTTGTTTTTGTACTTGTGAACAGTTTGGAGAGAGAGAGAGAGAGAGAGAGAGAGAGAGAGCTAGATCGGCAGCTAGATCGAAAGAGAGCAAAGAATCTAGATCAAAGCAAAGAAACTCTTCCAGCTTGCCCCTGCCCAGAAACGCCGCCACCATCTTTCCATCTCTCGCGTTCTCTCCTCTCTCTCTTTCTCTCACTCTCTCTCTCTCTCTCTCTTTCTCTTTTTCTCTCTATCTTGCTCTCCTCTCCTGGACCCCAAGGAGTCGCAAACTTCCGACAATATCCTTCCCTTCCCGGCCCCTTTAAAAGTACCGCGACTCCAGAACCGGTGCCTAAGGGTGGCTAATTTCCGTTGCACATGTCTTTCCTTACCTCACAACCACCCCGAAAAAAGTTGCACAGCCCGCGGGGCATTGGTGCGCGGCTAATTTGAATCGAAATTGGCTGCCCTTGCCTTGGGAATCTCCAACAGCAGCCATGCAACTATTTTCGGGCTCTTAGAGGGACTGAAAGATTCCCAAATTACCTCTGCTAGCCTGCCCTTTCCTAAAGAATATCTGCTAGCCTGCCCTTTCCTAAAGAAACTCTGCTAGCTTGCCTCTTACAGCCTCCTCTCCACAATATCCGGGCTCCCATGGTTCCGCTGGAATCCTGGGCGAACACGCTTTTTTGCAGCTGCCCCCACCAAACGTTCCGCCCGATCAGGCGCGCCGATTTTATCGCGGGGGGCGGTGTGTGTATGGCTGTGTATGGGTGTGTTCCGTACAAGTTTGGACCCCGGGCTTGAAAACAGGTTATCGCCTTTTGCGAGGGGTTCCGCCAGGCGGCTATAGCCGTCAAGCGGAACTCCCTCAAAAAACAGCGCAAGTCCAAATATTGGCCGAGGCAGCACAATGAAATTTCTTTAACCCTGGCCGTAATTCTGACATGCAAAATCTTAAAACTCAATTCAAAATACCGACAACCGTATCTCAAAAAGATAGAATACCACTTCGAAAAATCCCGACAAGAATAAACCCGCAACTTGCAAAAAATACCGATAGTCAGAATTCCGACAAAACAAAATCCTTTTTCTACTTGTCGGGATTTTGGCTGGCGGGATTGACGTTGTTGTCGGGATTCTTTCGGAAGGAATTGTTCAGCATTCGTCTCATTCGGCATTCGGGATTTTGCCAAAAAATGCCGAACAAACGTGAAAATTTCGTAGTGTCAACATTTTTCTTTTTCGACAACCTGTGCTTTCGGTATTGTGGCATTTCGACCTGCTGATTTTCGGTCTTCTGGTTTTTGACATTTATTCCGATATTTTGGCATTAATCGGGCGCGATTGTCGGCATTCTGCTATTGCGATATTATGACTTTCCAATATTCTGATTTTCGACAATCTGTTTCTAGAAATTCCGATCTTCCGATATTTGCGACATTTCGACAATTTAGCGCGTCGGCGCTTTGACTCCTCGTGTCACGACGTCAGAATCGATATTTTGATTTTTTGACAGTCCGTTTTTCGGCCTTCTGCCCATCGACACCAATAGAAAATTCGAACAATCCCATTATTTAGGGCCATGACTCATCCGGTCGGTGCTATATTTGCATACAGCGCGCCTTTGGCTTGTGAACGCCTCAAGCAGCCCTCCCTCCCAGTTATGAGTCACCTCTCTCCTCCCCCCCCCCCTGCGGCCTGTACATAGGAATGCATCGTATGGACATGGGGGAGCGGCTTGAGCTGGCCGAGGCGACTGACAGATTCGTCACTCCGCCCCGCTCCTCTTTGCACCAGCCGCCGTCCCGGGGCTGACCCCCTGCGCCCCCGCACCCCATTTGCATATGCCAGATTTTTGGGATGTTTTTGGTGCTTTTGGGCTTAAGTTTAGGCTTATGCTTAGGCTTAGCTTAGGCTTAGGCTTAGGCTTAGCCTAGTCTTAGGCTTGGGCTTAGGCTTAGCCTACGTCTTAGGCTTCGACTTAGCTTAGGATTAGGCCTAGGCTGATTCCGCCTAGCTTTGCGTCAATATATGCAAATTCCAACACTGTGCACTGTACGAAAAAGTACTACTGACACCGGCGCCAATCACCTTGAAAATGCGCATTTAAAATTCCGTTTTGGTACAAGCCGCTCCGCTCGGAATTTTTGCATGCATTTGCTTACCGTAGCCTTAACCAGGCTTACGCCTCGGCACCGTTTTTCCAACGTTGTCAAGCCGACCAATAACCATAAAAAATTCTGAGCAATTATGCAAATGAGTTGGCGAGGGTGCAGAGGTTGTCCCGTATGCAGATCAGACCCGGTCACGCAAATGCCCTGGTTTCCCAAATGGCCTCTGCCATGCCAATTTCCCAAATTTGTCCCAAACCCGGAACCCGGCATCCAATTACGTGTTGCTACTGTTGACGGGGGGCTACTGACCTTTGCTTTTTCAGGCCCGTTCCAATTCTTGAATCCCCCCGGGACCACGGCCGGCCAGTAAATAATTAAAATGCTGGGGGCTTTTGACGAATTGGCCAGTTACTGGGTGGTTTTTTGGTACTTTAAAGGATCTCTGCTAGCCTGTCTTTTCCCAAAGAATCTCTGCTAGTTGCCCTCTACTTAAGAATCTCTGCTAGCTTGCGATTTCCTAAAAAATCTCTGCTAGCCTACCTCTTTCCTCAAGAATCTCTGCTACCCCGCCCAAGAAACCACAAAACGACCACTTAACTCCCCCTCGATTCCTAATGACGGGGCGCCAAAATTTGGCGTAGCCTCGGGGCACGACTCGTCCTCCTCGACCCCCCAAAAGAGGGGAGCACGAACTTTCTCGACAACGATTTTTAGGCAGCCCTCGCCGATTGTCCGCTCAAGGGCACACAGACAGACACTCACTCATTCACCTACCAATGCCAACTACCAAACAACACAGAACATCAGAGAATTTCCTAAAGAATCTCTGCTAGCATGCCATTTCCTAAAGAATCTCTGCTAGGATATATTCCAGCATAACCAGCCTCCTCTCATGCTCACCCCACAGCCCGGAAATGACACCCAGAAAAACGAGAGCCGAGCCTCAGGTTGTGGGGGGATTGGGGCAAATTATGTGAGCCAGAAAAACACCCCCACCCTCCAATTCCCGGCCCCGATTCCCCGGCCAAGGTCAGATTCCTAAAGGATCTCTGCTAGGCCAAAAAATTGCTATGAATTCGCTGGAATCGCCCGGCAGCTTTCGCCCATAGTTTATCGACAAGGCGTCATCAGTTTATTTTGGCTTTCGTTTGATCGATGTCTCTCTTTCTCTCTCTCTCTCTCTCTCTCTCTCCTACTTGCTTTCTCTCTCTGCCATAAAACAACGAGATATTTGCACGTTTTTGGGGAGGTCGAGGTACTGAACGCTCACGCGACACTCTGCCCCCCCAAAAAATTTCAGCTAATTTCGGGGGCCCAAGTGCCCCGGCCAGTTTGCATCGGAAAACACGTCTCAAAGTTCAAAAAACGAAGGAGATTAGCTTCTCTCTCTCGCTCTCTCTCGCTCTCTCTCGCTCTCTCTCTCTCTCGCTGGTTTTGTCACCCTCTGGGGAAGGGCTCTATTTTTTTTAGGAAAGGGCAAGCTAGCAAAGATTCTTTTGGCAAGGACAGGCTAACAGAGGTTCTTTAGGAAAATGGTACATCGTTACAAAATCCAATCTCTGCAACTAGCCCTCGTTCCCATCCCCATTCAAAAGGTGCCGATGCGTCGGCGAGCCGGCCGGGCCGCACCAATTTGCATCCCGACCCGTGAAGGGCCTTTTTCAGGGTGTTTTATCTCTCCCTCTCTCCCCTCCGCACCAAGCCTTTTTACGGGACGCGCTTGGGAATGGTGCCCCATCCAATTCCACCCGAGACACCATTCATACTGTAAAATGTTACCCCGCGGGTTTCTATGCAAAATCGGGGTGACAGACTGAATAAATTCATCTGGGGTCAAGGTTTTGAAATCAATTTTCTGAAGGATATCTGCTAGCCTGCTCTTTCCTAAATAATCGCTGCAAGCCTGCCTTGTCTTAGCGCCTTTAAATAGCCAAACAACATTTCAAATTCGCTACTTCGTGTCCGTCACATCCTGCCAGCCCCTGCGCGACCACCCGTCATGAAACCCGTTCTCCCGCCAATTTCTGCCCTTTGTTTCAGTCTCTCTCTCTCTCTCTCTCTCTCTCTCTCTCTCTCTCTCTCTCTCTCTCTCTCTCGCTCTGGCTGGTTGACATGGGGGTGTGGCATGTTCGCCAGTTTTTTGCGTCCACCCCGCTGCCCTAGAGGCTTTTTTGGGCTTCTTAAGGGTCAAATTCTGCAATGGTCTTTGCTAGCCTGCCCTTTCGTCAAGAATCTCTGCTAGATTGCCCCGGGCTGAATTCTTTAAAGATTTTTGTTAGATTGACTTGACGTCGAGTTCTTTAAGAATCTCTGCTAGCGTACCAGGAAGAGCGCTCGAGAGCGAGAGAAGAGAGAACGAGAGAGTGAGCGAGAGAAAGCTAGAGAGAGGCATAGAGAGAGAGCGAGAGAGAGAGAGAGAGGCATAGGGAGAAAGCGAGGAAAAGAACAAGCCCAATTTTCAAGACGTCCAAAATTTCGTATTTTTCGCTACTCACCCCTGTGAATCGCATTTCTGGCATAGTTTCTGGGCCTGTGACTCATCCCGAATATTTTTATCTGCTTTTTTATGCATCATTTTTGTGCCCGGCAAAGCCCCGTGGCTCCCCCAGAAACAAAAAATATTTTCCGAAAAATTCTTCAGGCCGCCCGGCTCGACCCGGAGGGTCATAACCCTTCTTCTCTCTTTGCTTCCCCCCGCTTCGACCAGCATTCTTCGAGTCGTAAAATTCGCGGCGCGGCCGGCGCCCCTGATAAGGACACCCGGAGCGCATTTTTCCGAAATGCATCGGGGTTGATTGTTGGCGAATCGATTATGTTTCGGTTGCCAAGGTGTTTTTCAAGAATCTCTGCTAGTTTGCCCTTTCCTTACGAAAATCTCTCTAGCCTGCCTTGTTTGACCCCGTCATTCCATACCACAAATGGTGCAAGCTGGTTGCCTCCACTAGGGTTTGTCTTCCCATTTCTCTCTCTCTTTCTCTCTCTCTCTCTCTCTCTCTCTCATCTATTTTAAAGGGACCAGGAAGCGAGAAGCAGCAAGTACAGACAAGGAAAATACAGAGTAGTGTAACCGAAAACTACGCCCGGGAACCGAAACCCAGCAAAACGTTACACCCAGCCGGGGGCTAATTTGTCCTGGCCGGAACGGGCAAGGTGAAGAACAATGATGGAAATTTTACCAGGGAGAGAGAGTGAGAGGGAGAGAGAGAGACAGAGAGAAACGACAAGACCACCTCTTTGCCGCTGGCATGTTCCTTTAGCGGGCCTACGGTAGGTTTGACATGCAAGCAGAGATTCTTTAGGAAAGGCAGGCTAGCAGAGATACTTTGCGCTACGTCAAGTAATCAGCGCCTACTAGCCGCTACTACGGACATTTCCAGCCGAATTAAGCGGATGATCGGGTAGGGGGAAGTGTGAGCCCGGGGCGGGTGGCGGAAAGAAAGAAGAAACAGAAACAAAACCGGTTGTGTCTCCCCGCTTCGCCTTGAAAATGTGTGTGGGTGGCAGCTAGCTGCTGCTGATAGTCTCCAACGCGATTTATGGCCTGCCTGAGGTGGTCACTTGAGAGGCTCAAGGAAATTCGACGTAAACAGATGGAATCAGGGCATGGACGACGGCCTTCAGGCTTTAAAGGCCCCTCGAAGGCCTTTTAAAGGGATTTGGAGGGTTGGGGTACTAGCAGAGATTCTTTAGGAAAGGGCAGGCTAGCAGAGATTCTTTGGGAAAACTAGGCTATCAACAACGGCGATGAGGCGGGCGTGCATGGAGTAGACGGCGAGGACGAAGGGCGGTGCCTGCTTCGAAGACCCAGAAAGATTTTTTAAGGGGCCCTTGAAGGCAAATCCTTGACCCCCAGACTCCTGGCAAGATGCCAACCGATCCCTTTAGCCGTTCGGGACCCGTTTGGGACGATATCCCCAGCTCTTTTTTTTTGGATTTTCCAGGAGGGGTACTGTAGCTGGTGTTGGCGTAGGGCCAAAAACCGAAGGGGCGCGGTAAGATGTGCCTTTAAAAGCCCTTTAAACTGAAGACTTTCACTCTGGCAGACCAGTTTCTACCCTGGCTGTGGCGTGCCCTGGCGCTTTGCCAGGATTAGGCGCAATTCAGGGAGCCAGGTTCGGGGCCTTGAAGAGGCTTATCGGCAGGGTGGAACCTTTTTGGCATGGTAACAGGGAGCTTTCGCTTTCTCTACCTTTTCCTAAAGAATCTCTGCTAGCCTTTCCTTTCCTAAAGAATCTCTGCTAGCACGCCCTGTAGCTTCCCAATCTCTTTAATGCCCATTTTCTCCTTCGATCTGGCGTGTTCCCGCAGGCTATGCGGATATAGCGACACAAAAGAGGCCGGTAATCGGAATGCGCGCCTCACCGTATCACATTTCTCCCCCCGGGCGCTCAAAACGGAGAGCCGCACCAATTTCACTGTGCAGCTCTCTCTCTCTCTCTCTCTCTCTCTCTCTCTCTCTCTAGCTTCGGCTCCCAAATTCGCTGTATCTGTTTCACTTTCCGACCGATGATTTGATTACCCGAGGCTCCGGATTCCGGACCTGATCCTTGCTCCCCCCGGGGCTTCACAAGCGGATCGCCGCGGAATCGGATGTTTTGGTTCGATCTGCAGTTTTCTCAAGAATCTCTGCTAGCCTGCCCTTTCCTAAAGAATCTCTGCTAGCCCGCCGTCTCCTAAAAAATTGCTGCTCGCCTGCCCCAGCCTTCCAAATCCCTTTAAAAGGTATTCCAACCTCACGGGGCTGTTTTTTTTTGGGCCCACACCCCCAAAAGTGGCCCTCAACCCGTTTTTCAAGCGAATTGAAAGGATGGGCTGCTGCTGGCCATTTGCAATTCCCCCGGCCATTCATCCACCCGGGCCCCGGGCCATGTGAGGGCCCTCAAAGGACCCTCACAATTTGATAAAATACTCGTAGCCGGTCTCGGCTACTGAGGTACGCGCCAGCTGCAGTGGCGTGTAACAAGGGCAGCCCTTTTTGGCAAAGAATCGCTGCTAGGCTGCCCCAACTTGTGAGATTTTTGTTGATTTGTTTTTGCGTATTCTGTGAGTGTACCTGTGAACAGGGACGTAGCGTAAGGTGGGCCCCCTGGGCCCGGTGCCCCCCCCGAAATCGGCCGGGGCCCGAAAATTTCATAAGGGGGGACCCTTATGATTTTTATTTTCTCAAAAATTTTGCTGCCTGCGGCGCTATTTTTACACGTTTTTACTGCTATTTGTAGAGCTAAGTAGCCTTTTTTTTCAAAATTTTTCGCCTGCGGCGCTGTTTTCTCGTTAATTTTTTGAGTTTTCGGAAAAATTTTTTCGGGGCCCCCCCCGAAATTTTTTTCTGGCTACGCCCCTGCCTGTGAACCAGCGGTTTCACCAAGGATGCTTGCTGGCGTGGCTCGAGTTGCTCCATATCTCTCTCGCTCTCTCTCTCTCTCTCTCTCTCTCTCTCTCTCTATCTCTCCCTTTTATCTAAGCCTAAGACGAGCCTAAGCCTAAGCCTAAGCCTGGCCTAAGCCTAAGCCTAAGCCTAAGCCTAAGCCTAAGCCTAAGCCTAAGCCTAAGCCTAAACCTAAGCCTAAGCCTAAGCCTAAGCCTAAGCATAAGCCTAAGTCAAAAATTCCTAAGCCTAAGTCAATCCTCAAAAATTCCAACGACTCCACCCTGAAAGCTCTCCCCGGAAATTCATCCCGCCCGGCTAAATAGGCCCTGTTTTCCGCCGCCAGCCGGTGAAAGGCGCGAGGTGTAGTCCTCGTTTTTTGCGCCTTCTCCTCCTCCTCCCTAAAATGGATTTGGTGTGGCTGTAGGGGCGGAGATTCCTCACCCCCCAAAGATATTGATCGGCCCTTGCGGGCCCGCGGACTGTGCATTTTTTGCATTCCGGGGCGGGTTGGAGCGTATTTTTGGCTGTGTTTTTAATGCTGAGCCGTTGGACGTTGCGGATTTTAATTCGACTACGCACATTCCAATCGGCAACTGGATTTGGTGAACTTTTTGGTTTCTCAGCTTGTTTTTGTACTTGGGAACAGCTTGGAGAGAGAGAGAGGGAGAGAGAGAGAGAGAGAGAGAGAGAGAGAGCTAGATCGTGAGCTAGATCGTGAGCTGGATCGAAAGGGAGCTAGAATCTAGATCAAAGCAAAAAAATTCTACCAGCTTGAAACGCGGCCACCATCTTTCCATCTCTCTCGTTCTCTCTCTCTCTCCCGCTCTCTCTCTCTCTGTTTCCACAAAGAGCCGCAAATTTCCAAATACAATACCCTTCCCTTCCCGGCCCCTTTAAAAGCCCGCAACTCCAGAACCGGTGTTTAAGGGCGGCTAATTTCCGTTGCACATGCCCTTCCTTACCTCAGAACCACCCCAAAAAATTCTCACTCAAATGCCCGCGAGGCAGTGGTGCGCGGCTAATTTGAATCGAAATTGGCTGTCCTTGCCTTGGGAATTTCCAACAGCAGCCACGCAACTATTTTCGGGATTTTATTGGGGGACTGTTCGGGGTGGAAAAGGTTCCGAAATCACCTCTGCATGCCCGCCATTTCCTAAAGAATCTCTGCTAGCCTGCCATTTCCTAAAGAATCTCTGCTAGCCTGCCGTTTCCTAAAGAATCTCTGCTAGCTTGCCTTTTACAGTCTCCCATCCCCAATATCCGGGCTCCCATGGTTCCGCTGGAATCCTGGGCGAACACGCTTTTTTTTGCAGCTCCCCCCACCAAACGTTCCGCCCGATCAGGCGCGCCGATTTTATCGCGGGGGGCCAGTGTGTGTATGGCTGTGTATGGGTGTGTTCCGTACAAGTTTGGACCCCGGGCTTGAAAACAGGTTATCGCCTTTTGCGAGGGGTTACGCCAGGCGGCTATAGCCGTCAAGCGGAACTCCCTCAAAAAAACAGCGCAAGTCCAAATATTGGCCGAGGCAGCACAATGAAATTTCTTTAACCCTGGCCGTAATTCTGACATGCAAAATCTTAAAACTCAATTCAAAATACCGACAACCGTATCTCAAAAAGATAGAATACCACTTCGAAAAATCCCGACAAGAATAAACCCGCAACTTGCAAAAAATACCGATAGTCAGAATCCCGACAAAACAAAATCCTTTTTCTACTTGTCGGGATTTTGGCTGGCGGGATTGACGTTGTTGTCGGGGAGTCTTTCGGAAGGAATTGTTCAGCATTCGTCTCATTCGGCATTCGGGATTTTGCCAAAAAATGCCGAACAAACGTGAAAATTTCGTAGTGTCAACATTTTTCTTTTTCGACAACCTGTGCTTTCGGTATTGTGGCATTTCGACCTGCTGATTTTCGGTCTTCTGGTTTTTGACATTTATTCCGATATTTTGGCATTAATCGGGCGCGATTGTCGGCATTCTGCTATTGCGATATTATGACTTTCCAATATTCTGATTTTCGACAATCTGTTTCTAGAAATTCCGATCTTCCGATATTTGCGACATTTCGACAATTTAGCACGTCGGCGCTTTGACTCCTCGTGTCACGACGTCAGAATCGATATTTTGATTTTTTGACAGTCCGTTTTTCGGCCTTCTGCCCATCGACACCAATAGAAAATTCGAACAATCCCATTATTTAGGGCCATGACTCATCCGGTCGGTGCTATATTTGCATACAGCGCGCCCTCGGCTTGTGAACGCCTCAAGCAGCCCTCCCTCCCAGTTATGAGTCACCTCCCCTTTCGGCCTGTACATAGGAATGCATCGTATGGACATGGGGGAGAGGCTTGAGCTGGCCGAGGCGACTGACAGATTCGTCACTCCGCCCCGCTCCTCTTTGCACCAGCCGCCGCCCGGGGCTGACCCCGCGCCCCCGCATTGCATTTGCATATGCCAGATTTTTGGGATGTTTTTGGTGTTTTTGGGCTTAAATCTAGGCTTATGCTTAGGCTTAACTTAGGCTTAGCTTAGGCTTAGGCTTAGCCTAGGCTTTGGCTTCGGCTTAGCTTAGGCTTGGGCTTAGGCTTAGGCTTAGCTTAGGCTTAGCTTAGGCTTAGCTTAGGCTTAGGCTTAGGCTTAGCCTAGGCTTTGGCTTCGGCTTAGCTTAGGCTTGGGCTTAGGCTTAGGCTTCGTCTTAGGTTTCGACTTAGCTTAGGATCAGGCCTAGGCTGATTCCGCCTAGTTTTACGTCAATATACGCAAATTCCAACACTGTATACTGTACGAAAAAGTACTACTGACTCCGGCGCTATTCACCTTGAAAATGCGCATTTAAAATTCCGTTTTGGTACAAGCCGCTTGCATCAATCTGGCTACCGTAGTCTCGGTACCGTTTTTCCAAGAGTTTCAAGCTGACCAAAAACCATAAAAAATTCTGAGCAATTATGCAAATGAGCTGGCGAAGGTGCAGAGCTTGTCCCGTATGCAAATCAGGCCCGGTCACGCAAATGCCCCGATTTCCCAAATGGCCTCTGCCAGGCAAATTTCCCAAATTTGTCCCAAACCCGGAACCCGGCATCCAATTACGTTTTGCTACTGTTGACGGGGGCTGCTGACCTTTGCTTTTTCTGGCCCGTTCCAATTCTGGAATCCCCCCGGGACCACGGCTGGCCAGTAAATAATTAAAATGCTGGGGGCTTTTGACGAATTGCCCAGTTTCTAGGTGGTTTTTTGGAGTTTTAAAGGATCTCTGCTAGCCTGTTTTTTTCCCAAAGAATCTCTGCTAGTTGCCCTCTACTTAAGAAACTCTGCTAGCTTGCGATTTCCTAAAAAATCCCTGCTAGCCTGCCCTTTCCTTAAGAATCTCCGCTACCCAAGAAACCACAAAACGACCACTTAACTCCCCTCGATTCCTAATGACGGGCGCCAAAAATTTGGTGTAGCCTCGGGGCACGACTCGTCCTCCTCGACCCCCCAAAAGAGGGGAGCACGAACTTTCTCGACCACGATTTTTAGGCAGCCCTCGCCGATTGTCCGCTCAAGGGCACACAGACAGACACTCACTCATTCACCTACCAATGCCAACTACCAAACAACACAGAACATCAGAAAATTTCCTAAAGAATCTTTGCTAGCATGCCATCCTAAAGAATCTCTGCTAGCATGCCATCCTAAAGAATCTCTGCTAGGATATATTCCAGCATAACCAGCCTCCTCTCATGCTCACCCCATAGCCCGGAAATGACCCCCAGAAAAACGAGAGCCGAGCCTCAGGTTGTGGGGGGATCGGGGCAAATTATGTGAGCCAGAAAAACACTCCCACCCTCCAATTCCCGGCCCCGATTCCCCGACCAAGGTCAGATTCCTAAAGGATCTCTGCTAGGCCAAAAAATTGCTATGGCTGGAATTGCGCGGCAGCTTTCGCCCATAGTTTATCGACAAGGCGTCATCAGTTTATGTTGGCGTTCGTTTGATCGATGTCTTTGTCTCTGTCTCTCTCTGTCTCTCTCTCTCTCTCTCTCTCTCTCTCTCTCCCTCTCTCACTCTCTCTCTCTCTCTCTCTCGCTTTCTCCATAAAACAACGAGATGTTTGCACGTTTTTGGGGAGGTCGAAGTACTGAACGCTCACGCGACACTCTGGCCTCCCCAAAAAATTTCAGCTAATTTCGGGGGTCCAAGTGCCCCGGCCAGTTTGCATCGGAAAACACGTCTCAAAGTTCAAAAAACGGAGGAGATTCGCTTCTCTCCCTCTCACGCTCTCTCTCGCTTTTTGCTCTGTCTCTCTCGCTGGTTTTGTCACCCTCTGGGGATGCGCTCTATTTTTATAGGAAAGGGCAAGCTAGCAAAGATTCTTTTGGCAAGGACAGGCTAGCAGAGGTTCTTTAGGAAAATGGTAAATCGTTACAAAATCCAATCTCTGCAACTAGCCCTCGTTCCCATCCCCATTCAAAAGGTGCCGATGCGTCGGCGAGCCGGCCGGGCCGCACCAATTTGCATCCCGACCCGTGAAGGGCCTTTTTCAGGGTGTTTTCTCTCTCTCTTTCTCTCTCTCACTCTCTCTCCCCTCCGCTCCACGCCTTTTTACGGGACGCGCTTGGGAACGGTGCCCCATCCAATTCCACCCGAGACACCATTCATACTGTAAAATATTACCCCGCGGGTTTCTATGCAAAATCGGGGTGACTGACTGAATAAATTCATCAGAGGTCAAGGTTTTTGAAATCAATTCCTGAAGGATATCTGCTAGCCGGCTCTTTCCTTAAGAATCTCTGCTAGCCTGCCCTGTCTTAGCGCCTCTAAATACCCAAATAACATTTCAAACTCGCTACTTCGTGTCCGTCACATCCTGCCAGCCCCTGCGCGACCACCCGTCATGAAACCCGTTCTCCCGCCAATTTCTGCCCTTTGTTTCGGGCTCTCTCTCTCTCTCTCTCTCTCTCTCTCTCTCTTTCTCTCGCTTTCTCTCTGTCTCTCGCTCTGGTTGGTTGACATGGGGTGTGGCATGTTCGCCAGTTTTTTGCGACAACCCCGCTGTCCTAGAGGCTTTTTTTGGGCTTGTTAAGGTCAAATGCTGCAATGGTCTCTGCTAGCCTGCCTTTTCCTCAAGAATCTCTGCTAGATTGCCCCCGGGCTGAATTCTTTAAAGATTTTTGTTAGATTGACTTGACGTCGAGTTCCTTAAGAATCTCTGCTAGCGTACCAGGAAGAGCGCGAGAGAGCGAGAGAAGAGAGAACGAGAGAGTGAGCGAGAGAATGCTAGAGAGAGGCGTAGAGAGAGAGCGAGAGAGAGAGGCATATAGAGACAGCGAGAGAGAGCCAGAGAGCGAGGAAAAGAACAAGCCCAATTTCAAGACCCCCAAAATTTCGTATTTTTCGCTACTCACCCCTGTGAATCGCATTTCTGGCATAGTTTCCGGGCCTGTGACTCATCCCGAATATTTTTATCATCTTTTTATGCATCATTTTTGTGCCCGGCAAAGCCCCGTGGCGCCCCAAGAAACAAAAAAAATATTTTCCGAAAAATTCTTCAAGCCGCCCTGCTCGACCCGGGGGGTCATAACCCTTCTTCTCTCTTTTCTTCCCCCCGCTTCGACCAGCATTCTTCGAGTCGTAAAATTCGCGGCGCGGCCGGCGCCCCTGATAAGGACACCCGGAGCGCATTTTTCCGAAATGCATCGGGGTAGATTTTTGACGAATCGATTATGTTTCGGTTGCCAAGGAGTTTTTCAAGAATCTCTGCTAGTTTGCCCTTTCCTTAAGAAACCCTGCTAGCCTGCCTTGTTTGACCCCGTCATTCCATACCACAACCACAAATGGTGCAAGCTGGTTGCCCCTACTAGGGTTTGTCTTCCCATTTCTCTCTATCTCTCCCTCTCTCTCTCTCTCTCTCTCTCTCTCTCTCTCGCTCTCTCTCTCCCACTGACTCTGTCTCTCTCTCCTGTTTACCGTGTCAGTTGGCGTGTCTTTTGTTTGTGTTGAGGGGGATTGCAGAACCATGGTTGGCCCCAAAAGGGGGCGTACGTGTTGTCGCCAGCCTGTTTGCCCTGCACACCCAGCCAAACCATTCCTCAAGCGTCTGTGCTAGCCTGCCCTTTCCTAAAGAATTTCTGCTAGCCTGCCGCCAAAAATTCCTCAAGCATCTTCTCTCAGTGCCTTGCTTTGTTTTTATTTCCATCCTTTTGTTTCCAAGTCTTAAACAGCAATGATCCATTTCAGCATGGCCGCCGACTTCAATCCGGTCGCCTTTCTCGACGAGCTCGAGTCGTTCGGCAGGCCTCCACCTCCAAGACAGCTCGGTAGGCCTTGTTAAACTTTATTTAGTTAGTTTTTCATTCCTATTTTACAAAAATGAATTTGTCTTCAGGAAAACCCGCCGAAAGCTCCCCCTCCACCAGCGAGATCGTCACCAAGCTAAACGCGCTGAACTTGGAGAAGCAAAAAGTAAGCCGGCGCCTTCCTAAAAAATCTCTGCTCCCTGCCCTTTCCTCAAGAATCTCTGTTAGCTCGCCATCATTTTACGATTTTTGCGCTGCGACTTTTCAAACTTCTACTTCTCGTCGACGCGCTTATCAGCCTGGCCATGACTCAGCCGGAACTTAAGTTTTCCAGGCAGTTTTTTTGAAAGTTTTATGCAAACATTCGGTGCGAGGGATGTCCAGTTTTTGTCAGATCTCCAAAAGAATCTCTATTGGTCTGCCCTTTCCTAAAGAATCTCTGCTAGCATGCCCTTTCTATTTTTACTATGTTATACTTACTTTGTTATTTAATTGTTTCGAATCCTCCTAAATGGTCTCTGCTAACCTGCCTTGATGTAATGGAACTTCCTCAACAATCTTTGCTTGTTTTTCTCCCTGGAATGCTTTTCAACGTTTGCGCCTTTACGCAGTTTTACGCTCTACCAAATTCCGGTCCCAATGTCGGCTACAAAAAAAACCAGTTTTTGGACTCGAGAGATCGTCTCCGCCCGATCCATCCCCCCAGACAAGGGCCCAGGTGTTCACGGGCAGCCCCAGTTTTTCCCTTTCCGCGCCTGGCGCAGAAGACCATTTTTTCCACGTCGATCCGCTGCCTCTTTTCCCTGTTTCCTCTTTCTGTTTCTGCCTTTTGTTTCAAAGCGCAACCTTTGCCGGCATGACCCTGCGAACAAAAAGTGGTGGAAAATGGCGGAAAAGGAAAGCGGTATTTTAAGGCGATTTAGCAGAGAAAAAGGAAATCCAAGACATGACCTGGCTTCACGATTCCTTTAAAACGGAAAATCCATGCTTTGAAACAACTCGTGAAAAATTGTCTGTATGTTTGTCTCTCTGTATCTCTCTCTCTCTCCCTCGCTCTCACTGTTCTATCGGTTTCTCTCTCAATCTCACTGATTTTCTCGTTCTGCATGTCTCTCCCTCGCTTTCTTCCCGTTTCTCTCTCTCACTCACTCTCTCTCGCCCTCTCTGCTCTTCCCTCCTCCAATTTGACCCTGTCAGTCAGAATTCAAAAACGCATAAAAATCGCGGGCACCCGAATTCCCCATTGGGGACCAACCGGAGATATCCGGTCTGTCTGTTGGTTTTCCCTCCAAGTATTCTCCCCGAAGCGTGACTATGCACAGCCCTCCTCCCCGAATATGGACAAGGGCCGCCCGCCCTCAAGAGTCTCGGTGTGTAAATTTGCATATTTGCGAAGAGAGAGAGAGAGAGAGAGAGAGCGAGAGAGAGAGTGGAGCGAAAACCGTAAGAGTACCAAGTGCGCACCTCGAAGAAATTTTGCGTCTATTTTCCGATTCGCCCAACTTGCCCTTTCTCAAAGAATCCCTGCTAGCCTGCCCTTTACCTACGCATCGCTGCTAGCCTGTCCTTTCCTAAAGAATCACTGCTAGCAGCCAATTTCCATTACCATCATTTTCCAGAAAATGCGCACCGGCCCGGTTCCGCCGAGCGAAAACGGCATGCTGTCGTTGGGCAAGAAGATGAACGCCGCCACCAAGGAGGAAATATCCCGAGAAGAAGCTTCCGGTCTCCGACAAATGGTTGGTTGGCATTTAAAGGGACCGGGAAGTCAAATCCACAGCCTCTAGACCCCATGGGAATCGGCCAAACTATTCCCTCCCTTCAGTGACCCTTTCAAGGGCCAAATAACTAATTTTTTCCTAGGTCCTCTCCGCGTCACGGCCGAAAAATCAGTGGAGCGCCCAGGAGAACAGCTCGGTGGATTCGGGAAGGTAAGAGGCAGAGAGAGAGAAAGAGAAAGAGAGAGAGAGAGAGAGAGAGAGAGAAAAAGAAAAAGAGAGCGAGAGAAACCGAGCTTCCCAATATCTAAAAACGCTAATCTTCAGAGCCTACGCCAGGGAGGTGGCGCAAACGACGCTAGCTCAACAGCCCCATCGCCCCTCGTCGGTGGGAATTTGACTTCAGCGGCCCTTTAAAAGATAATTTTTAGCGTGGCTCCACAGCCACTGCCTCCAGCTTGCCGTCACCTCAGAATACGGCATATTCGAATGGGAATTACAGGTTTGTAAAGAGGAGTGTAGTGTAGTCAACAGGCTAGCAGAGATCCTTTAGGAAAAGGCAGGCTAGCACAGATTTTTCAGGAAAATCGAGCTAGCAGAGATTCCTTTGGATTCTGCCTTCTCAGGCCCTTTAAGCCCAATATTTAGCGACTACTCCTCCGGTTCTTCCCAAAAATCCCCATCCCCTCCCTCCACTCTCCGGAATTCCAAGGACAGCGATCGCCACACTCCAAAATACGAAGTCAACTCGTACTCCAGGCCCAGCTACCCGCCCACGATTCGTGAGTCTGAGATCATGCTCTTTCCCAAAGAATCTTTGCTAGCTTGCCCTCTAACCCCGATAAATTCAGTGACCGCCTCCCCCAACTACAAGCCCGGTCACGGCGCCGAGCCCGAGCGCTACGGTGGCGTGGATGAAGAGCAAAAAATGGTCGGCAAGACGTTTTCGTACGGGGTGATCTCGCCGAAGACGCCCACCCAGCAGAAGGCCACTAATTTCCCGAAGGTAAGCAAAAATTCAAGATTTTCAAAAAGCTCTGCTAGACTGCCCTTTCCTAAAGAATCTCTGCTGGACGCTCATGCTCCCGTTTTCAGGTTGACGTCCTCAACAGTCCGCCCACCCGCTACACCTCATCTTCGCCAAGTACGAGCGAGTACTCCGAACGTGGCTCGACCGGAAATCGTCTGCCGAAAAACGGGATTAGCTACCCGGAGTACGGGCGTGAGAAGCAGATCGGACCCGCGGAGCCGAGCCCGAAGTAAGCCTAAGCCTAAGCCCAACCTAAGCCTAAGCTAATTCCAACCTAAGCCTAAGCCTAAGGTAAGCGCCTAACCTAAGCCCAAACCTAAACCTAAGCCCTGAGCCTAAGCCTAAGCCCGAGCCTAAGCCTAAGCCTAAGCATCAGCCTAAGCCAAGTCTAAGCCCAAGCTTATCCCCCATTTCCAGGCCACACCTCAGCAGCGAGGATCGCCTCAACCGCTGGAAAGAGATGGACGCCGCCCTCGCCAAGCAGGACGAGAAGTTTGGGCGTCTATCGGCCCAGATTCGCGAGGACGTCAATAGGATGCGGGTGGACGCGCAGAAGATCGGTGAGTGACGGAGATTTAAAGGGCCCTGCAAGTGAGCTTTGGTCACTTGGTAATCAGCCAATCGACCCCTTTAGCCGTTCTGGGATCCGTTTGGGCAAAACAGCGGTCCCCGGGGCACTTTTTAAGATTTACAAAGAGGGTTACTGTAGCTGGGGTTAGCTGGCTGCCAAAACTCGAGGGGCTGGCCTTGCCTTCAACGGCCCTTTAAACTTCAGGAAATCAATTGTAAATTTCAGGAAACTGCTTCGGTTGCAAGGACGCGATGTACTACGGTGACGAGGCTACGGTGGCGATGGACAGAAAGTATCATCCGGGTTGCTTCAAGTGCCAGCAGTGCGAGCGGAACCTGAAGTAAGCTCCTCAAAGAACGCTGCTAGCCTGCCCTTTCCTAAAAAATTTCTGCTAGCCTACCCACCCCGAAAAATCCCTGCTAAGCTGTTCTTCCTAAAAATTCTCTGCTAGCCTGCTTTTCCTAAAGAATCTCTGATAGCTTGCCATTCTTCAGGGACCTCAAATTCTACTTCATCGACGACAAATTCCTGTGCCAAGAAGACTTCCTCCTCGCCGAGCTGCACAAGAAGGCCGACAAATGCGCCGTCTGCCACAAACCAATCGTCGAAATGGTATGTAACTTTCAAAGATCTCAGCTCGTTATCCCCAAATTTCCTCAATAATCTCTGCTAGCCTACCCTATTCCAGGTGCTGCAAGCCGTCGGCAAGTCCTTCCACCCGGGTTGCTTCAACTGCTCGGTATGCGGAAAGTGCCTGGATGGGGTTCAGTTCGCGGTAGATGAACAGGACAAGGTAGCTTGCGGTTGTCATGCTCCCTTCAAAACGCGGTTTGAGATTTTTTGTACGGACGACTACTATGAGCGGTACGCGCCGAGATGCCATTCTTGTCGAAAGCCGATAATGCCGAAAAAGGTAGGAGAAAGAGAGAACGAGAGAGAGAAAGAGAGAGGAGAGAGAGAGAGCAAGAGAGAGACAGAGAGAGCGAGAGAAAGCGACAGAGATGCAGAGAGAGCGAGAGAGAGATAGAGAGAGAGTGCGTGAGAGCGAGAAAGAGAGGGAGAGAGAGAAAGAGCGGGATAGAGAGCGATCAAAGTACAAAACTAATGCGATTTTTTAGGGAACTGGGGAGACTGTGCGAGTTGTCGCCCTCGGAAATGACTATCATCTGGAGTGCTACTCGTGTGAGGTAGGCAAATAGCAAAGCTTCCTTAGGAAAACGCAAACTAGCAGGGATTCTTTAGGAAAGCGCATTCCAGTTTCCTTTAAAAGCACACGTAACTTTTCAGGGCTGCGGCAAACAACTCGGCGACGACCACAACGAGCAGTGCCACCCCCTCAATGGTCATCTCCTCTGCCGCCCCTGCCATCAGCTGTGGAAGGCCACCGGCGGCGCCCCCACCACCGATCTGTAGCGGAGTCGGCAAGCAGTTCAGCGCGAGCACGATGGCTCGATTTTGGCCCTCCACACTCGCTAAATGCCTTTGACCACTGAAAAATAGCCCCACCTTCATCCCTCACCAATTTGCCAACTCCCCCGAAAACTTGCTCAACAAGGTATTACGTCTAAAATTATGCAAATTCACCTCCCGCTCCCCCGATTTTCTGACCAAAAATTATTCTCACTAACCCAAAACCATCCCTTGGCCGAAGCCAAAGTCTACGCCTAAGCCCAAGCCTAAGCCTAAGCCTAAGCCTAAGCCTAGGCCTAAGCCTAAGCCTAAGCCCAACCTAAGCCTAAGCCTAGCCTAAGCCTAAGCCTAAGCCTAAGCCTAAGCCTAAGCCTAAGCCTAAGCCTAAGCCTAAGCCTAAGCCTAAGCCTAAGCCTGCCTACCCAGCCTAAGCCTAGCCTAAGCCTAAGCCTAAGCCTGAGCCTAAGCCTAAGCCTAAGCCTAAGCCTAAGCCTAAGCCTAAGCCTAACCTAAGCCTAAGCCTAGCCTAAGCCTAAGCCTAAGCCTAAGCCTAAGCCTAAGCCTAAGCCTAAGCCTAAGCCTAAGCCTAAGCCTAAGCCTAAGCCTAAGCCTAAGCCTAAGCCTAAGCCTAAGCCTGTACCCAAGCATTGTGATTTGGACCACGATTTTGCACCCCCCATTTTTGAAACCCGGTGTCTTATTTAATGCTGTGAATAAAATTAATTTAAATGACAAGCGAAAATCGAATAAGGTTGAAGCAGGCGAGCCGAGATTCTTTAGTAAGGGCAGGCTAACAGAGATTCTTTGGGAAAGATCTTAAAAAGTTTATTCACCAATTGTTGTCACCAAATTTGCATATATCCAACGGAAATGTGGGTTTTTTTGGGGGAATTCATGCTAAAAACCGATGTAGCTGGGAAGTTGAAAGATTTGAAAATCACAGGTTTTGATGAAAAGAGATCGGGTTACTGTAGGTGGTATGTTTAAAGGGACTTGGAAGTCAGAGCCAGGGATTGGGAGGGGTTAGAGAAACGGAGACTTTTTTCTCGGGGTTAGGGTTGAGCGCTTTTTTTAAAACAGGAGTTTGGAGGTGGAGCCTTGTTTTTATCTGAAAAGCGCGGTGAGCCCGACTCCAACTAGGCCGAGCATCACCGACATCGAGGAGCCCGAGTTGCAGGAGTTTCCTGGAAATCGTGGTTAGTGGAGATTCTTTAGGAAAGGCAGGCTAACAGGGATTCTAAAGCAAAATTTAGGCTTCACCCACCATTGCAGCAATAAGCGCTTCCGGTGAAGCCGCTGACGCTGGGGTTTTGGATGGTAGCGGTGGACTAAAAAAGGTGGATTAGAGCGAGAGAGAGCGAGAGAGAGAGAGCGAGAGAGAGAAAGAAAGAAAGAGAGAGGAAGAGAGAAAGCGATAGAGAGAGAAAGTAAGATAGAGAGAGCAAGAGAGAGAGAAAGCGAGAAAGAGAGAAAGAGAGAGAGAGAGCGAGAGAAAGAGAAAGAGAAAGAAAGAGAGAGAGAGAGAGAGAGAGAGAGAGAGAGAGAGAGAGAGAGAGAGAGAGAAGAGCGAAGCTCCTTACCGAGCAGGTGTACTGGTACTGGTTAAGGCAGCCGCAGTCTCGGTACTGGTAGGTCTGGCCTCCTCGCTGACCGTCCAGCTTCAGGCAGTAGGCGCAGTTTCCGCATAGTACGGCTGCGGCCTGGAATTGGTGAATGTTTTCTGCTAACCTACCTCTTAAATGATCTCTGCTTGCTTGCCCATTTTCTTGAAAAACCCACAATCTGCGAGGTCGTGATGGCTCCAGCCACCTCTCCCTTCAAGCACTGAATCGTCTGGCCGGAAGCGACTGCGAAGATGGTGACCATAACGGCCGCGAGCGCTGTCCATCGGTGCATCGTGGAATCGGGAGACAAGACTGTTTTTGAGGCTAAAATTTGACTTTTAAAATTTATTAAGATTATGAAAATTGTAATTTGAAGGCGAATCGAGAAATAAAGAAATCCTACTATATATAAAAAAATAGTGTTTGTGTGTGTGTGTGCATTTGAATACAACTTCCGTCTGTATGTTCCAGTCGTATCTCAATAGGGGAGGAAGTTAAGGGTATGTATGATACGTCATTAGGTGAGTAATGGTCATGACACGACTGCACGCATATGAGATTTTTAAAAATCAGCTGTTTTCGATATTAAAATTAAGTTTTTGTGAAAATCTCGCTCGGCCTCTTTGTTAAGAATCAATTAGCATGAACCGGAAGTGGGGGAAGCCTATATAATGGCGTAGAGGAGCTTTTCATTTTTTGCACAGGAATTCAGGAGTTTATGCAAAGTGCAGCATGGGGGTTAGACGGGGGGGGCAGGGTTGAAAAGTCGCGAAGCGGCTTTTCAACCCTGGTAATAATAGAAAATTGTATAGAGCGTGGCAGCGCGCCTACTTTTTCGGGTGTTGCTGCCCGGACCCCCATAACCCTAGCGTTGATCCTAATTTTTCGGATGTAAATGCTGATTTTTCGGAAATGCTGTATCACTCGAAATTATGAAATTTCGAAATTATGAAATTTCGACATTATGCTTTTCCACATTTTGAAAATAAGTCGCTGGAAAGGGTTATGCGGCCATTTTTCAATGCGAAGTTTAATCGATCTAACAGCCCTCGGCTTCCAGTTTTTGGCTCTGAACTTATAGGAGGGATAGCTGTTGACGTTCCGGATCCGTGATGAAAATTTCAGAAAAATCGAGCGAAATACAGCCATTTTAGAGGGCTTGTACCAGATGCCATCCCCTTGTCCCCGAAACGCCCCCCACCTGGCCCACCCCGTGGGAGGGGGGTATTTAAGAAAGATTGGCCACACCCTCGCCCGCGCATGTGTCCTCCCCGAGTCACCGACAAGCCTGAGAGCGGTTGATGAGGGGTACGGCATCCCGGAATCAGGAGACTATTCCAGGTCCTTCCCCCAAAGGAAGGGATGCGCCGCTCATCTATGTCCCACAACAGCAGCTGGCTTGTCCCGACCTATGCGTAGGGGTGCGTATTCGGTCGGGCGGGCGTAAGCTGTGTAAGGCGCTCCGGTACGGCGGTTCTCACTGTCGGGAACTCTTCTGTCCGAATCTCAGACCACCCACCCTTGAGGTGACGTGCGAGGGATAGGGCAGGCCGGTGATGCAAGGTAAGCTGTACCAGTCGTTCCTGTGGCCACGGGAACTTCACGAGTCAGCAAGGCGGGCGTGAATAGAGTTTTGCTTTTTCTAGACCAGTTTTTTGTGCTGGGTCCGAATTTTGGGTCCGTTTAGTGCGGGTAGCTAACGTTTTTGAGATACCGAGCCCCAATCGACCTACATAGCTGTGAAGTATACCCAGGCCCGTACGGAGCCGAGATTTCGGGGGGCACCACCCAAAAAAATAATAAACCCCCGAATCCGAGCCTAAGCCTAAGTCTAAGCATCCTTCCGACAGCGTTTTGAAACTTCCATATCCCTTTAAAAGGCCGGCGTCGTCTTCTTTTTGAGGGCATGCTAGCAGAGATCATTGGACTCCCAAACCATGCGTAATTTTTCCTTTACCCGAAAATCCCCCTAAAAATATCCCCGCTCACCGACCAAAAAACTGACCCGCCCCGGTGGTATTGAAGCCCCGCTGAAATAAATGAAGCCCGGCAAAAACGCGGCGGATACCCCCTTAGCTTTCATAGGCCCGTGGTGTTACCATGGAAAATTGGCTACCGGGAGTCGACGCCAAGAAATATATTTGCGTGCGAAATCGGGGGCCGGCCTCGTGATTTCCGCTAGGGTTTCGCGGTGGCTGCCGCCCCGAAAAACGGCAGCAGGTGAAAGTTCTGGACTTTGGTTTCGGTTTTCTTGAGTTAAGGTCTAGGTTAGGCTTAAGCTTCGGTTTAGGCTTAAGTTTTTCGTCTAGTTATAGCTTAGGTTTATGCTTATGCGGCGTAGGCGGCTCAGGCTTTGGCTCAGGTTTCGACTCAGGCTTAGGCTTAGTGATCAGCGGACGCTTAAGCCGAGGCTTAGCTTAGACTTGGGTTTAGGCTCGGGTTTAGGCTTTAGTTTAAGCTTCGGCTTAGCCTTAGGCCTGGGCTTAGACTTTGGGCTTAGGCATAGGCTTGGGCTTAGGCTAAGGCTAAAGGGCCCTGAGAGGCGATATTCAGACTTCGGGCCTTCGAGCGCTCACCTTGGGTTTAAAGGGGCCATGAGGTAAATTTTGAAAAATCGGCAAGTCTAATAGGGCCGGCCAGCAGAAATCCTTGGAGAAACTGGATCCTCTGCTGATATCCTGCGCCTTGAAGATGTTTAGGTTTCGAGCAGGCTACGATTGTCTGGGAAAGCTAGCAAATATTCTTTAGGAAACGGCAAGCTAGCGAAGATTCTTTGCTTCCTGTCTCGCTCTCTTGAAACCCCGAGGAACGGCCCGGCTGATCGGCGAGTTCTCGGCGATCGGTTCCCCAGAAAACCAATAAGGCCAGGGTCGTAAAAAGTAAAAAAAACGCACTGAAAAAGTGTATAGCCGATGTGGGGCTACGAAATTAGGTCTGGGCGCTCCGGATTTTCCCAGGTATCCGAGTGGGGCTTCAACTATCTGGGGGTGTGGCCCCAGCGAGCTGATTGGTTCCCTTCTTCCGGAAAAGTAACGCGCGCTGTCTCCCTCTCTCTCTCTCTCTCTCTCTCTCTCTCTCTCTCTCTCTCTCTCCGTAGTGCTACTAATTACTCCGATTTACGAGTCTCGACCTCGCTGGCCTCCCAGGATATGAGTAACCTCGTAATTGCTAATAACTTTTTCCGGGGCTAGAGGAGAAGTTTCGATAGTACTATTGAGAGCTAAAAGCCATGAAATCGCCCAAGAACCCCTGCCAGTTTGCCCTGGCATCAAAGCTTTTTAAAGGGACCTGGAAGGCAAAAAACGGTAGAGCACACGGCAGGCTGGTAGAAGTTCTGCGAACTCGACAACTTCGGGCATACTGTAGCTCAAGGAACGAGCAGAGAATCTTTAGGACAGAGCAGGCTAGCAGAGATTCCTTAGGCAAGGGCAGGCCAGCAGAGACGCTTCAGGAAATCGGAGGCTAGCGAAGATTCCTTAGGAAAATACCGGCTAGCAAAGTTCTTTAGGAAAGAGATGACAGCAGAGATTCTGCGACGGAAAATTCTTGGATACGGTAGATACCATGAAAAACCCCGAACGCCCGACACCAAAGTCCGTTGACGCGCATTATATAGCACCCTAGCTGAAGTCCGTCTTGAAGTGTTTCTGGACCTGGGTCCAGCCCGGATTTCTGGTGTGTTTGGGCCCCCGAAATCGGGTTGCTCGGCAGCAACCGTCGACTTCCACTACCAGGGGAAACCCCGTGGTCGGCTGGGTTTTTTGACGCTCTCTCTCCTCTCGCCCTCACTCTCTCTCGCTCTCACTCTCTCACTCTTGCCCTTAGTCTATCTCTCACTCTCGTCATGATGAAACCCCAAAAACCCGCGGCGAAGCCATAAATCCCGAGCTGTAGCCACGGATACCGTATGCCGATGCGAAAAATAGAAAACACCGATGCCAAACCAGAGAATAGCATCAAAATTCGAAAACATGGGGCTCTCTTTTTCTGTGTGTCTCTCTCTCGCTCTCACTCTCTTTCACTCTCTCACTCTCTCGCCCTCTCTATCCCTCACTCTCACTCTCTCACCCTCTCTCTCTCTCTTCACTCATCAAAACTACCGTAACCAAACGAACACTAATACAAAAATGCCAAAAAAGTGAAAAACAGCCGCGACATTGCCATCTACCCGCTTTCCACCTGCATTTTTTGGCCCCGCGCGGCGCCAGGCGCCAGGTGGAATATGCTAATGAGCGTGTTGTTGCCCACGGGGTTTCTATGACTCCTTTTGGGTCTGAAAATCGAGGCCAACGAGGGATTTGGGGGGCTGTCAGGCTAGCAGGAATTTCCGAGGAAAGGGCACGCTAGCAGAAATTCTTCAGGTAAGGGCAGGCTAGCAGAGATTCGTTGAGAAACGCTCAAAACCTGCCTTAAAACCGTATCAATCCCCAAAAATAGAGGCGTCTGGATTGTCGAAGCGAACACTATGGCAACTCCGTTGGAGGTAATTTCCTGGGAATATGGCTCCGCTTCGGGGCTACGATCCAAGCGGGCCAATTCGGTGCACTTTTAGGGGAAATTTTTCGTGGTCTGGGAACTGCCAAATTGGAAAATGGAGGGCGAAGAAATGACTATACGAAAAACTGGAGCTGGACCTGGTTTTCCGGATGCGGATCGAGTTGTGGCGAGAGAGAGAGAGAGAGAGAGAGGGAGGGGTAGAGAGAGAGAGAAAGGGAGAGCGAGAAAGAACGAGAGAACCAGAGAGATTGAGGGTCTCAGATTTTTTTTTTGATGGTTTTGAAGCGGATTTTGGCGTCGTCGAGTGGGATGTCCAAGAAAAACTTCCTCAAACTTCCTCAAGGAATGTCCAAAAAAGCTAAATAATCTCTTTCACTCTCACTCTCTCTCTCGCCCTCTCTCTTTCTCGCACTCTCTTTGAGCCTCTTGTTCTGCATTCGCAATTTGGAATGCAAGACAATAAATTTTTGGCCGGAAAAGCTACTTTGACGGTAGCTTTCCGATTGGATGGTCTGCTGCAAGTCGAAGAAGCCACCAAAGCCCGCCAAAGCGTAAGTTGCAGCCAAGGCAGCAAAAAAATTGCCTGTTAGTCTACTCTAGGCCGATTCTTTCAGGTCAACGACCCCGCAGCTTGGCGGCAGCGAGGCGGTGAAGCAGCCGAAGACCCGGAGCACGTAAGAGTTGGTGACCAAAAAATGCAGGTCGGGGGGGTCTGCGGTGCGGGGGGGGGGGGTCTGCAGTCCTACCTAACGATCTACGCTAGCATGCCCTGCAGCTGTCCGCCTAGGTCGACGACTACGCAGCGGAGCTGCTGCCGGTTCAAGAAGAAGCCTGCCGAAGCACCCCCGGCTGCACCTGCGCCCGTGCCCGCGCCGGCGCCACCGCCCTTCACCCCGCCGCCGAAGCGCCGGCGAAATCGTGACAAGAATCGCCCGTGGGTCTTGATAGCTGGCAGCAGGGAGCCAAATCCTTTGAAATTTTCTATCTGGTTCTATCGCGTTATCGGGGGGGGGACCAGATTTTTTCCTTTTACTTTCATATTTTCAATTTGAATCGCGAAAGTGTTTTTAAACTGCTTTTTACTGTTCCTGAAACACAATTTTACAAAATTTTACGGTTCAAGTCTAGGAAACCCCCCCCCAGCCGACTTTTCAACTTTTCTACCTTCCTTATTTTTATTTTTCTCTACTTTTTCCGACTGAACTGCAATGTAGTCTTACTAATTAGCCTACGGCGAACATTTTGGTATACTTTAGAGCTCGCTAGCACAAAGGGGGGCCGAGATACAAAAGTTGGTGCCGGCTGGGGGGGGGTTTTCTAGACTCTTACCAATTTTACTAAAAAAATATCGATTTCGACCAAAAATCGCCATTTTTGCGCAATTTGAGATTTTTTAGACAGTTTGCTACTTTAGATACAATTTTGTTTGGTTAAAGGCATTAATAGAAAGCTTCCCATTAGCATTTCTAGACGCGTATAAAAAAATTTTGCCGTCTCCCCCCGATAATGCGAAAGAACCCGAAAACTAGCTCCTCCGCCACGATCCGAGGAGGCAGGCCAGTCAAACTAGCTGTTTTTCAGCTTGAGCCCCCGACGTATCTGGACCGTCGACTGGGGAAAAGATGTCGCGGGCACGGAATTGAGCGTAGGATCAACCGCTTCGCGACTTTTCAACCCTGGCCCCGTCTCGGACCCCATACTATTCTTTCCTTTGCATAATTGTCCTCCATTCAGGACAAAAAAAAATGAAAAACAACCCTTTCCGCCTCTTTATATAGGCGACCGCCCACTTCCAGTCTATGCTAATTATTCCTAACAAAGAGGTTTTTACAAAAAACCTAAATTTAATAGCGAAAATGGCTAATTTTTAAAAAATCTGATATGTGTGCAGTCATCACTAGACCATTACGCACCTAATGACGAATCATACGTAGCCTAATACCCGTCCAGGGACGTAGCGTAATACCGGCCCCGGGGGCCCGGGGCCCCCCCCGAAATCGGCCGGGGCCCGAAAATTTCATAAGGGGGGACCCTTATGATTTTCAGTTTCTCAAAAATTTTGCTACCTGCGGCGCTATTTTTTTTACGTTTTTACGGCGATTTGTGGAGCTATGCAACCTTTTTTCAAAAATTTTTGCCTGCGGCGCTGTTTTCTCGTTCATCTTTTGACTTTTTTGGAAAATTTTTTTGGGGGCCCCCCCCCCGAAATTTTTTTCTGGCTACGCCCCTGTACCCGTCCCTTCTTGAGATATCCCCCGGACAGGCAGACAGATGGGTACCATACGATAATTTTTCCAGATTTTTGAGCAATTTGTACCGGCTGGCCCACCGATTTCGTTCGTTCCAGGGTCTGTTTTCCGGAAACTTTGGAAAGATTGGTGTGGGATAGCGCGTTCGAAAGCGAAATTTGGTCTTTTGCTGGATATTTTCTCTGGATTTTGATAGGCATTCAGGTATTCCGGGGGGGAGGACCGAACTTTTTTCCGCCCACGCCTATATTTTTTACATAAATAGTGGAAGTGTTTCTAAATTGTTTATAGCTGTTCCTAAACATAAAAAAGTTACAAAATTTAATTAAAAAAATTTAATTTTAGGGCGAAAATCATTTTTTTCGGCCCAAAAATGCCCAAATTTTCGACTTTTTCAAGCGTTTTTCTAACTTTTTAAAAAGTTTTTTCGATTTTTAAAGTTAAACTGTAAATTGTAAAAGTTTAACTTTTTAACCGTCTGACGACCGCACTGTGCGTCGAGGCTTAGGCTTAGGCTTAGGCTTAGGCTTAGTTAATTCGCGACGGCCCGTATCTGGTATCGCTGTGTGATAAAAAAGCACAGTCAAGGCTAGATTTCAACGGTCCTTTAGAAGCACACTTTAGGCGGCAAGGCATGCCTGGCGTGAGCCTGCGGACCCAGCTCCAGAAAAGGCCGTAGTATGGGCGAAATACAAAGATAGACTGCACAAACCCTACTCGGTACGGTTTCTTTTCCTAAAGGATCACTGTTAGCCTGCCCGTTCCTAAATGCTCTCTGCCAGACGATCCCTTGCCTGGATGCGACGCGTGTCCATGTGAAAGAGGCGAACAACCCTGACGGCTTCTACCACGCCAACTGGATCCGTCCACCCAATTCCGATCAGCAATATATCTTGGCGCAAAGCCCGAATCAAACCAATTCCGAAGATTTCTGGGCTATGGTATTCCAGGAAAAGGTTACGGTAGGTATTTCACCTTCCCGGTGCTTTTGCATTATCGGGGGGAACCGAAATTTTTTTTGTGTCAGTCTAGAAATGTCTACTAGCTTAATAACAATTTTTTAATGGTTTTTAGCAAAGATAGCTGTATTTTGACTAGAAGAAATAGTCATGAACTTTTGAAAATTTTGAAAACGTCAAAATTTCTGTACAAAATCGACCCCGTTTTGGCCGGAAATTTTGTGACATTTTTTGAGCAAATCTTGAAAGTTTTCACATCTAAAAATAGTAAAAACCATTTGTAAACACTTCCCACTTCCACTAGCTATTTGTAAAATTCTATCCTAAATAAAGTTGGTCCCCCCGTTAATGCGAAAGAACCCACCTTCCCTCCGCCTTTAGGGCATCATGCTGATCCGGCGCGAAGCGGAAAAAGACGAATGGAAGCGGAACTACCCGGAAGTGGAAGGGGAGATGAAATTCTTTGGGGCGTATACGATCAGCAACGCGGCGACGGGAAAGGTGGGCTAGCAGAGATTCCTTAGGAAAGGGCAGTCTAGCAGAGATTCTGAAAAAACGGCAGTCTAGCAGAGATTCTTTAGGTTCAATAAAGAAGATTAACAATTCCAGTTCAATTATGCGCAGCGTCGGGAGCACCTGGAGGTAGCGGCCCGTCATCTGCTGGTGACGAAAGATGGTGGTGGCGAGCCGCTAGAAGTCACGCACCTCCTCGTAACGAACCTCGTAAACCTTGCAATTCACTACAGGTGCTCAACTGGCCAAAAGACGACTGTCCAGCCGTGGAACTGGCGCTGTGCGAGTTGCTCATCTACCTGCGGGACGTCAAGTCGGTCAGGTGCGACTTTCCGAGAATGGGCAGGCGAGCAGCGACTCTTTCAGAACGGGCAGACTAGCAGAATTCAAGGAGGGAAAAACCGATCCTTCAGAACGCTGCTGCTCCACGACGAACCGTACACGGGTCGATCGGATACCGTGGTGCTCCTCGCCACGATGATCGCCCATATGGACACGCGTGGGGAGCGTACTGAACTCGAAGCGATGAAGCGCGAGACGCTTGAACGGTTGCGTGCCTGCCGCGACGGCGCTGTCAGGGTGAGCTGGGGGCGTCGGCTTAAGTGTATAGGCTTAGGCTTAGGCCCGGCTTGGTATTAGCCTTAGGCGTAGGCGTAAGCTTAGGCTTGGCTGAGGCTTAGGTTGACGTTTAGTCTTTGGTTTAGGTATAGATTTAGACTTGGGCTTAGGCTAAAGCTTATGCATAGGCTCCTATTTGGCAAGCTTTCAGACCATGGAGCAGTTCATCTTCTGCTGCGGGGTGATGCAGCTATATTTTTGGGAGCGCTACGGCGAAGTCCCGAACGACCACCTCGAATTTATTAGCAAGTGGGTTTTTTGCTTTCTGGAACACTTTGATTTTGCTGTTCTAGCTGGTCGTCGACGATGCGACTGTCGAGCCGAGACGATAATCTATTCTTGTTTTGACGCGACCCGGCAGGTTTTCAGCGAAGAAACGACGGCTGTCATGGCGCCACTGCCAGCCTGCCATTTCCTAAAGTTTCATCTAACCTATAAAGTTCATCAAATTCACCTTTTCCAGGCTCCACCAACCATCTCTGCTAGCTGCCCCCTCCCTCTACCAACTTCAACGCCTGCTCAACGCTTTAATGACTGCCCTTAATTTTTAAAGAAGCATTACAAATTGCGATTCCGAATTGTTTGATGAAACGTGTACATGTTATTTGGTGTCTTGTGGAATAAACGGGTTATTGCGGAGAACGTCAGATATCGTCCTTTCTCTCCCTGTCACTCTCTGTCTCTCTCTCTCTCGCTCTCTCTCGGTCTCTCGCTCTTTCTCTGTTTTCTCTCTCTTTCTCCCGCTACCCTTTGGCTTATCCTGGTCTCCTTCTAGTCACTTAATTTTGGCAGGTTGTGAAGTTAATTGCGCGGAGGGCAGATTGCCAAATTAATTGGGCAGATATGGACAGACGGAGAAGAGAGAGAGAGAAGAGAGAGAGCGAGAGAGAGAGAGAGAGAGAGAGATAGAGAGAGATAGAGATAGAGAGAGATAGAGAGAGTGCGCGCGAAAGGAACATATTCGAGTTGTCAGTGTTGTTGCCATGACGATTCAGCCTCCCTAGAAGGCGGATGGGGCCGCCCTTTTGCCCCCCAGCCGAACGCCCCTTTGCGATTCGCATATAGGGCTTTATCCGTCGTTTTTGATTCTTAGTATGATTTTTGAATGTTTTAGATTGTAAATCTTGCAGATTAAGGTCTCGTAAAACTTGATTTTCTAAACGCGTGAGCTTTATTTTCGAGTTCAACAAGTGTCATTATTTCGGTTTTCGGTGTCTTAGCCATTCAAGGCTTTATTTTTTAATTTGTACAGTGTGCTTTTTATTTGATTAAAATGTATTTTCGATCTTGAATCATTTTTAGCATAGAAGCCCTCCCCCCAGCGCGGCCATCCCAAGTGATGTCCGATGGGCAATTGTTGTGGCACAAGGAAGGTGCAGCCGACGCGGTGAGTCGGTTCTTCCTAAAGAATCTTTGCTAGCCTGCCCTTGCCTAAAAAATTCTTTGAGAGAGAGAGAGAGAGAGAGCGCGCGCGAGAGAGAGGGAGCCAGAGTGCGAGCGAGATAGCGAGAGAGAAGAGAGATATGGAGAGAAAGAGAGAGAGAGATAGGGAGAAAGAGATAGGGAGAAAGCCAGAGAAATAGAGAGAGAGAACGAAACAACGCATTTTCAGCGAAATAGCCCTTGCCTGCTTCGGTCTTGACGCGGCCGGCAAGACGACCGTGCTGAAGATGATGAAAGGAGGTAAGTGAACTCTTGTTGTTTTTTATTTTAAAAATTCAAGGTGAATAATTACTATTGCTAGAATCGCCGCGCAACGTGCTGTCGACGAACGGCTTCTCGCTGATGGAGATGGGCTTCGACCGGGAGTATCGATTAAAGGTGTACGACGTCGGGGGTGGCGAGAAGATCCGGGACATCTGGCGGAATTATTATGCAGAGGTTTGGCTTTAATATAGCATTAAAGGAGCCAGGAAGCTAAAAAATCCGCAAAGAACCCCTTGCTAGCATGCCAAAAACCGATTCTGTTTTTACAGGACCAGTCAGGTCCAAAATTTCGCAAAGAATCTCTGCTGGCACGCCTGTAGCTTCAAAAACGCGTTTTCTAGGGTTTAAAGGACCCGGCAAGTCAAGGTTCTTTCAGGTCCATGGCTTCATCTACGTGGTCGACACCTCGAAAAGCGGGAGGTTACAGGAGAACATTGCAATACTGAAGGTAGGTCACCTGTCATTTTTCTCTCTCGTTCTCTCTCAACTCTCTCTCTCCTCGCTATCCCAAAGCTCTCTCTCACTCTCTTTCTCTCTTTCTCTCTCGCCCTCTCTCCCTCTCTCCCTCTGTATCTCTCTATCTCCCGCTATCTCTCTCGCTCTCTCTCTCTCTCTCTCGCCATACGCCATTTTAGAAACTCCTCACCGAACCCGACATCAAAGGGAAGCCCTGCCTGATCGTACTGAATCGAACGAACTTCGACTTTGATGAAATCACCTTCACGAATGAGGTAGGGCGGGCTAGCCGAGATTCTTTAAGGAAGGGCAAGCTAGCAAAGTTTCTTTAGGAAAAGGCAAGACCCACAGAGATTCTTGAGGAACCCAAGCCCTCTTTTAGGCCCAACTTCAACAATTCTCCCACGACTACAACCAACACTTTTTCCTCGTCCACCTCGACGAGTATGACGGACATGTGAGTGGAGAGCTTTAAAGGAACGCTGAAAGCAAATCCATAGCCCATAGACCCTAGGTAATCAGCCAACCGAGCCCTAGGCCGTTGTGGGACCCGTTTGGGGCGAAAGAACGCGCTCCGACCATTTTTTTGGATTTGCGAGGAGGGTACTGTAGCTCGGGTTGGCTTGGAGCCAAAATCAAAGGAGCGGGGCTAGATTTGTCTTCAATCATCCTTTCAAATCGTCCTTTCAGCTCGACAAGGTCCGTCAACCTCCACGCTCGGTCTTGGCAAGGCATTCGAAAAAGCATCAGCACGGGATTCTGGATGGGTTGGTCGTGTTGGTTCGGCAGGTGAGGGAAAATCTCTCTCTTTCTCTCTCTCTGTCTCTCTCTCTCTCGCTTTCCCTCTCTCTCTCTATCCTCCATCTTCAGATCATCGCCGACTACGGGTTGCTGAATGAAAAGGTGCAGGAGGCCGAAGCGAGGGTATGCTAGCGTTATGGATTTTTATGAAATTTCATGAATTCCAGTTGAAAGAGCGGCAGGAGCAGGACCGGATGAGGAGGAAGATCAGATTGGCTGAGTTGGAGTAAGTTTACGGGCTTTCCTAACGAATCTCTGCTAGCCTGCCCTTCCTAAACAATCTTTGCTAGCCTCCCTCTTTCAGACGCCAGCGCGAAGAAGCCGAAGAAGCAGAAACTTCCAAAGAAAAGAGGGAAATTCCTGAGCCCCGGCCTCCGACAACGATGAGCGAACTTCACACGCGCAACGAAATTGTTGAGGTCACTCACATTACATCTCACATTTTAAAGGGCCATTCAAGGCAAGGAGCTAGGGTCCAGGAGCTATGGATTTACCGTTAGAGCTCCTTGAAAATATCGTAACTATGTTTAGACCGTCTACCCGATGCCGAGCGACGCGAAGCAGGAAACACCTAAGACCCCGAAAACTCCGAAGACCCCGCAAGCCGATCATTTCCAGATGCGGCCCGATGATGTAGCGTCTATTGACGAGGTACGGTAGCGTGGAGTCGTTTTAAAGGGACTGACAAGCCAGGATCGACTTGGAAATCCATTCTGTGCCTTTCAGGAGCCCCAGCCCGGTCCCTCACGGATTTCTGCCGACTCCATTGACACGATGCAGGGGAATCAGTGAGCTTTTGGGAGGGGGGAAGGAGGCTAGCAGAGATCATTTAGGAAAGGGCAAGCTAGCATAGATTATTTAGGAAACGGTAAGCTAGCAGAGACGCTTAAGGAAAGCGCAGGCTAGCAGAGATTTTTGGAGAAAATCACCCTTCCAGATTCGGCGGCAGCCAATTGAGCTCCGAAGTCTTTGACGACATTCCCGAAACCGTAAAAAGCGGCAGCATGATCGCCTCCCCACCCCTGGCCGCACTGGCCCGGACGCCGAAGAACACCAAGTGTATGTCCCTCACAGGACGACGACGATCCCACCCTTTTCAGACGACTCCTCCTCGCCGGCCAGCTCGTCGTCGGACATCCTCGCCGACGCCGTGGTCCGGGAGCAGCCGAGGCTGCCGCCGTTGAAGCGACCGGTGGGTGGGGCCGGCTAGCAGAGATTCTTTAAGGGAGGGCAGGCTAGCAGAGAGGCTTGGAGAATTGTCGCTATTGTTTCATCAAATTCAGGGCTACATGGAGCCGGTAAAGGCCATCACACCCCCAATAAGTCAACAACCAACGGCCACGCAATTTCCGAAGCGCTTCGAGGAACCGTTACCGCGTGAGTGTTCCTTTGCTTGCCGTTTCCTGAAGAATATCGGCTAGCCTGCCCTTCCCCAAATAATCTCTGCTATCCCACAACTGAATCTTCAGCTCGTCCACCGTCTCGCAAAAAATCACGCATGTCACGAATCCAGAGCGGGCTGGCCAAGAAGCGCTCCGCCGTCCACACCATGTACAACCCGATTACGGTAGATGCCGACGGCGTCGAGACGTTGTCGACCAAGGGCCATCTGGTCGGTTTCAAGGGACTAGGAAGACAAATCCATAGCCGGATTCCTCTTGTCAACTAGCCGTTGCGAGAGGCCCTCTGGGACAAAAGATCTCTGCCCCGAAGCGATTTGGGGTGCTTTAACTTAATACCGTTTTCAGAACGCAGCCTACCAGCCGGATGAGGAGAGCTTCTCCGCAAAGCCCATTGGCAGCAACACGAGCCTCAAGTCGTTTCAAGCGAATGGTAAGGGATGCTTAGGCTTGAGCTTGAGCTTAGGCTGGGCTTAGGCTGAGACTTAGGCCTAGGTTAGGCTCAGGCTTAGGCATAGGTTTGGACTTCGGCTTAGGCTTGGCTTTTGAACCGGCTTAGGCTTAGGCTTCGAGCTTAGAACAGGTAGCATAGAAGCGATTGCTTGTACCTCCATTCTCATTCAGCTCCCACTTTTAGGAAGCCTGTCCGGCGACCGGAACACCGTATCATATCGGAAACAATCGGATCGGGTGCGACTCGGCTGAACACTGTTTTTCTCGTCCACGTGCATTTTAAACTTTTTCTGTTTCGAGCGATCTACGTCATTTTTCATCCACTTTCTTTGCCAAATCCCCTCGATTGCCGTTGCTCAAAAACCTGTCTCTTTCTCGATGATAAGCTCAAGCAAAAAAGAAGCTTCTCCTTCACTTTCTATTTTCAGAACACAATGCCAAAATGTGCTTTGATCTCGAGTTTTATGTTAATAAAGATATATATTGGGATGTCTCAGCAGAGATTCTTTAGGAAAGGAGCGGGTAATAGCGGGCTTCAAGGGTTGAATGGGAGGGTCGAAGGGTGGGGGCTTACCTGAAGGGTTGGCTAGCGTTGGGGGGCTATTTGTGTTCATAGTGCCCTCTCTCTCCCTCTCTCTCTCTCTCTCTCTCTCTCGCTCTCTCTCCTCTTTGTGCCCTGAGGGCTCATCCTGGCACACAGGTGGACACAGCCCACCTACCCACCCGCCCCAAATGCGGGACACCGGACACCAGCTAGGGTCAGCCGGGGGCAATTTATCGGCAGCCACGGCGCGTTTGATGTCTTTTTGAAATGTATTTTTCATTTTTTTATGGCGGATGAAGGGATTCCAGCCAAAATCCCGACAGCTAAATGGGATATTTGCGGTGGTTTTACTGAAAAATTGTTTTAAAACTTTCGGGTTTCTGGACCTCGGGCTTTTGGGCTGTCGGGATTATAGTCGCCGGGATTTTGTATGCCGGGATTTTGGCGTTTTCCCGTGATAAAGGTGCCTTAAGAATTTTACGATCGTTTTAAGTTGCTAAAAACCGAAAATTCTATCTTCTAAACATGTGGATCATTTTATGGCGTAATTTTTCGCTTTTTAGCTCTTGAAAATTGCATTTTTCTGGGGATAGCAAGTAGAAAATCTGGATATTCAATGATTTTTTTTTTCCGCTGCGCCAAACGGCAGCAGGGGACAAACACATAGTCCAGCCGGGTGGCCAACGGGTTGCCAAGGTGATCAAGGGGAGAGTGGCCCACGAAAATCTCGGCCAATCGCTTTGAAGAATGATTTTCCTAAAGAATCTCTGGTAGCCTACCCTTTCCTAAAGAATCTCTGCTAGCCTGCCCGCCGGTTTTTTTACCTTAAAAAGCGCGTTTCCCGGGCGGGAGTGGTCAGAGAGCTGTCCCGTCAAATAGTAAATATTCCATGAGGCATAGCTCTCCGTCCCTCGATTCTTATCTCGATTCCCCCGATGGCCTGCAAACTCGGAAGCAGAACCATTCCTGGACACGATTTCTCTCTCTCTCTCTCTCTCTCTCTCTCTCTCTCTCTTGTTCTCTCTCGTGCGCTCTCTCCCTACGCTTTTGATTTTCAAGCGACTCGTTTTTACACGTTTCTAGTCCACCTGGGAGCCAACTAGCGGAGATTCTTTAGGAAAGGGTAGGCTAGCAGAAATTCCTTATGCAAGAGCGGCTAGCAGAGATTCTTTAAGAACTCCTCGAACCCATCCCCTCCCGACCAGTTTTTGATGTGTTCAGTTGTGGCAAATCGACATGACTCGGGAATGGGATCGCTCCCCCCGAGGGGTTGTAATGTTTCTTGCGCACTCGCATAGCCCGCAGCTATGTAATTGGCTGTTCTCGCTGCGGGGAGAGGTTTTGATTTCAGACCCGGGGTTTTGGGGCACTATATTAATTTTTACGGCCCTTTCCTAAAGCAACTCTGCAAGCCTCTCCTTTCCTAAAGAATCTCTGCTAGTCTGCCCCATGCAAATAATTTATTTTGATTTGGAAAGGTCAGCGTTCCGCTCGGAAACCTCCGAACGGACCCCCCATCGGAGGCGCCTGTGCTGTCTAAACAGTGCCCCGAGGGAAAGTAGACCCCCAGCCCGGCGTCTCGGGACCCATTGTTTTCCCAGCCTCCCCGCTTCTCGAAACCCCTCCACCGAAATACTGATTTCCCCCGTCTCTCGCTTCGCTCTCAACTGAACACAATAGCCGTGTTCAGTTTTGTGTTTTCCTAAAGAATCTCTGCTAGCCCGCCTATGTATTTTTCGTTTCCCTTGCCTTCAATGGTCCTTTAAAGTCTTGCCTAGGCGTGAGCCCAAGCCTAAGCCTAACCTAGGCCTAAGCCTAAGCCCAAGCCTAAGCCTAAGCCTAAGCCTAAGCCTAAGCCTAAGCCTAAGCCTGAGCCTAAGCCTAAGCCTAAGCCTAAGCCTGAGCCTAAGCCTAAGCCGAAGCCCAAACAAAGCCAAAGAAAAGCCCAACCCTAAGGAATAAACTTAAAATAAGAAATTAATAAAGTCGAAAAACCTATAGAAAGATTTTTTGGTCCCACAGTGCGCCCAAAATTGTATTATGCGCCGGTCTTGTTTTTTGCTGTTGGCATCGGGGCAGTTTTGCACATTTCCGCGGCCTGCGGTCCGTCCGTCCCGGTCCGGTCGACTCCATTTCCTTTCAAATCGATCTCCTCCCACTTCGTCCCCCCTTCAACCGGCCGATGCGATCCGCTTTTCCCCAACGCTCCTCTTTACCCCTCTCTCACAACCACCACCACACCATTCATTCAGTGGCGATGCTGCATTTTTTGTGTTTTGAGGGAGTTATGGCGAAGCCCCGCCCCTTTCAGGAGTTTTTGCTAGCTTTCCCTCTCCCAAAAAATCCCTGCTAGCCTACTCTTTCCTGAAGAATCTATGCTAGCCTCCATTTTCTAAAGAATCTCTGCTAGCTTCCCTTGAGAAGCCTAATTTTGTTCCTGAGGAATCTCTGCTAGTTTGCCCACGACACTAAAAATTTCTGCTTCCTATCCTAAAGTTAGCCCCCATCCTCAAGTGTCTCTGCTAGCCTGCCTCCGCTTTCCCATATCTCCAAGCTGAACCTTCCCTTTAACGAGGGCATGCTAGCAGAGATTCTTGAGGAATTTCAACGGCATTCTAGCATTTTCTCAACATTCCCACACTAAAAACGGGGGACCATTGGCGTCTGGCGCCGCCCCGCGGGCGCCAAATTCCGCATCCAATTTGTTTGCAGGCTGAAATTGCCTTGACCTCGAGCTCCTCTTCGGCCTCATCCTCTTTTCACCACCTACGCGCTCCCTCAAAAGGCCTCAAATGGGTCCAGTGGTGTTCGGTGGATTCTCAAGGAATCGCTGCTAGCCGGCCTTTACCTAAAGAATTCCTGCTAGCTTTCTGATCCCTAAAAAACGCTGCTAGCCTGTCATTTTTCCCTATCTTTCTTTTCTTCTCCCTACCTCTCTCCTGGTTTTTCGCAGCCTTTATCTCTCTCTGTTTTCTCTCTCTCTCGCTCCCTCTCTCTCGCTATCTCTCGCTGGCTTCATCTTAAAGTTGTTACTCAATACATTGTCATGCTCAGGTGCTGTACAACTCGTGTTCAAAGTGCAGAGAGAGCGAGAGAGAGAGAGAGAGAGAGAGAGAAAGAGAGAAAAAAGAGATAGAGATACAGAGAGAGAATCCAGCTTCTGTTGCAGTTCTGTGTCGTGAATTTCCATCTACTCTCGACGGTTTGACCCCGTTTCAAGCCCCATCCCAGGAAATGCCCGGCTCTCCCGCCCTTACAAGCACTTTCAAGGCCGAAACATCTACTTTAAAGGGCCTTAGACGCTGACGTGATAATGGCAGGCTAGCAGAGATTCTTTAGGTTTTCCTATTTCTTTTCCTGTTCGTGTTCCATTCCGGCTAAGCAGGTCTGTGCCCCGAGGGCACAACCGGCTTTTCTGTCCATTTTCGGGGGATTTGAGCACGAGAGAAAGAAAGAGAGAGAGAGAGAGAGAGAGAGAGAAGCCGAGAAACACTCATTCGTCCCCACTTGGACCACCAACACAACACTCCATTAGCTCGCGTTGACCAGAACATGCTGAAATTCCAGTTTTTGTGGATTCGCCAAGAATCTCTGCTAGCCCGCCCTTTCCTAAAGAATCTCTGCTAGCGTGCTTTGACGACCTCACTTCGAATTCATTTTTAGCCCTTGTTATTCTAGTATGACCTCCCTCTTGGGTGCCATCCATCTTTAGCTTCCGGTTTTTCTGGTTTCGCCCCGCTCGGCGTCTGCCCTCAGGCTAAACAATTGACTCGCGAGCGCGAGTTGTTGAAGGTCTACAGGTGAGCGAGAAAGAGAGAGAGAGCGAGAGAGCGAGCGAGAGAGAGAGATTGTCGAACAACACCCGACACACTTCACCCTCACTTACTGCGCGCCGCGCGTTTTCACCATTTTGCGCTCGCAGGCGGTTTTGAAGAGCGCTGGCGGATTGCCAAATATTTTGAACGGGAATTCTGAAAAACCTCTGCTGACTCATTTCTCTCTCTCTCTCTCTCTGTCTCTCTCTAGTCTCTCTCTCTCTGTCTCTCTCTGTCTCTCTCTCTCTCTCATAAAGGCGAAATTTTAAGCTAATGAAATTTTCTTTAAAATCTTTCTCCCTCTCTCTCTCTCTTTCTCTCTCTCTCTCCCTCTCGTTTCAGACCAGAAATCTGTGGTGAATAGACTGTCTGAATAAAGACGCGGCACCTCCCTCCCCTGATACTTTCACCTTATTTATGGGCTTTCTGGGGGAAGGGGGGGGGCGGTTCTTCATCAGCTCGCGACCCTTGTCAAGAGGAAACTAGCAGAGATTTCTAAGGAAACGGCAGGCTAGCAGAGATCCTTTAGGAAAGGGCAGGCTAGTAGAGATCACTTGAGGAATCTCGGCCCGCGATATTTTGCGAATTATTGTTTACCCAACGGTCACCGCCAACGGCGCCCACACTCCACTGACTCACTTATCGTCATGCGTGTGCATGTCGTGAAACGGGCTAAGCGCCGCAATTCGGCCCGCCTCGTAAAAGCTGCGGAATTTTTGTTGTGTTTTTCTGTTCTCTCTCTCTCTCTCTCTCTCTCTCTCTCTAACCTCCGAAAATCATCCACATCAACAAAATAATCCACCCCGGCTGATGCGATCGTCAGATAAGCTTCCTCTCTCTTCCCTGGTTATGAGGCGGGGCGCGTTCCTGAAAAAGCCTAAAGACAAATAATTTCTCCAGAATTCCTACTTCAAAATTAATTCCTGAAGAATCTCTGCTAGCTTGTGTTTTCCTTAAGAATCTCTGCTAGCCTGCCCTCTCCTAAAGAATCTCTGCTAGTTTCTTTTCCTAAAGCATTTTTGCTAGCTTGTTTTCCTAAAAATCACTGCTAGCTTGTCCTCTTCTTAAGAACCTCTGCTAGCCTATTCTTTCCTCAAGGATCTCTGCTAGCTTCCTTTTCCTAAAGAATCTCTGCTAGCTTCCTTTTCCTAAAGAATCTCTGCTAGCCTCCCTGGCCCCCGTCCAGAGCGTGGCGCCGCGTAGTGGTAGCGCTGGTGCATGTGGGCCCTCCCGGATGCTGTGTCAACACGCCGGATGGATGCGGACCCATCACGCGGAAGAGGAGCGGACAGAGAGACAGACAAACGGACATACAAATACCAACAAATATCCTGTCTCTCGGGCCGACCGGCGGGACATTGCGCTTGTGACCTTTGTCGTTTTAAAGGGCTATAGAAGGCAAAACAGGCCTGCCAGTGATTTTTTTTGATCTTAGCCGTCTTCTGCTACCGTACTCCTGCTTGTAAAACCAAAAATATCCTTGTGGCACAGTTTTTTCGTCCCTAACACAAAAAAGGCGGTTGGCTTATTGGCAAGAGGATCGGGCTATGGATTTGCCTTCACGGTCCCTTTAAAGCTGCCGGACAAGGGAAAGCTAGCAGAGGTTTTTGAGGAAACTGAATTTTCTTTAATGAGCTCTGCTAGCTTGTCCTTGCCATGCCTTCCGAACCGCTTGTGAATTTCAGGTGCATTGCGGCTGTTTGGGTTCGGTTTATTTGCTTTTTGTGCTCTCTCTCTCTCTCTCTCTCTCTCTCTCTCTCTCTCTTTGTCTCTCTCTCTCTCTCGCTCTTATCGACTCCCTGTTTTTATGGAAATGACCAGCCGCGAGCAGGCAGGAGCCTGGAAATTACTTTTACAACCTCGAGCCGATAGCCTTTTTAACGCTTCGTTTACGATTTCCTAAAGAACCTCCACTAGCCTGCCCTTTCCTAAAGTATTTCTGCTAGCACATCAAAACGCCCACTTTCCCCAGTTCCGTTTTGCAACACAAAACGGATTTCACCTTCCCGAACCCCCAGGTATTCAATTCCGCTCCCATTCTATTGACACCCCTCCACCCGTTTTCTGGATTTTCACGCTCCGTTCGAGTGCGGGGTTCTATTTGCAGGCCATCCTCGATTTCCAATTTTTCGCAAAGGATCTCTGCTAGCTGGCCCTTTCCTAAGGAATTTTTGCTAGCCTGCTTTTCCTAAAGAACCTCTGCTAGCCTGCCCGGCCAAGTTTTACGAAATTGCTCCCCGGACGGTCTCTGCACCGTATCGATTTTCGGGGATGCGCGGTAGTTCTTTTCGGTCAATGCACTGAACCGGAAAGTCCAACTCCATAAATTCTACCCATTTCCCGTTCCAATTTTTTTCCGATCGTTTTTTGGCCCAAAAAATCCTTTGCAATTCTCGCCTTTCATTCCCGAAATGCGTTAGTCAGGTTTCTATAGGTGAGCGATTTTTATCGTTTTTTTGAGGTTGCAATTTCAACTGGTTTCCAAAAAATTCCTCGAAAATATTTCCAAAAATCTCTGCTAGCTTGCCTTTCCTGAAGAATCTCCGCTAGCCTGCCCTTTGTTTTTTGTGCGGCCTGCACATTATTTTTGCTTCTCGAGCTGGCTGTCACTTCCGATTATAATCTCCCAAAGTCCCCGGGGAGCCGTTTGGGGAGGTCAGGATGGGCGGGAATTTTGTTGCTTTTGGGCTATAGTAGCTTTTCTGTTTTTTTTCTGCTTTTTTCGGCATGCTAGCAGGCGGCGGCAGGTCCTTTAGGAGACATTCTGCGGTCTTTGTCGTGCAAATCGCTGAAAGTGTCAACGTTTCACTTTCCGACTTTTTTACAGCTGCTTAGGGCCCAGTTGTGGGACCCACTGGGCCCCGTACACAGCTGGTCCACGTTTCCCCCGATCTCTATAGTCGAAAAGACACCTCTCTCTCTCTCTCTCTCTCTCTCTCTCTCTCTCGCTCTCCACGGCCACTACACTCATTTACACACTGCACCAATTTTCCCTCAAGTCTTTTTTGCGGTAACCGTGTTGATAAGCCTAAGCCTAAGCCAAGCCTAAGCCAAGCCTAAGCCTAAGCCTAAGCCTAAGCCTAAGCCTAAGCCTAAGCCTAAGCCTAAGCCTAACCTAAGCATAAGCCTAAGCCTAAGCATAAGCCTAAGCCTAAGCCTAAGCCGAAGCCTAAGCCGAAGCCTAAGCCAAGCCTAAGCCAAGCCTAAGCCAAGCCTAAGCCAAGCCTAAGCCAAGCCTAAGCCAAGCCTAAGCCTAAGCCCAAGCCTAAGCAGAAAACTGAGCTAAGCCTACGCCAAGCTTAAGCCTAGAGATGTTTTTATTCAGATACGATATGGGAAATTTTGCATTTAAGGCTATTTGCATATCGTATCTAGGTTGAAGCCGGGGCAATCGAGATACGATTATCGGATCTAGGATCGGCGAGGCTCAATCCAGATACGATATATCGGAATAAAATTTGCATATCGGAATAAGCAGAAAATCCGTTATTCTCGTGAATACGTGCTCCGTACGGTCAGTCTGCATAAAAAAGCATACGGTTAGGCGTTTGCGAGACAAGATCGCTCGATTTGCATCCATTTTATCGCCTACCGAGCGCTCTAATTTCCCTTAATCCGATATGCAAAAGTTATTCCGATAGTATCGTATCTCGGTGGGTCGGATTCCAATTCAGATACGATTATCTATATCGCATCTAGGATTTTCGAATCCCGATGGCTTATTCAGATGCGATATATCTGGATGCATATCGTATCTGAATAAAAACATCTCTACTTAAGCCTAAGCCTCCGCCCGTAGCCAGAGCTGGACAATCTCCAAGAAGCCGCAGCACGCCCATTTCATATGTATATTCTCTCGATTTTATGGGCCATTCTCTCGGCCTATTGCCAATATAGATGGGTCCCCGCCGAGCACACACAAGTTGCCCCATTTTTCTTATGTTGGGGCCCAGTGGGTCCCAAAAAAGGCGGAAAAATGCGGCAGGCTTGTGCCCGCCGGGGCACACAATGCATTTTTGACGCCACTGCCGGGGCCCCGGGGCTCTTGCTGCTTGTTGCATCGATGAATTTTTGACCACTCAATTTTGGGGGTTTTCCTGAGGAATCTCTGCTCGTTGGCCTTTTCTAAAGAATCTCTGCTAGTCTGCTCTTTCCTAAAGAATCTCTGTTTCCTAGCCCCTTCAATTCAATCGCGTAATCATATTTTTTCTGTTCCGGAGTTCTTTTTATTCCCTAAGAATCTCTGCTAGCCCCCCCCCGGCATTTTTTGCATTTTTTTAATTACATTGCGTAACTGTATAAAAAATATATTATTTGCCATAACCCCTCATGTTTGCTGCTGGTCCTAAAGAATCACTGCTAGCTTATCTGGCGTAAGCGAGTCCAACGCCTGAAAATTTTTTGCTTTTTCAAAGAGTTCTGCTAGCCTGCCTCCTTCTTGTCGCAATCGAAGTTTTTTAATGGCGTAATCGGTTGCCCTCTTTTTTTGTATTGCAAAGCTAAAAATACGTCATTTGCAATTTTCTGACCACTTATTGCGCAAATTTCCAAATTTCTTGCCCCTTCCAAGCCCGGCCAATATCAGCAATCATCATCATCATCATTTGTGGGGGAAGCCAGTTTTGAGAGGAGAGAGGCGAGAGAAAGAGAGAGAGAGAGAGATAGATAGAGAGAGAGAGAGGGAGAGAGGAGAGAGAGAGAGAGAGAGAGAGAGAGAGAGGGAGAGAGAGAGACAAAGCGGAAATTGATGGATATCGGCCGGTGTGGGTGGGGGGAGAACGAACTGAAAAGCTTTGTCTTTTCACCCCCGAGTCGCGCGGTCTGGAATCGTCGCGTCGGCCGGGCGGGTGGAAAACCCAAATATTGCTTTTTCAAAATCATTCTAGCGAATTTCTGCTTTAAATTTTTTAAGTGGCCAGAAGCTTGCCATTGGCGTCACCATCCCTTTAAAAGCCTTTCAGGGACCAGTTTTACCTTCACTGGCCTTTCAAAATGCGAAATTTTTCTTGTAGCTCTCTCTCTCTCTCTCGCACTCACTCTCTCTTCATCTCGCTCTCGTGCTCCCTCTCTCTCTCTCTCTCGCTCTCTATCACTCTCTCGCCTAAGATTCCCATTTTCCAGGCGTCAACCGCACAGCCTCCCCCACCCCGGGTCTATCTATGCCACTGGACCGGCGGAGAGGGGCATCTTTTAAAATTTCTACCATAACGAGCCGCCGCCCCATCGACCAGACGAGATGAGGGAAGAGCTCCGGCGCCAGACTTCAGGTCGGTTTCCCAAAGAATCTCGGCCAACCTGCTCTGACCATCAAAATACCGTCAATTTTCTAGGCGAGGAGCCGTGCACGATGCGCTTCAACGAGACGCCCTTCGACGAGGTGTTCGAGGTGGCCAACGAGTTGGGCAGGTACGAGCAGAGATACTTTAGGAAGGGCAGGCTAGCAGAGATTCTTTAGCAAAGGGCAGGCTAGCAGAGATTCTTTAAGAAGGGCAGGTTAGCAGAGACTCTTTAGGAAAGGGCAGGCTCGCAAATAGCCTTGATTTTTCCAGCGGTCAATTCGCCATCGTGCGCCGCGTCAAGAAGCGCGACACCGGCGAGGAGTTTGCCGCCAAGTTCATCCGTAAACGCCGGTACGCGACGTCGAGGAGAGGCGTCACCAGGGCCAACATTGAGAGAGAGGTAATTTTTGTTTCCGGCGTTTTCAAGGAGCTTCGAAGGCAAATCCATAGCCGCGAGACTCTTGGCAGAAAGCTAACCGACCCCTTTAGCCCTTCTGGACGCAAGAGTTGACCGGAGACAGTTTTACTTTTACAAACTTTTACAAAGAGGGTTACTGTAGCTGGGTTTGACTTGGGACCAAAAATCGAGTGGGCGGGGCCAGATTAGCTTTCAGTGGCCCTTTAAAAGCTGTTTTTCTGTAGGTTTCCGTGCTCAAAGCCGTCAGCGGCCACTCGAACGTCGTCGAGCTGATCGACGTCTACGAGACGGCCGGGGACGTCATATTGGTCTTAGAACTGTAAGTTGAGTGAGAAAGGCAGAGAGAGTGGGAGAGAGAGGGGGCAAGAGCGAGAGAGGGAGAAAGATATAGAAAAAGAGAGAGAAAGAGTGAGATCGAGATCGTGATCGAGAGAAGCAGAGCGGGAGAACGTTTTCTTCCAGAGTGTCCGGTGGGGAACTCTTCGACCACGTCTGCGAGAAGGAATACCTCGACGAGGTGGAGACGGCGGCATTTATCCGGCAAATCCTGCTCGGCATCCATCACCTGCATCAGCAGAACATTGTTCATCTTGACATCAAGGCTTGTAGTTTGTGGACAAGAGTTTTTCGAAAGTCGGCTTTCCTGAAAAAACTCGGCTAACCTGCCCTTTCCTCAAGAATCTCTGCTAGCCTACTCGGTCTATACGTCGAATTTTCCGAAATTTCAGCCGGAAAATGTGATGCTCAAGAAGAAGGGTGAAGCGCAGATCAAGATCATCGACTTCGGGCTGTCCAGGAGAATCCTTCCCGGGCAACCCGTAAAGGATATGGTCGGGACGCCAGAGTTCGTTGGTGAGTTTGATCTCACTCAGTTGCTCCTCTCTCTCTGTTTCTCTCTCTATCTCTATCTCTCACTCTCTCTCTCACTCGCGCGCTCTCTCTCTCGCATCTTTGTCTCTCTCTCTTTCTCGCGATATCTCTCTCTAACCAATCTTTCAGCCCCCGAAGTCGTCAACTACGAGCCGCTGACCCCAGCGACGGATATGTGGGCCCTCGGAGTCCTGACTTATATTTTGTAAGTCCCTCGAATGCTGTCCTAACTAGTTTTACATAAACCCTCAAATGCAATCTTCAGGAAAAAATTTGGTCCCCCCCCCGCTAACAGTCCAGAACCACCTTTTTCAGACTCTCTGGAGGAAGCCCATTCCTGGGTGATACGCGCGATGAGACCTTTTGCAACATCACCGGCGTCAACTACCATTTTACAGAACGGTAGGGTCAATACTAGTGCCCTTCATCAACCCTTCAAAATTTTAGCTACTTCAAAAATACCTCCCCCTTCGCCAAGGACTTCATTTCGCGCCTTTTCGTACGGGACGCGCGGAAGCGAGCTACGGTGGATGAGTGCTTGAGGCATCCCTGGATTCGAGGGGTAGGTTTTTGAGGGCAGGCTAGCAGAGATTCTAAAGGAAAAGGCAAGCCAGAAGAGATAGTTTAGGAAAGGGTCGGCTAGCAGGGATTCCTCAGGAAAAGCACGGCTAGCAGAGATTCTTGGGGAAAGGGCAGGCTGTCAGGGATTCTTTAGGAAAGGGCAAGCTAGCAGAGATTTTTAAAGAACCGAAATGGGAATTTTCTTCCAGTTTTTGCTATATTCTTGTTTTTAGCCCGAAGACGACTCGGTCGATCTCAGAAAAAATGCCGCCGTGACGATATCCCAGATTCAAGCCTTCAAGACGAGGTTGAAGTGGAGGGTGAGTCGCTCTCACTCTCACTCTTTCTCTCTCTCTCTCTCTCTCTCTCTCTCTCTCTCTTTCACTTCAAAGCAATTCAAATTTTAGAAAGCCATCGAAATCGTGACGACGTGCTTGCGGACGACGCGCAGCGTGCGGCTGGCCATTAGGCAGGCCGGGGAGCTGGGCAGGCAGATTGAGAGCAGATATGATCAGGTGAGGATTTGTCCTTAAGAATCTCCGCTAGCCGGCCCTTGCCTAAAAAATCTCTGCTAGCTGGCGCTCGTCTTAATATTGTCCTTTTTTGCACTTTTTCCCCTCAAACCACCGTAAGAAATCTCCATCCGTCATTCGAACCGACGTTTCTGGGCATTTTTTTCCGGTTTTTTTTGCTGTAATTTCCCACTCTCTCCTTATCTCTCTCTCGCTCTCTCTCTCTCTCTCTCTCTCTCTCTCTCTCTCTCTGCTCGAGATCAAAATCTCCGACTGCCATTTGCCCCCGGGCACATCTATTGCCATTCGTCCCGGCGTCAGCCCGACCAGATGAAACCGAAACTTTTTTCGGAATTTATTGGGCGCCCTAATTGCACTTTTCTAGACGTTCGCTTCCTGAAAGGCATCCTAGCAGAGATTCTTGAACAAATCTGAACGTCCATTTTTTCAAAAAAAATCCCGACTCCTGACCGGAAATGCGTTTTATATTTGGAAGCCGCCGCGGCAAACGAAAACCAATGGCTTCCGGAAAATCCAGAGCAGCATCGATTCTTCAAAAATCACTCTCTTGCCGTTTCCTTAAGAATCTCTGCTAGCCTCCCCTCTGTCGCCCTCCCTTGAAATCATTTCGAAACCCGAGCTCCTAATCAAAAATCATCTTTGTCCTGAGCGGGGGCCGATTTTCCGCTCAGCTGGCTCTTGTCGCTTTCGTGAGGGAGAGAGATAGCTAGAGAGAGAAAGAGCTAGAGAGATAGGGAGAGACAGAGAGAGAGAGAGAGAGAAAAAGTTATATCCTGATCAATTTCCTTGTCATATACCATATTTCATGATCTTCATTCAGCTAGCCCAATCTGGCTTTTGCTCGCTTATCTCTGACGGATTCGATTTCACTTTTAAGGGGCCAAGAAGCACATAATCCCTGCTAGCCTGCGTTTCCTAAAGAATCTCTGCTAGCCTGTCACGATCACTCTCATTTTTCGTATCGTTCGATGCTCCAAAAACATCTTCAATACCGTATGACGTGGCTTTTGCATTTGTTGCCATTTGTGAGGGCGATTGGTCACCGTTTTCGTATTTTTTTTTGAAAACGAATGACGATTGCATGATGCGGAATTTTAATAAGCTCTTGCGTCGGTTTGCTCACTGCATTTGCCAGGCGATTTGGAGCATAGAGGCAGGCTAGCAGAGATTATTTCGGAAAGGATAGGCTAGCAGAGATTCCTTAGGAAACGACAGGCTAGCCGAGATATTTTGTGATTGCTATACTTCCTATTCGGCGCCGCAAAAACCCATATTCATAGTCCATTGTATCCATGCGTACTGCGCCCATATCTCTCTCTCTCTCTCTCTCTCTTGCTCTCTCTCTCTCTGATGGGATGTTTGGAGAAAGTATGTTTGTGTCTGTGTATGCTTTGAGATGGGATCGTTTTTTCCGGTCCCTCCGTCTGACTCAAGCACCACTGCCCGAATCCCCCCACATGTTCTCGTGCGTGCCCCCGGGGCTATATAGATGCTTATAATAATGGGCTGACTTGGCTATGGGTTCTCAAAGCATCTCTGCTAGCATGCCCTTTCCTAAAGAATGTCTGCTAGCTTGCCTCGTTTTCTACAGCTCCCTTCCCCAAAGCATCTCTCCACGTTTGTCGATGAATCTCTTCCAATACTAAGGTCGCCAGATTTGTAGCGATCGTCTGTCTGTCTGTCTGTCTGTCTGTCTGTCTGTCTCTCTCTCTCACTCTCTCGCTTTCTATTAGTTGAGTTGATGTACCTCCTTCCTCGCCTTCCATCTTTTCACATTGACAAACCGTCCCCTCCCCATGTTTACTGATTTTAGCCCCCCACCACTCTTCTGTGCTGAAAAATTCACCCCAAAATTCTTGCATTTCCTTTCCTAAAGAATCCCTGCTCAACCGCCATTTCCTAAAGAATCTCTGCCAGCCCCTTTCAAACCGCCTTTTTCTTGTCCTCAATTTCCGCCATTTTCCGACGCAAGAAAATCTAGTGAATCTCGCGAGTATTTTCAAACCTGATGCGCAAAAATGGAAGAAATGGATGTGAGTTTTGAAGGTTACCGTAATTCCAAGGTTGTTGCCGCATTAATGGCACATAAAAAAACGAAAAAAAAGTCCGCCATTGCGAAGAGTTTTGGGTACCATTCGTGCGCAGATACCTGATTAAAACTAAATTTTTTTCACAACCCCTATATATCTCCATTTTCAGGAGGACATGGTCACCAGCGCCGTGCTGATCGCCTGCGAGGAGGGCAATCTGAAGGGGCTGAACCAGCTGGCGAACCTGTTGAGGATGACGCCGAATGCGCAGAACAAGGTAATGAGGACCATGGCTAAGCCAAGGCCTAAGCCTAAGCCTATGCCTAAGCTAAGCCTAAGCCACAGCGCAAGCCTAAACTCATTTTCAGCTTGGCGAAACGGCGCTTCACGTTGCTGCCGGCGCCGGCCACCTCGACCTCGTCCACTATTTGCATATGAAGGGCGCCGAGCTGTCGCCTAGAGATAATCGGTAAGGAATTTGAATTGGAGCCAGCTAGCAGGGATTTTTTAGGAAAGGCCAAGGTAGCACAGATTCTTTAGGAAAGGGCTACAGTATAATTTCCGCATTTCAGCGGCGACGCGCCGATCTCGTGGGCTGCTCGGCACGGCCATGCCGATATCGTCAACTTGTTAGCATCTGAAGGCGCCGACGTCAACTCGGCAAATTTGGTGGGTAGCAGAGGTCCTTTCGAAAAGGGCAAGCTAGCAGAGGCCCTTTGGGAATGAGCAAGCGAGCAAAGATTATTTGAAAAAATTTTCAGGCAGGAGAAACCCCACTCCACGTCGCCTCTCGATATGTCCAGATGGACGTCGTCCAGGCCCTACTATCCCGAGGAGCTGATCAATACCTGCAAGATCAGGTATCTCCTGGCTTTAAAGGAGCAGTGAAGGCAAATCCATCCCCCCTAAACTCTTGGCCATCAGCCAACCAATCCCCTTTAGCCTTGGCGGAGCTGTGGCATTATCGGGGGTTGTTTTACCAAAATTTTCACTATACAATTTTCTATTTTTTTGTATGGTTTTTAAATCTAAAATATCATTAAATTGTATCAAAAACACTATTAAAACGCCATAAAAATCAATTTTGTTTTCAGCAAGGCGAAACGCCGCTCCATATCGCTTCCTGGCACGGCTACGCGCTCCTACTGACGATTCTCTGCGCCTACGGGCCGCCGTTGAACGTCCGGAACAAGGTGGGCGGCTGGGGGATCGGCAAGCTAGCAGAGATTCTTGAGGAAAGGGTCCGCTAGCAGGGATTCTTGATGAAAGGGCGGGCTAGCAGAGATTCTTTAAGAATATTTCCCCACTCCTCTGCTAGTATATTCCTTCCCGACCACTCGACACGCATTTTCCCATTCCCCCTGGGGCGCCCTATAAATTTTTCGTGTGTCCCCCCTCGCCACTTTTGCCTTTCCCGGTCACACCCCTTGACTCTCGACTTGCTTTTCACGCAGCAGCACCCTCTCTGAGCTCGAGTTTTTGAGTGTGACTCATGAGAACTTTAGGAATCGCTTGGATTTCTGTATCTCTCTCACTCTCGGTCTCTCTCTCTCTCTCTCTCTCTCTTTAAGGGTTATGGATTTGCCTTCCAAGTTCCTTTACAGGAACGATTTTCGACTCAGGAACCTATTTTGAGCCGTTGTGAAGGTTGAGTAATTGGATACGCTCGTTTACCTAGCCCCCAACTGGCACCGACAGGCATTTTCCGATTTTTCCGGTCTTCCGGTCACTTTAGGCCAAAAAAAAGTGGTTTTTCAGATTTTTTATCAGTTCCTAAGCCTAAGCGAAGCCTAAGCCTAAGCTGAAACCTAAGCCTAAGCCTAAGCCGAAACCTAAGCCTAAGCCTAAGCCTAAGCCCAAGCCTAAGCCAAGCCTAAGCCAAGCCTAAGCCAAGCCTAAGCCAAGCCTAAGCCCAAGCCTAAGCCAAGCGAAACCTAAGCCTAAGCCTAAGCCTAAATTCCCTCGAAATTCACAAAAAATCGAAGCGACTGACCACAAATTGGCCGCCCTCACCCCGGGTTACCCCGGGCCATGAGTATGGCCGCCAACGTGAGACCACGCCCCTTTTTCGGGTGGTGGTGAAACTGGGCTTCCTGCACACTTCCATGCTCTCCCCTGGACCACCAACCAACTGGCCAACCGAATGCCAAAAAAACCGGTTGTTCCAAATTTTCTTGATTGTTTTTGTGTAAAAGTTATTCCTATTAAGAAGCTCACTTTTGCTCTAATTTATCACAGGTTTAAGCCTAAGCTTAAGCCTAAGCCTAAGCCTAAGCCTAAGCCTCTTTAAAAGCCCATTGCCTTTCTATTTCCGGTTGCCATGACTACGGGAGACACCTTTCGACGGGCCGCAGCGGCTTTTCCGGCTTTTTCCGGTTTCTCGATTCCGGCTTACGTCTTCCTTTGAAAAATTTTGTTTTTCTTTTTGTCTATAATTTTCTAGTACCTTGGAACAATTTCTGGTTTTTTTTGCAATTATTTTTGAGACCAAGTTCCTCACATTTTCTAAATGATTTTTCATTCTTCTTTTTTCAAAAGTTCTTGAGCGATTTGCACGCGAGAACCCTCTGCACCTTCACGAACCAATTAAAATATATTATAGTCGAAACTACAGATATTAATGTCAAGTCCGACCATTTCTAAATCGTGACCCACACCGTCAGCTGACGTAGCCTTGCGTAGCGCCCGAAATGAGCGACAACGACGACGAAGACGACCTATTGACGGTCAGGGAGATGAAGGCCCGAGCGTTGGGGTTAACGCTTGAACGGTTCGAAGACGTCGCTGACGACGCTGACCTTGTGAGCCTGAGCTCGAGCCAGGATTTGTCTTCTGTGGACACCGTCAGGGAGGTGAAGCCACGCCAGGTGGAGAATTCTGATCATGACCTCCCAATCAGCCAATGCTCTTCGGAAATCGACTTGAGCTCGGAATTTGACCGTGACGCCGTGACGTACCAGAATTTTGAGCCGCAACTGGAGCAAGAGATCTTGGCGAACTGCCAGAATGGGAGTTGGGCGGAAAACTTTGCAGATTCTGTAGATTCGGCGCTTTTCCGGGATGTTACAGTACCCGGGTTGGATGCTGTAGCTGAAAAGGGCGAGCCGTCAAGTCCGAGAAGTTCAGAAAAACGCGATACGTCCGGTACAGGGCCCAGAAACGGCCACGCGTCAAGTTCGAGCAGTACGGAACCATACGGTAGATCCGCGTCAGTACCTACTAATGGCAAGGCGTCAAGTCCAAGGAGTACAGAAGAATACGACAATTCCGCTACCGTACCGCTAGAAAATCTTAAAGCTTACGATACTGTACTCCTAGAGGATACCGTAGCTAGTAGGGGAATGTACAGAACCTCCGCTACAGCGGATACGATAGCAAGTACCGTACCTGTTATTGGTGCGGGGTACGGTGCGTACGAAACTGTACGACAAGACGGTTCTGAGGTACCGTATTCTCGCGGAATGTATAGACATAGTACTGTAGCTGCTCAAAATGGCGCGGATACTGTAGAAAAAACCGTCCATAGGAACGTACTGTACCGTAACGATGCACAAGACGACGAACTACAAGATAGCCCGACGGCCTCGAGATCGTCCTCGTCTTCAAGAGGCTCAGCGTCGACCTCATCCTCTTCCTCCGACTCGCCCACCCTCGGCCGTTTCATCCAGGGGCTACGCTCGGCTCCTAGCAACGCCGCCTCCTCCCCCCAAGGCATTCCCCTCCCGGCCCCCGGCTCAGTGATGGCCGCCTACCTATCCGATCCGGTGGTGGCTGGACGTTCACTTCATCTACTACACCCCCACTATGAACACGAGGAGCTGCAACGGTCCCCCGGCTCCCCGTTTCCGCTTCCCGATGACTCGCCGCGGCCCAGGGCTGCTGATCACGTCAACTCGCTTCATGCCCCGTTGAAAGTAAGCGTAAGCCTAAGCCTAAGCCCAAGCCTAAGCCTAAGCTTACTGGCCCTTTAAAACCTCCTGTAGAACCCGTACCCGACCACCTCCACCTTCATCGCCATGGTCTCCGACATGAACCGGGCTTTCGACGAGTCCGAGCCGTCCTGCTGCGGGGTAAAGGCTTTTATGGCTTCCTCAAAAATCTCTGCTAGCCCCCTTCCCGAAGAATCTCTGCTAGCCAGTCTCGAGGATTTCTGAATTCCTACAAAGTCTCTGCTCGCTCGCCCCTATTTTTCGATCAATTCTCGTCCCATTGCTTATTGTTTACGGCTTCGCAATCGCCTGAAATCGGTCGATGAGCCGGGGTGGGGGAAAATCCGCTCCAAATCCCCTCCAATTTGGGTAGCGAAAGAGAGAGAGAGAGAGAGAGAGAGAGCGACAGGGAGAGAGGGGAGAGAGAGAGAGAGAGAGAGAGAGCGAATTTCGCCACGGCTGAATACATAATTGACCCCCCCCTAGCGTAGCTGTGTGGACTCGTTGAATGGGGCGGACACCTGTGCGGGCGTTATTTGTGCATGGGTAGAGTAGCCGCCCTAACAGCAAATAGAGCGCGAACACGCCCGGGGGATGACCCCGAACTAAGCGAAAATGTCCTCCTAAATGATCACTGCTAGTCTGCCCTTTCCTAAAGAATCTCTGCTAGCCTGCCCTTTCCTAGAAATAAGCTTCTCTTTGACTTCACCGCCCCTTTAAGAACCCCTCAAGAACCGAATCGGTAGCCCCACCCTCGCATCACCCCCCACCCCCACCCCCCGCAATTAGCATCCCGAAAATTGGGGCTTACGGCCACCTTGAGGGGCATAGACTGCCCTGGGGCTAGGGGATAAATTGCCTGGGGCAACGAAGAGGGGCTTCACCTCGCCTTGAATGGCCGAAAATTGATGATTTTTGGAGGGCTCGAGGTTGGTGGGTAGGGGACTACAGCTGAAAATAGTCTGGGATCGCAAAGGGTCTCTGCTAGCCTGCCCGAGGGTTAAAAGGTCGCCGGAAGGTTGCCCAGACTTAAAAGATCTCTGCTAACCTGCCCTTTCCTAAAGAATCTCTGCAAGCCTGCCCTTTCGTTAAAAATCTCTTCTAGGCTAGTTCTTCTTAAAGAATTGCTGCTAGCCTGCCCTTCCTCAATGATCTCTGCTAGCCCGCCTAGCCATTTCTCATCCTTGCCCCAGCTTACCGCCCAAAAATTGGTGCCCCACCGCCCATCGAAAATGCATATGCCCTCGCGGGGCCACGGTGCCGACCCGGGACACCCCAATTTTTCCGGGTCGCTGACAAATTGTCCAATTTCCATGCTAAATTCGGGGAGCCCGAGGTGGGTGGACGGGCTGAAATTCAAGGGGAAGGGCAGCTAGTGGGGGAATTTTCAGGAAATGGCAGGCTAGCAGAGACTCTTTGAGAAATTCGGTTATGAAAACTTTGAAAATCGGCAGCCACAGCTAAAAATATGGGAGGGCCATAAAGATAACGGTGATTCCGAAACGCTGCGTAGGGAGTACAGGCTCGGAGAAGCGGAAAACAAGGGCTTATCGCTACCGCAGAGTGTCATTTCTACTTTTTGGTTTCTTTTTTATTATTTTTAATAGGGTAGGCTAGCAGGGATTTCTTTCGGAAAGAGCAGGCTAGCAGAGATTCGTTAGGAAACGGAAGGTTAAATACCAAACGTGAAATTTTTGCAAGCTCACAAAAATCATTTCCTAAAGATTCTTTGCTAGCTTGCCTTGATGCAAAACACAGAGATTGTGCAGGGTTTTCTATTTCCAGTCCCTTTAAAAGCAAACTATTTTAGGACGACGAGACGGCGCTGCACTGCGCGGCAGCGCGAGGTCATCTGGAGTGCGTGACAAGCTTGCTGGATGCTGGGGCCCCTGTAGATATTGTGGATCAGGTCAGAGAGAGAGCGAGAGAGAGAGAGAGAGAGAGAGAGAGAGAGAGCGAGAGAAAGAGAGAGGTAGATGGAGAGCGAGAGAGAGCGAGAGAGAGAGCGAGAGAGCGAGAGAAACCGAATTTCAACAATCTCTCCAATCCAGACCAACCAAACCCCACTCCACCTCGCCCTCCGTCGATCCCACGTCGACATCGCCCTGCTGCTCATCACCCGCGGCTGCAACATCAACGAGCGGGACGAGGTAGAGCTTTCAAGGACCATTAAAGCAAAAATTCAGCCCAGACCCTTTGTATTTTGGGTGCAAGACAACGCAGCCACAATACCCCCCCCTGTCAATAAAAAAAAGCCTCGGGCACAGCTCTTTCGTCCGAAACGGGTTCCACAGTGGCAAAAGGGGATCGACTGGCTGGTTGCCAAGGGCCTAGGGCCATGGATTTTCCTTGCGTGTCCCTTTAAACTCGAATTCCAGGCCGGCGACACCCCTCTCCACCTTGCGGCGCGAGCCGGACTTTTATCGGTTGTCCAAACGCTCTGTCACTGTGGCGTCGACGTCGACGTTGCGAATCATGTGGGTTTTAGCTGTTTTACATTTTCATGTCTCTCTCCCTCTCGCTGTCTCTCTCTCTCCCCCTCTCTCTCTTTCTCTCTCTCTCTCTCTCTCTCTCTCTCTTTCTGCCATCCGAATCATCGATCCAGATGAACCGGGTCCGTGTAGATCGCGAGGGGAGCAGAGCCACAGCCCCCCGACGACATGGGTGGCTCGTTTTTTGTTCGGTGCGGGCGGTTGGAATTGGGAGGGCTGGGATTCACTCTTATTCTCGGGGTCTACATTCTCAGGGCTCTCTTTCTCTAATTCTCTCGTCCTCTCTGGGTCTCTCTCTGCTCTGAATACCAGCCGACGAGGCAAATTGTTTGCCATTTCACGCCACCGACTGGACGCAGCCCCGGCTCACCGCAGTCGGTCAATATGCTATTTGAATGGAGTACATGTTACGAAGGGTTTAAGCTTTCCTAAAGAATCTCTGCTGGCTTCCATTTTCCTAAGGAATCTCTGCCAGTTTGCCCATTCCTAAAGAATCACTGCTAGCATGCCACTTCCTAAACAAACTCTACTAGCCTGCCACTTCCTAAAGAATCTCTGCTAGCCTGCCTTTGTCCTAGAGAATCTTTGCTTGCCTGCTTTTTCCTAAAGAATTTCTGCTAGCCTGCCCTTTCTAAAGAATCTCTGCTAGCCTGCCTTTTCTTAAAGAATCTCTGCTCCTCCAGTCAGCTATCCCGGTTCCGCTTGACTTTTCTCTGACTCATCCACGTTCCTACGCCTCGAATTCCTTGGATTCCACCCAGATCATTCACCCTGGCCCCGGATAACTAATCTAATTAGTACCCGCCGGCTGCTACAGCATTAAGCCGCCGCAGCTCCTAAAGAATCGCCGCTAGCCTGCCCCAGACCTCGGGATGAAGCTCTTTCGTCCCAGACGGGTCCCGCAACGTCTAAAGGGACGGTTGGCTGATTGCCAAGAACCTAGGACTATGGATTTGACTTCCAAGCCCTTTAAAACCCATCCAAGCTCGAGGTGGTTAACCGGCCATTTCCACTTCCACGTCCCCCTCCCCGCGTCAATCATCTTTTTTGCGAGTGTGTGTTGGGCTCTTTTCCGCTATTCCGGGCGGCCGTTTTGCGGTCCGGCACTCGGGGAGTTCGACCTCGACCCCCGCTGGCAACTGTTGGGGAGAGGACTTTTCGAAATTTGTGGATTGGGAGGGAAAGGAAGAGAGGGGTCGAAAATAAATACTGAAGAATCTTTGCTAGCCTGCCCTTTCCTAAAGAATCTCTGCAAAACTGCTCTTCCATAAAAAATCTTTGCTAGTCTGCCTCTTCCTAAAGAGTCTCTGCTAGCCTGCCGTTTCCTAAAGAATCTCTACTAGCCTACCTTCAATGCAATTTTTCAGTCCTCGCTGACCCCGTTGCACATCGCCGCCAAGGAGGGCCACATCGAGGTGGTCAGGGTGCTGTGCTTGGCGCGGGCTTCGATCGGAAAGAAGACCAAGGTAAGCTTTGGCTCCCCAAGAACCTCTGCTAGCTTGCCCCCAATTTTTACTCAGAAATTTCAGGACGGCCTCTCCGCCGAGATCATCGCCTTGGCCCAGGAGCACACGCACGTCGGGTCGCTGCTGGCGAAGATGAAGAATGATAACGTTAGGTGGGCAAAGCGATATTTTTTAGGAGAGGGCAGGCTAGCAGAGATTCTTTAGGACTTAGGAACCCCTCTTTTTAGGGAGCTGTACGTCGAGCAACTCTGTTCACTGGACGTCCCGCTGAGGCGGATAAAGCTGAAGCTGTTCGGGCACTCGACAAGCGGAAAAACGCGGCTGGTCCAAGCCCTGGCCTCCACGAGGGGCATCGGATCGTTTATCGACGCCGTTTCGAGGCGCTTCTCGGACAATGCATCGAATAAAGGTGCGTTGGCTTTCTCTCTCTAGCTTTCTCACTCTCTCTCTCTCTCCCTCTCTCTCTCTATCGCTCTCTCTTCAGACGAGGGTCTCCACTCTGGCCAGGGCAGCTCGTTCTCCTCCGAGGCCAACAACAACGCGAGTGAACAGTGGACGAATGCCGCCCACAAGCCCCTGCACAACAACTACACCCGCGGCATCGATGTGCAGACCATTAATGCGCATAGTGGGTGTTTTTATGGGTTTCGGCATGTTAGCAGAGATTCTTTTGGGAAACGGGGCTAGAGCTAGACATGTTAGCAGTGATTCTTGAGGAAATCGGCTCCAGACTCTAGAGCTTGGCATACTAGCAGTGATTCTTGTGCCTTGAGGAAATCGGCGTATGTGGAGCTGGGCTTGTTAGCAAAAATCCTTGAAGAGGGGGAGCTTGAGCCTAGTCAAGATGAGCTTCAACGTCCCATGAAGAGCACGAGCTTAGTCTGAGGCGAGTCGGCCAAGGCACTTGAGGAGTAGGAGCCCTTCAACACTAGGCAGGCTAGCAGAGATTTTCGGGGAAACGAGCACGAGGGAAGCTAGCAGAGGTTTTTGAGACCGGAAAGCTTGGCTAGGCCCAGGAAAGCTTGCGGGTACCATTGAGGAAACTGAGCTTGACCCCAACCAACGCGAACTAGCAGAGGCCCTTGAGGAAAATTCGCCTTTCCAGGCTGTGGCGAGTTCTCGATCTGGGAATTTGGCGGCTACGAGCCCTACCACATGGCCTACGACCACTTTGTCGGCAACACCGATTGTGTCCACGTCATCATGTATAATGTAAGCCATAGAATGCTTCATGATAAATGCCTGATCTGAAAAAGGCTTCATATTTATTAAGCTTCTTTTACGATTTTTTTATAATTTTTTCCAGGCAACTGACCCGACGGAAGTGCAATATAAGCAGGTGCTCTATTGGATGAACTTCCTGAAGGGACGCGTCACCCCCAGCGAGCCGATCGGCCATTGTGGAATTATCTCGAGGAGGTAGAGTCAAGCCTAAGCTTAAGCTTAAGCTCAAGTCAAGCCCAAGTTGAAGCTGAGCCTAAACTAAGCATCGGCTAAGCCTAAGCCAAGCCGAAGTCCACGCTAAGCCTAAGCCTAAGCCTAAGCCTAAGCCTAAGCCTAAGCCTAAGCCTAGGCCAAGCCGAAGCCCACGTTAGGCCTAAGCCTAAGCCTAAGCCTAAGCCTAAGCCTAAGCCTAAGCCTAAGCCTAAGCCTAAGCCTAAGCCTAAGCCTAAGCCTAAGCTATGCTGGGCTAAGCATAAGCAAATTCTAAGCCGAAGCCTGAGCCGAAGCTAAGCCTAAGCCTAAACTTAACCTTTTCAGATCCAAAGTCGTGATCGTCGGCAGCCACGCGACGAACCAACAATTCCCGAGCAAGAACCAAGAAGGCGAATATCAGTCCTCGGATACGGAGGCCATGCTCAACACCGTGCGGCTACGCTTCGAGACCCACTTCGACATCCACGACAGGTGGGTTCTTAGGCATTAATGGGGGTCCTAAAGGTTATCTCTCTGCTTGCCCTTTCCACAAGAATCTCTGCTAGCCTGCCCTTTCCAAAAGAATCTCGGCTAGCCTGTCCTTTCCAGGCTCATCCTCCTCGACTCGACAAACCCCTCCTGCTCGGGCATGAAGAGCCTCCGGAAGTACCTCTCCGACTCGAGAACGTCGATTTTGTCGCGGCTCCAGGTTCGAGAAATTCCTGGCTATATCTAAATTTTCTAAATTTTCAGAAGCCCCTCGGCCTGCTCGACGCGACGGTACAAGCGCTTCAGAACCTCCGGAAGCAGCACTCCCACTTCCCGGTGGTCACCTGGCCTCATTTCTCGTCCATTGTAAGTTTTTTAGCATCCTCAAGAATAGCTGCTAGGCTGCATATCCAAAAAATACCTCCAATTTAGGTCCGCAACGAGATCAACCCGCTGAGCGGCGACTCGCACTGTCGGCAGCTCATCCAGCAGCTGCAGCTGATTGGAGAGGTAAGCAGAATCTAGCCAGGGTCTTAGCCTAAGCCTAAGCCTAAGCCAGAGGCTAGCTAGGCCTAAACTTAAGCCTAAGCCTAAGTCAAGCCCAAGCCCCTAAGCCTAAGCCTAAACCTAAGCCTAAGCCTAAGCCTAAGCCTAAGCCTAAGCCTAAGCCTAAGCCTAAGCATAAGCCTAAGCCTAAGGCTAAGGCTAGGCCTAAACTTAAGCCTAAGCCTAAGCCTAAACCTAAGCCTAAGTCTAAGCCTAAGCCTAAGCCTAAGCCTAAGCCTAAGCCTAAGCCTAAGCCTAAGCCTAAGCCTAAGCCTAAGCCTAAGCCAAAGGCTAAGGCTAGGCCTAAACTTAAGCCTAAGCCTAAGCCTAAGCCTAAGCCTAAGCCTAAGCCTAAGCCTAAGCCTAAGCCTAAGCCTAAGCCAAAGGCTAAGGCTAGGCCTAAACTTAAGCCTAAGCCTAAGTCAAGCCCAAGCCCCTAAGCCTAAGCCTAAACCTAAGCCTCAGCCGAAGCCTAAGTACCGACCGTATCATCCCCTACCAGGTCGTCTACCTGCGTGACGAGACCGCCGAGCTCGACTACGTGGTCCTGAACCCAGAGTGGCTGGGCACGCACGTCATCGGACAGCTCCTGTCCGCGGAGTTCCTATCGAGATGCCGAATCACCGGCTGCTACTCGTTGGCCCACTTGGCGCCCATCTTCCCCGAGATCACCGAGCCGGCCGACCTGCTGCACATCCTCGACACGTTGCAGCTGTGCGCGCCGCTGGATTGTGGGTGTTTTTTTAGTGCGGGAGAGCAGGCTTGCAGAGATTCTTTCGGAAAACGCCGCTCATTCACATTTTTCAGCCGAAGACGACAACACCTTCGAGTTTCCGGCTTTCATCCTGCTGGAACCTCCAAAGGACGTCTGGGCGAAGGTGGGCAGGGATATGGTATTCCAATTAACCCCACGTTCCAGGACAAACCTACCTACGTCTACGGCGGCGTACGTGTGCTTCCGATGCGCGGCATGGAGCGCTCACTGCAAAGTACATTCCCGCGGATACAGGTGCGAGCATACTTAAGCCTAGGCCTAAACTAAGCTAAGCCGAAGCCTAAGCTAAGCCTGAGCCTAAGCTAAGCCTAAGCTAAACCTAGGCTAAGCCTAAGCTAAGCCGAAGCCTAAGCTAAGCCTGAGCCTAAGCTAAACCTAGGCTAAGCCTAAGCTAAGCCGAAGCCTAAGCTAAGCCTGAGCCTAAGCTAAGCCTAATACTAAGCCTAAGCCTAAACTCCAGGTGGCCCTCCGGCGCTCGATGCACGACTTCCAAGACCCGATGGACGCCGACCTGGTTCAGTGGGCTGGGTGTAGCAAGATGAGCAGCGGCCAGATGGAGGCGCTTGTTAGGTGAGAGAGCGAGAGAGAGAGAGAGAGAGAGAGAGAGAGAGAGTGAGAGTGATAGAACACCTAATTTCGCCTCCCATTCCCCCCTAAAACCCACTGTCCAGGCTCTACGGTGACGCCGTCGAGGTGTGCGTGCGTGGCCCGTCCGAACGTGCGACGTCGTGCTTCTACTTCCTGGAGGACGTCGTGAATCTGGTGGAGCAGACGGCATCGGAGGTTGCGCCCGGCATCGGCTTGGAGCGGCACTTCCTGTCCCCTGCTCATCTACAGCAACACGTCGCCCAGCCGGCCTCATTCCCGCCGGAAGCGATGATGACAATGCAGCAGCATGAGTCGTTGAAGGTATGAGGTTTTGAAAGCTCTTTGCTAGTTTGCCCTTTCCTTAAGGATCCCTGCTAGCCTCCCAAAGACCCCAAAAAATTTCGGTGCTTATGGATCGTATGGGCGGGGCCAGTTTTTGCCTTCCATGCTCCTTTAAAACGAAAAATGCTCGAAAAACTGTACAAAACTCAGCATTTCCGGGCTACTCCTCTTCCTCCCGGAGCCTTTTTCACCCCCTTTCCTCCATTCCCACCCCTCTCCCTCGTGGCCTAGCGGTCCAGAGGCATGTCCCCCACCCACACGATCCGGGTTCGACCCCCGGCAACGGCGACCAGAGTTAGCTGACGGGCTCCCAACGGCTCGAGCAGTGTTAATTTCGCCGGATAGCGATGTACGGTGTAATCGTTGCATGGCGCCCCGTGGTGACCGCGCTCCATAAGCACCGCACATTTTTTGGGTTTTTTTTTGCAGCCTAGCAACGACTCTTTGAAAAGGCAGGCTAGCAAAGATTCTTTAGGAAAAAGCAAGCTAGCAGAAATTCTTTATAAATCGCCTCAAAAATCCACTCTACAGGTCCGAGGCACGCACGACCAAGAAGAGCTCTTCACTGACGTCGTCTGCTTCGGAAGCCGCGAGGTGGCCCGATTGTTAACGTTAGGTAAGGCTTTTCCGGGCCGGAAAGCGCCCGTATTCCTTCAAATATCTTAATCAATTCATTGTAGGAATCGACGTGGGCGTTGCCGATCTGCAGCTGACGTCCAGATGCGAATTGGCCTGCCTGCTCGACCCGCCGGATGCGATGGGGCGGGATTGGAGCATCTTGGCCGTCAAGCTGAACCTCACCGACCAGGTGAGCACGATTTTCCTGTATAATCTCTGCTAGCCTGCCCTTTCCTAAAGAATCTCTGCTAGCCTGCCCTTCCTACAGAATCTCTGCTAGCTTACCCCCTACATTCAAGGTACCGGAAGTGGACTCAACCGGCCAGTCCCTCTCCCGAACCGATCAACTCCTGGCCGAGTGGGCCATCCAGCACCCCGAGCAGGCGTCCGTCGGAAAATTGTGCTCAATCCTGGCGGAGCTTGGGCGACAGGTACGGTTTGCTAATTTGCGCCCAAATTACCGTACCCCTAGGATGCGCGGGATGCCCTCTACCGAACCGTGCCCCTGTACCTGTTCGCCCCGCTGGACGAGCCGCCGCTGGGGAACGACTGCGCGGATTCGGGTGGGTCTTGACTAGTCTTCACTGGCCGTGAGTAGGCAAGGCATGAGTCGTGCTCATGTACTTTTCCGCGCTGAAAAAAGTTGCTAAAGCCTTTTTAAGCGATTAAAATCTTATTTATAACACTTTAATCCTGTTCTGATAATGTATACTTCCCTAGAGAATTCCCCAAAAATCTCGGCTAGTTTCCCCTGGCATTAAACTACGTTTCTCAAGCTCAAACCACCATTTTCAGGCCTCGGCGTCGTCTCGTCGAGCCACAGCTCAAGCGAGCACCGCTCCGCCAGCACCGTGTCTCGATGAAAATCGCCCAAATTTCACGTTTCAAAATCTAAATTTAAATTTAATTAAATCCATTTTTCTCTATTCCCTCCAAATCACTAAAAAAGCTTAAAAAACCCTGTGATAACCCTCCGGCCCAGTTCCGCCCAGTTCAACGACCAAAAAAATTGCTAAAAAAAGTTTTTTCAAAATTTTTCCCAACATTTGGCGTGGTGCTAGCTTTTATAAATCTTTACAAAATTTTAGTATAAACTACAAACTTCTAGTGAGAAATTAACGTAACTAAAATATACCCAAGTTTCGTGTGCTCACCTTGCTCATTTTTTCCCTTACTTCGAAAGTTTTCGATTCTAAATATCCTCAAATTTTATTGATTTTTATAAAGCTTCATTTTCCCCATTTCCTTCACGATCCGATGCCCTAACAAAACACCAAAGTGCCCCCCGAATTGACACCCGAAAATTTGTGATACCCCGCAGCGAGCTCCCGATGTATTTACCCCATCATTGTCTGGTCGGCTTACACTTTCAACTTTTTTTACTAAACTTAATCTACTAAATAATTTGCTTATCTAACCTTTTTTTTCGAGAAAGAGACTTCGAGATTTCCCTAGTTGCTCAGTCGATCCATTTTCCGTGAATTTTTTTAGAACGCCCGTACCAGAATTCTTTCCCGAATTTCTAAAGATAAAATTCCATCCGCCTTACCCAAATTGCGATAATGATTTCCATTCTCGGACCGCGCCTTCCCAACTACGGGGAAAAGTCTTCTTGTGTTTGTCCTTCGACTGTGTCAAGAATTTGCGATGTGTCGTTTCCCAGACTTCTAGCCATGATAAATCGTTCCTAAAAAATATTCAACTGCAACGATGTTTCACAACACAAGACACATCTCCCTCCACATTTCACTCCTATTTATTACAACAAATAAGACATACCAGAAAAATACACATTTTTAAAAACAACACAAAAATTCGTCGCGCTGAGCGTCATTAGTATGGGATCGTTTCGTAGCGGGGGGAAAGAAGGTCGAGGGTAAAGTGTGGGTGAGAGTGGTGGCCCGTCGGGAATTGAGAGTCTGGCAACAACGAAAAGTGAACTGGAATGGGATACGGTAAGTTTGTGGACACGTAGCTGCGCGGAAACACAAGAAAAGTACAAGAAATGTGAATTTTTGGGGGCGGACAGAGACCCTGATAAGCGAAAGCCAACTGGCTGGGAAGGGGGTAAAAAATAAGGCTGAAAATACACAGTTAAAAGCACATTACACAAAATCGGTGGGCCTATTTCTTGGCGTCGGGGCTGCTGAGCAGGCCGGAGACGTCGGTGCTCATGTCGATCAGGTAGTTGAACTCGGCCAACGCGTCGCGCTCGTACTTGCTGAACCTGGAAAAAGATTTTTGAGTTATTAGTTCAGCTGGATTTGTTATCATGAGGTCGAATTTTCGTAAGGTCGAAAATTTTTGCATAGATTTCGGGGGGCTCTCCGGGAGTTTGCATTTACAAATTTCGCCATTCCACATTTCAGCATTGCGAAATTTCGAAACCAAGATTTTCGATATTTTCAAGGGCTTACTTTGGCTTGAAATGACGCTGGCTCATCTGCTGTCGAGGCGGGTTGTAGCGGACACACTCGCCGCGTCGGCGCAGTTGGCGCTGGATGATGGCGCAGCGCTCGTCGCCGCTGCTCGCCGACGACGTGTCGTAATTCTAAAAAACAACAAGTTCAAAAACTCGTAAGCAGTTCCCTACCGGAATGAACGGCTCGTCCATGTGGTTGCGGCGCTTCGGTGTTGCTGACGTTGAGCACTGGGCCTAAAAAAGCGTTTTTAAAAAAATTTTATCGGCACATTAGTTCCAAAGCAAAAAAAAAGAATAAAGCCTCAAACGTACCATGCTCTCCACAAGGCTCTTGTTGGCGTGGGCGCGGTCGACGGACGTGATGTCCGTATCAGAGGCGGCACGGCGAATCCGCACCGCCCCCTCGCCGGACAGCTTCGTGTCGGTCGTCTGGCGGCTGAGCGACACGTGCTCGTGGGCGGCCCGCGCCGATTCGAGCCCCGGCCCATCGTTTCGGTTGCGGTAGTTGCGCACCTGAAATAGATAAATTTTTTAGCGTAGTTTTTTTCTTATGAAGGTGCTATTTAGAAATGGCGTCAAGGCCACCTCGTGCAGAATTTTGAGCTGATCACGAATGCGGTTTTAGCTTTCCCGGAATGGTCAGATTTAAAAAGTTACAATGAATTTTCTTACGTTCCAATGAAACAATCCATAAGAAAAAACAAAATGAAAACGAACTAAACCGACCTCATCACCCTCCCGGTCAAAATCCTCCGTGTTGAAGTTGTGCTGGCGGTAGAGGGACAACGGCTGCTTCTCGTTCTCATACAACGGTTCGGCGGTGATGTTGCACAACGCCTCGCCGGCCCCGCTGTCGCTGGTGTCTAAAAAAGGTCAGTGTGAAAGATGCAAGCGGTCGATCCATTTTCGTGACCAGCTAAAACTCACAGCTTTTCGGGATGCTGTGCTGCGAGTGCCGGGAGGCGAGGAGAAGATGCGCAGAGTCATTTCCGGAATCGGCTTCTAGCTCGTGCTAAAACAACGATATTATGTATATATATATATATATATATATATGTTCCCGCAATCAAAAAATATACTTTAAATTCTCACCACTCTGTCATTCGCCTTCTTCAGCTCCTTCGTCAGGCGCTTCAGTTTAGCGCGTTCAGTGCCTAGCTGTCGCTGAGACTCCAGATACCGCTGCTCATAGTATGCGGCAGTACGTCTAAAACGGAAACATTAAATAAACGCACACAGAAAATTTAAAAAAACGGAATTCCTCGCTTTAAACCTTATAAAAAAGCTCACCGCCATTCGACCTCCTGCTCCGTGCGGTCGCTCAGCTCGGCGTTGACGTTGGCCAGCTCCTCGCGCAAATGCCGATCACGACGTTTGTACTGGTTCAGCTTGCGCTCCATCTAAGTGCCGGTTAAATATAAATAATTCCATTTCACCTGGGCCATTCGCTGATCCACATAACTCTGCGGCTCCTCTTCCTCTTCCCAGTCGAGCTCGTCGTCGTACTGAACGCGGCGCTTGTCTTGTTTTGGCCGCCGCACATCCATCCGCAGCGAGGCGTTCAACTCATGCCGGGGTTGCGTGTTTCTGCAAAAGGATTCATTTCAGTAACGAAAAAATTCAAAATAGAGGATTCCGAAGGCGGAAAAGCACAAACCTAAGAGCTCTGTGATCGAAATCGCGCTGAACTCCGCCGGGGCATGATTGTGGGCCTCGCGTCGTCCTTGGCGCTGTCACGATGCTGTACGGATTCGAAGGGGCCAGCTGCAAAAAAAAAATAAAATTTCCGACTTTTCTCAACGTTTCACTCAAAAATCTCGCTTTTGAATAAAATCGTGCCGATCGCAAAAAAAAACTACCTCCATGTGGCGCCTCGAGTGATCTTCAAGCATCGAATCCTCGCTGATGCGCTCCAAGCCGTGCAAATTCGAGCGGTTGAGGTCGCCGCGCTTCTGAAAAAAGGATACTATTGATATGAAGCCCAGAACAAACTCACCGGGTCATTTTCCTTGTTGGACGAGCGCTTCTTGCTACCGCCGAACATCTGACGGAGCAACGACATGGCTGCTGAGCGCTCCCGTGTTGATAGGGGGAGACTGGAAAGATGATACGTGGATAATGCCAAAAAATTCTGCTACCGAAAAACAGAGATTATTAATCTGGCAGAAATTCATAGGGTCTCGAACCCGAAGATTGAAACAGCATTAAAAATATAACCAAAACTCTTTATCACCAAATCGAAGGACCAGATATAAATAAAATACATGCAAGAATAGGGAAAATTCAATGAATCATGGTTCTAACAACGAGAAATAAGGGCCGAACGATACCAAAACAGAAATACTCGTAATGTGAAAATGATCGGGGGAAATCAAAATTCTGACAACATCAGAAGAAACCGGGAAGGGGGGATCGAAACGCAAAGCATCTTTTTATTTGGTCGTTGTGTCCCTCATACGGGGCCGATAGGTCACGCCGATCGATTTGAGCTCTTGGACAATTGAGGAGGGCAGGCTGCCCGAGACCGACACTGCATACATCCCCTTCACTTTGCGGTTGATCTTCTGCCACTTGCACACCCACGAATTCTCCGGGTCCAGCGCCGAGATCATGCCGTCGAAGTTTGCGCTCGTACAGTCGAGCACCTAAAATATATTGTTGAAAACAGCATGTCAATCAAAAGGAAGGAATTAATGTGATTAACAAGCAATAACCTAACTTACCTTTGCGGAATCGCCCTTCATGTGCAGATAGCTTTCGCAGTTGTCGCAGCCAGTGTCCTCGAATTGGTCGATGCTCTTGACCATCGAGCAAAGTAGACACGCCCGCAGCCCTCGGAGATCGCGCGGGATCGAGTCGATCGACATTTGGTTGTCTAAATGAAAGATTGAATTTTGGGGCATAAAACATCGAGAACACGAAATTTCGAGGGTTTGAAAAATGGCATTTTCAGGGGTTACAAAATTTCTAGACGTGCTTTAGAAGCTTTTAAGCAATGCGGAGGTAGAATATAAGTTACTTTATCTGTTTAAAGCAAACTCTAACGGTTTTGAAATAGAAAAATTTACAGAAAAACATAATTTGAAGGACCCAAGGTTCTCTGAGGCTTAAAAAGAGGCATTCTCAAGTAATAGAAGACATCACGGAGCACTTTAGATTGTCTAAACCGGGGCGGAAGTGGAGGATAAGCTTGCCGAGATCAAGAGAAGCCGACCAGGCCAGACGGGCAGCCTGGGGGTCGCTTGGCTTCTTGCCAGGGGTCGCGTTCAAAAGTGGTCAGCGTTTTAGCAAACGACCCCCACTGGGCTACAGGCTACAACAAAGGAAAAAAGAATAACAATTTTTAGTTTTTACTTTCAAATAAAAAGAAATGTATAAAATCCCTTACAAAATTAATAAAATTTTTGCTTTCAGGCCAGCGATGTGGAAACGCGGCCTTTCCACGCTCCGCCCCTCGACCGAGATGTTGCTCAGAAGATGTTCAACCAGCCAATCGACATCCGCGGCGCCGACGGTGGCTGAGGCACGCGAGGAATTCGCACTCCCGAAGGGCTACGACTTCAGAATATGGCACCCGATGCACATGTCCGTGCAGTTCAAGAAAATGGAGGGCAAGATGAGGACGGTTGACCTGGTTGTGGAGGTGCACGATGCGAGGATACCGCTCACCGGCAGGAATCCGATGTTCTTCGAGCAGTTGTATGCGGTGCGACCGCACGTTTTAGGTAATTTTATTAAAATTGATGGATTAGATCGGTTGCGTTTTGTCGTATTGAGTATGACGTTTAACGTATTGTAATAAACGAAACAATCATTAGTGAATACGGGAACATCCGAGCTTTGCACTTTGCTCAAACCCTCGTAAAAATTAGCATTTATTAGTATTTTGCTTGACCTGTATTTGCAATTTCAGTGATGAACAAGATGGACCTGATCGACATGAAGCGCTACAAGGAGCCGATCGAGGCGTATTATCAAGAGCGCGGCATTCAGAAGATCCTGTGGACGGACTGCAAGCGGAGGCTATCAAGAGCACTGGCCGATTTGAGGGACAGCATGCTGCTCGCGCTGCGAAATGAGCCGAGATTCAATCGAACAGTCAAGACCGAGTATCAAGTGATGATCGTGGGCATCCCGAACGTTGGCAAATCGTCGCTGCTGAATTCGCTACGCGGCGCCAATCTCGGCCACAAGCATGCCGCCGTGCAAGAAGGCGCTCGACCCGGCGTGACGATTCGAGTGCAGAATCGGGTCCGGATTTTGGATCGGCCGATTACATACGTTTTGGACACGCCAGGAGTGCTGCCCCCGTATCAGCACAACGCCGAGGACGCGATGAAACTGGCAATATGCGACTTGGTGCTGGAGAGCGCAACAAATCCCCTCTACGTTGCCGATTACCTCCTGTTTTGGCTGAATCGAACACGGGATTTTTCGTACGTCGATCTGTGCAAAATCGAAGGCGGCCCCTGCGATAATATCAACAAAGTGCTGCTCCGAATCTGCCAGGCGGAGAATTTGCGCGCGAACCGGATGATCGGGAGGGATATTGAAGAAAGATGGGATTTCGACGAGGCCACGAAGCGCTTCATCCAGCTTTTCCGGACGCATAAGCTGAAAGATCATTGTCTCGACAAGGAATTGCTATTGCCTTACATGTAATTTAGGTTTTCTGTAGTTTGTAGTTTTGCTATTCTCGTTTGTTTTCTTTTCCCATTTTGTTTAAAGTGTAGTTTTTAATCGCAAAAATTCAGATGAGCGTCATCGCGTCGGTGGATCGTGCCTATCAACGGTTGCGGGTCGAGGCCAACCCCGGCGTTCTCTACCTCCACCACCCCTCCGGCGTAACAGTCATGGTGTTGGATCCGCAAAATCAGGTACTTGTTCGAGCGGTTTTGGTGAAAATGCTCTTTTTAGCCCGTCACCTCAAAAGTGGTCCAAGTCGACTTTGCCCTCGGGAAATCCGGCGCTGAAAGAGGCGGGCAAGCCGTTTCCGGCAAGGGAAAACGGGTAGCTTACTTTTCTTAGAATCAATTACTTCTTTTAGGGTGCGCTGCTGCTACAAAAGGAGACGAAGCTCTGCATTCTGCGATTCGAGGATGGGACAGAGAAGGTGATTCGCTCGGGGGTCAAAGGAAATCTGCTAGAGGTGAGGTTTTTTCTTCTTGCTTCTCATCCCGGCTTTTTAGGTCAACGATCGTCTAAAAACCGAGCCGGATCTCGTGCGGACATCCCCAGAAAATCACGGATTCTTGGCAATAATTGGATACGGGGTATGTACAGCCTGTAATCTTGGCAAAGAGTACGTGTTTCAGGGCGGAAAGCGAAAACTCGACGCGCCGGGCGATGTCAAGCTGTTGCCCAAGCAGACGAAGCTCATCGTGCGCGACTTTCCGGTGGGCAGTGCAACGACGACGCGGACGACCCCTGTTGAAGCCAATTGCCCGCCGATCCCCGCATAGCAAATTGATCTCGAATAAAGTTTTTTGAGAATTCATGGATTTTAGCGTGGGAGTGTAGTAACAGGAGTGTGAAGTAGACGAATCTGAAGACAGTTTTGCATACACCTGCGGAAACCGGAAGTGCACAAGAGAATGACTGCGTTTTAGAGTATAAAATCAAGCAGCTCTTCCTCGAATTATTTCACTCTCGCTCGTCAGCCTTCACGTCATCAAATCAACAATGGCAACTGCTGAACCAGCCGCTCCTCCCGCCGCCACGTCGCCGCGCACCGCAAAGCCCGGCGCGGCCGCCGCTGCCTCGCGTGCGTGGTTTGCTCCTTGCTCGTGCTCCTTTGCTCGTGCTCCCGGCTCCTAGCTCCCCATTTTCAGAAGAGGGCGGCCCGCTGACCGTCGCCGCGCTCGCCAACAAGTACCGCGCCGAGTTCGAGGAGACGTTCGAGACGCTGCGCGCCCGCGCCATCAAGCTGCAGACCGACGCGCCGCAGCTGATCCAGGAGACCCAGGCCAACGTCGAGCCCTACAAGCAGGAGTTCATCACCACGGTGCAGGCCACTGGTGGGGAATATGACCGCTTTTTTGCAAAACTGGTGAACTTGTTGAACTTGCCGGTGGCTAGATTGCTTAGTTAGAGAGAAGGTCCTTTCTTTGCTTTTTCAGAGATTTTCTGGCTCTTGCTCATTCCCTCTTTTAGGCGACGTCACCACCCCGCCCGGCCTCGTGCTCACCACGCTCTCCTGGTCGACGGTGCTCGTGCTCGCGTCAACGGTCGCCTCCTTCGTGTCGGGCTACGTCTTCGCCCCCGTGCTCGGCCTCGCCGTCGGTGGAGCCGGTGCGCTCGTGCTCGCCCTCGGCGCCCTTCCCGCCTACAGCTACTGGTCGTTGAACCAGGTGAACTTGTTGAACTTGCCGAGAGAACTTTTATCGTTAAAATCAAAAAGTCGTGGCTTTTTGTTGAGTCATGTGAACTTGCTGAACTTGTTGAGCTAGCGAGGGTGATTTTCATCCATCCCTAAAACGAAAATAACCTTTTTCCTTCCAGGACATCGCCGCCAGCGCCTCCGACGTCACCATCCGCTTCCGGCTGTTGACGGCGGCCGCCGTGCAGGGGCTGCTCGTCGGCTTCATCCTGCAAAACTCGTACCTCTCGGGGGCGCCGATCGCGCCGCTGCTGCTCGGCATCGCCGCCGCGGCTTACCCGTTCGCGGCCGAGAAGTTTGGCGGCAATCGCCAGATGCTGCTCGGGGCCTCGGTCGGGTCGGCGCTGGGGGCGACGCTGGTGCTCGGACTCCTCTCCGGCTACCTGACGCTCCCCTACCTGCTCTTGTCGGGCCTGTACGCCGGCGTGACGGCGGTCACCCTGCAGTACATGTACAAGAACGTCACCGCGGAGACGGTAAGAGCTTGAGCTTGCGTTTTGCTTCCCCCTGACCTGCTTGAACTTCTCCTTTCCAGGCCCCCACCTACAACTACCAGCTGGCCCTGCTGGTGTCGTTCGCCGCCGCCCGCCTCGTCGTCCACCTCATCTTCGGCATGGGACCGGACGCGTACGCGCAGTACAAGCAGCAGAGCAACTGAACGGGGCTGAACGGCTTCGCATCGTCGCCACTTGCGCTGGGCCCCCCGGCTCTCGCCATTGACTGGAGGATGACCCGACACTCTGACCCGACCCACCCCCTACTCGTTTTGTGTGGCCTTTGTTGCCCTCGCTGGTCTGCTACTGGGCACCCTGGCCTCGCCCCCTCTCACTGTTCTGTTCCCCCCATACTGGCTGTGACAATAAATGATTGCCAGAGATTGCTGGATTGGAGGGCGTGAGAGACATAAACGCGTCAGATCCAGGGAAGCGAGAGAGACGCACATAGCGGGTGACACAGAGAAAGCCAGAGGTGCAGAGAAAGCCCGAAATACAGAAAAAGCGAGAGATACAAAGAAAGCGAGAGATACAGGGAAGCGAGAGACACAGAAAGCGAAAGGTACAGAGAAAGCGAGAGGTACCGAGAAGAGAGAACAGGGAGAGAGATTCAGAGAAGCGGGAGACACTGGGATGCGAGAGAACAGAGAAAGCAGGGGATACAGGAGAGAGAGAGAAAAAAGCCGGCGAGTGATATGGCAGAGATGCAGAGACGGCTAGAGATACAGAAGGCGATACGAGACAACTCGACGAGAAAGAGAGAGAGAGAGAGAGAGAGAGAGAGAGAGATTTTAGATATCGTCTAGCTGTTCTCAAATGATCTTTGATAGCTCACCAATCATTTCTTTTTGTTTCTTTTGTGAGAAGGCCCGTCTGGTCCCGGTTTCATTCTGATTCCCGTGCCCCAAAGGCCACGAATGGCCCTCTGATTAGGAGCGCAATATAGAATCCGAACCTGGGTGCTCCCCCTTAGCGCCCAGCGGGATAAAATGTTGCTCTCTCTCCCCCCTCTCTCTCTCTCTCTCTCTCCCTCTCTCTCAGAACCTCCGGGCCGGTGTTGATTGAGACATTTTTTGCCGACCAACCCGGCGTCTAATGAAGATTGGGGGCGGGGTGAGACGAAGCTCGTCGAAGCCGTAGACGCTCGCATTTCCCGGTTGAGATTCCCCTTCATCGGCCTCCCAATTATTCCGCTGCTGGTGAGCACCGACTTCCGGGCCGGTGCCCACGAGCACTACACCACCGTGGCCGAGATCTACAGTGTGCACAACTTTACGCAGTATCTGGGCGGTGGGTTGCCGTCGACGAAGCCTAAGCCTAAGCTGAAACCGAAGCCGAAACCGAAGCCTAAGCCTCGGCCGAAGCCGAAACCGAAGCCTAAGCCTAAGCCTAAGCTTAAGCCGACGCATAAAACCTAAGCTTAAGCCTAGTCCGAAGCCTAAGCCTAAGCCTAAGCCGAAGCCGAAGCCGAAGCCGAAGCCTTAGCCTAAGCCTAAGCCTAAGCTTAGATCGGCTTCTAAAGCTTTTAACGCTTCAAAAGCCTTTTGGTGCGCAACGAAAGCAATAGGGGTAGGCTAGCAGAGAAATTTTCGGCCTAGAGCCGTTTTCGACGAAGTTTCACGCCCATTCCCCTATTTAAAGGTGTGTGTAGGATGGGGGCCCATCCCATACCCGGGGGTGTCGAGGGCCCTTGAGCCAAAGTGTGCCCTGGGGGCATGGGCCCCCGGGGTGTCGCCCCCCCCTGCCCGCCCGGTTGGATGGGCAGGGCATGATGAATCTGCGGCGCGTGCCGCCGTCGCAGAATTGTCGCCGTTTTTGGAGGGGAGAAGGGCTTCGCCGCGGGACCCGCCCCCTTCGCCGATCCTCACAAACCAATTTGCAACACTATGCCCGTTTTTAGCGTTTGTAATTTTGGAATTTCTGATAAATTCTTTAGAAAAGGGGCAGGCTAGCGTAGATTCTTTAGGAAAGGGCAAGCTAGCAGAATTCTTTAGGAAAAGGCAGGCTAGCAGAGAGTCTTCACAAAGTCCCAGCCCCTTTAAGATGCATTTTTATTACGGCCAGCACCCATAAATCGCCCCCATCTTTCCCCGGGGGGTCCCCCGGTTTTTCCCAGGGATTAGAGGGCGGCCGGAAGCAAAAAACGGCAGCGCAAGGCATCGAATTTCGCGTTGTAAATGCTGGGGCGGCCAATCGACCGGCTGATTCCGGCCCTTTCCCAAAGAATATCTGCTAGCTTCCCCTTTTTAAAGGGACCCGCTAACCCCCCCCCCCGCTAACAGTCCAGAACCGATCTGTGCCGCGGGGCGCTTTTTGGATTGACAAGCCGGCTTACTGTAGCTAAAATCGAGCCTTCGATGGTCCTTTAAAACTTGCTGAACTTACGTTCCCGGTCCCCTTCATCGTTCATCAATATTTTTTTTGGTGCAACTCATCAGCCCCCGGCAAACACCACCCACCCACTTTTCAGGCTCAATTTTGATGGAATTCAGAGGGGAAATGGGCCCGGGTCCGGGAGCCCCCCATGGCCCTCATAATTGGGTCTGAGGGCCCGCGGTGTGGGCTGAGGCCCCGGTGCCCCCAGGGCCCATTGCTCAAATTTTGATTCATGACTGCGGCCCGGCTATCTTGTTTGTTATTGAAATCAGGGAAACGATGAGAAATAGATTTCCTAAAAAATCTCTGCCGGCCCGCTATTTCCTAAAAAATCTCTGCTAGCTCGCGATTTCCTAAAAATTCTCGGTTCTGAGCAGTTAGCGGGGGGGGGCGGGAGTCGGGGAAAAATCTCTTTCTGTTTTTCCACCTGTTCCACCTGCTTAATGTATTTTTGCGGCATTTTTAGTAGTTTTTAGTTGTTAGAAAGTTATAAAAATCTTTTTAAAGATTTTGAAATCTCGAAAATTTGACCTTTTGGGTCATTTTTAGACATTTTTTACCAAAAAGTTGAAAATTTTCGAAAATGTTCGTGTTTTTTTATTGTTTTTATATCTAAAAACTATGTAAAATGCTATAAAAAATGTTTATATTTTTTATAGGGCCGTAGCGAATCACGGGGAAAAGTTTGGTTCCCCCCGCTAAGAGTCCAGTACCGACAGGCTAGCACATATTTTTAGCAGCCTGGCAGAGATTCCTTGGGAAAGGGCATCTAAACCCCAGACCCGTTACCGTAACCCAAAACTACCTCTGCTATAAAAAGCTAATAAATCATATCCCAGCCCCCACCACATCCAATTTGTCACCGGCTGATTTACCACCCGCCATCCGCCACGAAATATGCCCTTCGGGGGGTACCCACCGGCTTTTCTTCATTGAAATTGGGTTTTCTTGCTGCTTCTGCCCGCTGTCCCGCAAGGACAAGAAAATGGGTTTTGTTTCCAAGGGGTTCCATGGCCGCTCATTTTTCGCTCGGCTTCTCCCGCGAAAAGCCGCGGGGCAGCCGATGAACCATTTTGGTAGGCTGTACGAGGGGAATGATCTGGGTGAGTTACTAAGCCTACGCTAAGCCCAGACCTAAGCCTAAGCTTAAGCCTAAGCCTAAGCCTAAGCCTAAGCCTAAGCCTAAGCCTAAGCCCAAACCTAAGCCCAACCTAAGCCTAAGCCTAAGCCCAAACCTAAGCCTAAGCCTAAGCCCAAACCTAAGCCTAAGCCTAAGCCCAAACCTAAGCCTAACCTAAGCCAAGCCTAAGCCCAAACCTAAGCCCAAACCTAAGCCTAAGCTAGGCCCACGCCAGTCCCTTTTCCTCTTAGATATCTCTGCTATTTTAAGAATCTCTGCTAGCTTGCCTTTCTCAAAGAATCTCTGCTAGCCTATCCTAAGCATACAGGCTCCGCCCAACTACCTTCACATTCCCCTTAAACGGCAGACTTTTTTTCAGAACACGCGATAGGCCACCCACTCGCCGCGACGAATGGGACGGCGGGCGCGGGCGGGGACCGGTGGGTTTTAAAGGGCCATTGAAGGCAATCTGGCTGAGCGGTTGGCTGTTTGCCAAGGGTATAGGGGCTATGGATTTGCCTTCAATGACCCTTTAAAACGCCTTCCAACGATTTGTCTAGGTCTCTGGAGCTGGCACTGCCCTTCGTCCTGGCCGTCTACTCCATGCCCGCCCTCCTCATCGCCGTGGTGCGTTCCCAAATCATCTCTGCTAGCCTGCCCTTTCCTAAAGAATCTCTTCTAGCTTTCTGATGTCACCGCACCTTTAAAAACTCCCAATTTAGGTGTGCCTCATTGTCAAGTGGCGTCCATGCTATGAATTCACGGGTCCTCTCCATCTCTGCCGGTAATTACGCACTTTCCAGCCATTACAGTACGCCCCTAGGTGGTACTGTATGTGCTGCTCGAGAGAGACGCTCGACGAGCTGGTGGCTGCCGATCGGAATTTGATCCTGTCTATCGACGTTGAGGTGAGATTAACCGTTTCCTAAAGAATCATTGCTAGCCTGCCCTTTCCTGAAGAATCTTTGCTAGCCTGCCCTTTTCCAGAGCCTGGCCAGCGACACGGCGCCCCTTCGGGCCAAATCTGCCAGGAAGAACCAAAGTCAACGACTCGAGCTCGTCCGGGCAAGTCACTTTTTGGAGGTTAAGCCCAAGCCTATGCCTAAGCCTAAGCCTAAGCCTAAGCCTAAGCCTAAGCCTAAGCCTAAGCCTAAGCCCAAGCCTAAGCCTAGCTTTCAGCGCGATTTACTGCCGAAAAGGGAACCTGACACGTTCGACGAGGAGCACTCCGAGTCGACGATGGAGGAGGAGGAGTCGATGTTTTACTGATTTTTTTTCGATCGATGTTTTTTATCAATTTTTTTATGTGGCGTTCTATTTCATGACCAACATATTCCACACACCATGGCGGGTTCGCGGACAGAGAATAAAGGTTTTCGAGCGATCTTAAAGGGAGTATGACAGCTGGAAGTGAAAACGATGCTCTTCCTCGATCAGCCTGTCTCACGCCTCACTCTATCTCTCTCTGTCTCGCTCGATCTCTCACGCTCTCTCGCTCCTTTGCTCAGCTTCAAAAACCGCGAAAAGGCGGGTGAGAGAGAAAGCGAGAGAGAGGGAGAGAGAGAGAGAGAGAGAGAGAGAGAAAGACACAGAGTGAGAGATAGAAAGATAAAGATACGGAGTGAGAGAGACATAGTAAGAGGAAAGAGAGAGAGGGAGAGAGAGAGAGAGAGAGAGAGAGAGAGAGAGAGAGAGTGAGCGAGAGTGAGAAAGTTAGCGAGATAGCGGGAAACTGCACACCAACGGATACAAAATCCATTTATTCCACCAGACACCAAAAGGACAGTACACAGCGTATCAGGAGGGCCAGCCATAAATACGCCGATACGAGGGAATCGCAAATTTTAATTGGTTTTCCAAAATTAAGGGGAAGTCATTAAGTCAGGCCGAAACAGCAGGCCGGGAAGTTGGTAGAGGGAGGGCGGCAGCAAGCAGTTTTCGACCCTGAAATTGGAGTTATGGTGGGCTAAAGCTGACTGCAGAGAGGCTTATTCAGGAAAAAGCAGACTCGCATAAATGAAATACGTATCAGAATCTCGAATTTTCAGAAACTCGGATTTTCAGAATTTCGAAATATGCCTAGGCTGGATTCAGGGCATAGGCGAGAAATCTCCGGAGTCTTTAATGCTGATTTAGACCATCGAAATTTTGAGATTCTGAAAATTCGAGATTCTGAAGGTCGCGATTCTGACAATTCGAGATTCTGATTTTCTAGATTCTGATTTTTGAGATTTTGACAGATTCCCGCATAAAGGAACCAACCCGTTCTCTGGCGTCACGATCCGTCCACCTGCACCATCTTTGCCGAGAAGCTGCAACTACAGTATGCAACCGTGGCCCCCCAGAAACCCAAAGGAACCTACGTGTGAAGGAACCCAGAGTCGTCGTGCGGGACCTGCCCGTAGCGCTCCCAATAATACAGCTGCATCACCCCGCAGCAGAAGATGAACTGGTCGAAGAACTGAAAGCTTGCCAAATAGGAGCCTATGTTTCTAAACCTAAGCCTAAGTCTAACCTATACCTAAGCCTAAGTGTAGTCCTAATCCTAAGTCTAAGTTTAAGCGCTTGCCTAAACCTAAACCTAAGCCTAAGCCTAAGCCTAAGCCTAAGCTGAACTCTGGATATCCCCCCAGCCGACCCCCAACTTTTGTGTCTCGGCTCCCTGTTCATCTACGGGTGTGACAAGTGTGTAAAGTATACCCCAATGCTCGCCAGAGCAAGGCAAACATTTTGGTATGCATTACACACCAGTAGATGCCCAGGGAGCCGAGCTACAAAGGTTGGGGGACAGCGGGGCGGGGGATCTGAAGTTTTAGCCGCCCATGCGATAAGTCTAAGCCTACCCGGACAGCGCCGGCGCGGCACGAGCGCAATTGTTCAAGCGTCTCGCTCTTCATCGCCTGGAGGTGATGAGTGTCGTTGGTCTTCATCCAGTCCATCATCATGGCGAGGAGCGCCACCGTATCCGATCGTCCAATGTACGGCTCGTCGTGGAGCAGCATCGTCCTGAGGGGTCAGTGACTTTCTTAAAGAATCTCTGCTAGCCGGCCCGCTCCTTAAAGAATCCCTGCTAGCCTGCTCTTAGCCGGGAAAGACGCACCTAACCGACTTGACGTCCCGCAGGTAGACGAGCAACTCGCTCAGCTCGTACCACACTCGCGGACATTTATCTGTTCTCCAGTTGAGCACCTGTCATCATTTCAGGGTTACGATTTTTCGTTACGTGGAGGTGTGTGACTTCTAGCGGCTCGCCACCATCATCTTTCGTCACCAGCAGATGACGGGCGGCTGCTTCCAAATTTTCACCCCACCGGAAGTTGAACTGGAATTGGTAGTTTGGCCCTTTCCTAAAGAACCTCTGCTAGCCTGCCCTCTCCTGAAGAATCTCTGCTAGCTCACCTTGCCGGTCGCGATGTTGACGACATTGTAATGACCAAAGAACATCATCTCCCCCTCCACTTCCGGGTAGTACGGCTTCCAAGCCGCTTCATTTTCTTCAACGTCCCGGATCAGCACAATGCACTAAAGTTAGTTTAAACGGGCCGGTAAGAAAAATACCTACCGTAACCTTTTCCTGGAATACCATAGCCCAGAAATCTTCGGAATTGGTTTGATTCGGGCTTTGCGCCAAGATATATTGCTGATCGGAATTGGGTGGGCGGATCCAGTTGGCGTGGTAGAAGCCGTCCGGGTTGTTCGCCTCTTTTACATGGACACGCGTCGTATCCAGGCAGGGGATCGTCTGGAAGAGAGCATTTAGGAAAGGGCAGACTGTCAGAGATTCTAGTTTAGGCAAGAGTTTCGCCCCCCAGCCGGAAGGTCCCAAAAATTTTTTTAGAGCCACCAATCGGTAGCCCTAGGTCCCAGCTACCATCCCCTGGCCGCGAATTGCGAAAAAAATCAATATGAAATTATAAAATTAAAATAGTGTTTGAGCGGTTATTCGGATTCTGCTTGGTTTTGATTCATAACTATTTTATTTTACATTATTTTGGGTTGTAATTAAAACTCTTAGTATATTTTTGACGGTCTATGGAGTGGCGTCAAAAACATTTTGTAAAAATGTCGAAAATGTCGAAAACTAGCTTTGCTCCTCCTGTTCCTATTAAGGGAAATCGCGTTTAAATCATGTTTTTGCTGTAACTATTTTATATTGAATTATTTTGGGCCGAAATTCAAACTCTTGGTATATTTTTTATGCACTATCGAATGGTTTATCGAAAATGTCGAAAAAATGACGAAAATATCGAAAACTAGCTTTTTTTACCCCGCTTTTAGAGGTTATTTTTGTTTTTGTTATAACTATTTCGTATTACAATATTTTGAGCTGTTATCAAAAATTTTTTGTATATTTTTCGATGCTCTATCGAATGGCGTCAAAAAAACTCGAAAAAGTTGGGTAAATATTTAAAACTTTGGGACGCTCGGGGCTAAAGTAAACCGTAGCCAAGAAAAGCGAAAACCGTACCGAGTAAGGCTCTGGCAGTCCATCCTTGTATTTCGCCCATACCAGAGCCTTTTCTGGAGCTGCGTCCGTGGGGTTCGGCCGTGTCCACGCCCGCATAGCCGCCTAAAGCCGCATCTGTTTCAAAGGACCTGGGTGGCAACTCTCGACCTTCGATGCTCTTATGCTTTATGCCAACCCGACCAGCTACAGTACCCCTACTTGGAAATCAAAAAAAGTGGGCGTCGGACAAAGCTCTTTTGTCTCATAACGGTCCCGCAACGGCTAATGGTTCGCTGATTGCCAGGGATGGGGGCATGGATTTGCCTTCCAAGTCCCTTTAGAGAGCATATCGAGCCTACCCTGATTTCCAAGCAAACCGTGACCCAGAAACGTTGGCGGGAGCGCACGCTGAAAATAGAGCTGGTCGACCGGGAGTAACCCTCCCTTCCCCGGCGATCTGTAGAGGGTGTCAAACCCCCTTAGCCCGACGGAGGTATCGGATCGGAATTGTAGTTACACCATTCAAAAGCCCTCGAAACGGCCAGTTTGAAACTATCTTCAAAATTGTTTTTTTATTTAAACCCGACATTGTCTGAAGTGCAGTTGCCCCTTCCTGGAAACAGTCTTTTTACACGCCTCGAGACAAACGGGGAGCAGAGATACCAAATTTCGGCGCCGGCTGGGGGATCGAGGTAAACTGCCCTCATATGGGGGCGGGGAGGGGGGTGGTAAGTTAGATACCCACTATTCTCGTAATTCCTCTTTGATTCGCTTATTTTCCATTTTCTCCATCTCGGCGTAGCCCAAGCGTGGCGTTGCTGTGCGCTTCCGGCGGCTTCTTCTTCGATCGGAAAAATAGAAAAATAGTCAGATGGCGAGCTAGCAGAGATTCTTTCGCGTAACGCGGCAAAACGTACGCGCTTTCGGGATTGGGCGGCTTTTTCGACTTGCAGCAGACCATCTAATCGAGAAGAAGCGCGACAAGTGGTTTTGCCCGGACAAATTTGCCGAGCTCGAGTCAAATTTCAGATGCATATCTTGAGAGAGCGAGAGAGAGAGAGAGAGAGAGAGAGAGCGAGAGAGAGCGAGAGAGAGTGATCCAGCGGAAAACTGCGCCCGAATGAATACAAAATCCATTTATTCCATCAGACACGAAAAGTACAGTACACATTTCAGCCATAAATACATCACTAGCAAGGAATCGGAATTTTTAACGCGTTTTTCAGAAATTAAGGGCGGTCATTAAATCGTTGAGAAGTGGTTGAAGTTGGTAGGGGGCAGGGGCAGCGGGCAGAGATCATTTGTGGAACCTGGAAATGTGGTTGTGGAGTGCCATGGCGCATTGGGGCAGAGATTTTAAGAAAGGGCAGGCTAACAGAAATTATTTAGGAAAGGACCGACAGACCGACCGCCACGTACTCCTTCTCCTTGCATGGCGCAACGAGCATCACCATGGCACCTGGCCCCACACGGTCGTGCATCTGTAATCAGGTGATTGAGTGGGATCTCGGCTGGGGCACCAAGCGAACGTACTGCTTCAACCAATCAGAGTGCATTCGCATCCCGTATCGGTTCGAATGGTAGATCTCCAGCATCCCCAATGCGAACAGGTACTGGCCATGGGACTGAAAGGTTGAGCAAAGCATGAGTCTGGGTTAGAGTGCAGTTTACACGCCAGCCGGCACCCAACTTTTGTATCTCGGCTCTCTGTTTATCTACAGGTGTGTAAAGTATCCCAAAATGTTCGTCTTGCTCCGGTGAGTATTTTGGAATACTTTACACACCTGTAGATGAACAGGGAACCGAGATACGGTAGGTCAGGGTCGGCTGGGGGGTGAGCGGTAGCTGAAGTTTCCTAAGTCTGAGCATGAGCCGGTTCTTTGGCATTATCGTGGGGGCCTACCCTAACAGCCTCGGCGCGGCTCCAGCGCAGCCGCCTGAACGTGGCTTCCCTCGCCTCGCGTTCCCCAATAGTTTTCGGGCACGTCTCGATCTCATCCATGAACATCGCCAGGAGCACCAAGGTATCCGCTCGGCCGCTGTACGGCTCGTCGTGGAGAAAGAATGTTCTGAAGCCGGACCAGCTGATGAGAACAAAACATCGCTGCTAACGGCCTTTTCCTAAGGTGTCTCTGCTAGACTGCCCTCTCCACGAGGTGCTTTCACGTTATCCGGGGAGAAGAAGGACCTACTCGACGTTCTTGACTTCCCTCAGGTAAGCGAGCAGCTCGCACAACCCCATGTCAAAATTCGGACGGATATCGGATGTCAAATTGATCTGTGTTAAGAAAAGGATGAATTTCGAATCAGAAGCTCAGCTACGTGAAGATGCGTAATCTCCAGCGGCGTGCCGACCCCATCTCTGCGCACCAAAAGATGACGCGCAGCCACCGCAAACAGCTCCGTCGGGTTCTCAAACTCGAACTGAAAATAGAAAAGATCTCAATCTCGGTTATCTCTCTCTCTCTCTCTCTCTCTCTCCCTCTCTCTGTCTCTCTCGCCAACACTTCCTTAAGAATCTCTGCTCTCCCACCTCTCCCGTCGCCGCGTTGCTGACCGTGTAACTGCCAAAGAACATCATCTCCCCCTCCACTTCCGGGTAGTACGGCTTCCAAGCGGCTTCATTTTCTATCTGGCCCCGGATCAACACAATGCACTAAAGCGAATTTCAAGGACCGGCAAGGAAATACCTACCGTAACCTTTTCCTGGAATACCATAGCCCAGAAATCTTCGGAATTTGTTTGATTTGGGCTCTGGGCCAAGATATATTGCTGATCGGAATTGGTATTCGGATCCAGTTGGGCTGGTAGAAGCCGGTCAGGTGTTCGCCTCTTTCACATGGACACGCGTCGCATCCAGGCAGGGGATCGTCTGGCAATGAGCATTTAGGAAAAGGGCCGGTTAGCAGAGATTCTTTAGGAAAGGGCAACCTAGCAGAGACCTTTAGGAAAAGAAACCGTACTGAGTAGGGCGCGGGTAGGCCATCTTTGTGTTTTGCCCAAGCCACGGCCTCCGTCGGTGCCGTTTTTCCGTCCGGATCCGTCCGCCCCCCGAGCTGCCAGGAGAACCATGAGTCCTGAGCGAAGCGAAACGGTTTCTGGACTTTTGCGGGGGGAGGGGTTACTATAGGAGGGAAAACCACTTTCTGTTTTAGACCTAAACCTACTTGTTGGTGATAAATAATGGGTTAGAGTGCAGTTTACACGCCAGCCGGCACCCAACTTCTGTATCTCGGCTCGCTGTTCAGCTACAGGTGTGTAAAGTATACAAAAATGTTCGTCTTCTGGCAAGGAAAGTGGTTTTGGTAGTTTTTGATTGCAAGACAGTTATCAAAACCTTTTGAAAAGTTTAGCGCACAGGTGAGTTACCCCCCCACAGCCGAAGGGTCTCAAAGTTGTCGATTTTCGCTTATTTTGTCGGGATTTTCGCAACGCCATTCGATAGAGCGTCGAAAAATATACTAAGAGTTTTAATATGAGCCTACAATAATGTAAAATAAAAAAGTTATAGCCAAAACATTCCGGCTGGGGGGGTAAAATAAGCCGTAGCCGTTTTGAAAAGAAAACTAGAAAATGGCTTTAGCATGCACGCACTTCCAACTCGTTCTTCCCAGCCCGCGTGGGGTCCGGGGTTCTCCCACGCCTCATTTTCACCGGCCTGGAATGGTACTGGTGTTAGCGGCGCGGGAATAATCACTTTTCTGCTTCGCCTTCCTGCGGTGATCCGGCGGTGATCCATCGGCGCGGCATCCATCGGCGCCGCATCTTTGCAGGAGCCGAGTATGACGAAATGCTACTCAAAACAGCGTTTTACCGACTTTTAGTTTGTTAGCGGATGTAAATTGAGGGATGCAAAGCGAAAACGACAGCAAGGAAGTGCGAGAGACAAGAGAGAGAGAGAGAGAGAGAGAGAGAGAGAGAGAGAGAGAATGCTGCTGAATTTTTAAAGTTAGTCTCTACGATCTTGTACCTGTCCTCAATAATCTCGGCTATCTTGCTTCTTCCTTAAGAATTGCTGCCAGCTTGCCAGCCTCAATCGATTCAAATCTAACAAAGTGCCAAAAAGAAACGACAAAAATTCCATCTTTATACAAGCAACATCTAGGCAAAGGCTACAAGGTTCAAAATTACAGTTGTGCAATACCGTACAGACTACAAAATACACCCCTATACGCAGCTCCCATTCGTCATCGGCTGTATAATATCGAAGGGGTATTTGCAGCATTGCCGTGTTTTGTCGTAGGCCGTTTCGATGAGGCTTCCGGATTGGCGCAGGTAGCAGCAGGCCATGTTGCCGTTTTTCTGCTGCGGCACCCCGCAGCAGAACTGGGTGGCCGAGTTGAATTGCTGGAAGTCGGGGGATAGGTTAGATTTTGTTAGGCTTAGGTTTTTTTTTTTTACGGGGGGGGGGGCGGGGGGGGTTTGGCCCCGCTCGGGTTTGAATAAACGAGCTTTGAACCCCGTGAATTAGTGTTTTTTCACCTGAAAGGTCCCGCCCGGCGACTCGCAGCAGCTGTCAAAGTCGCTGAGCTGGAAGACCTGCTGCCCACAGCACATCTGCGTACGGCCACCATCAAATGTTGTGGCCCCGCAGCAGATATCCGTGCCGGAAGTGGCCCTGGAAATGGCAAGCTAGCAGAGGTTCTTTAGGAAAACTAACCTAACCAACGTTTCATTACAGCACTTCAAGCTCGGATCGGACTTTGAGTAGACGGCCGAGCCACAGCAATCCCCGCCAGCTACGTTGTGCACCTATCGACACTAGCAGATAGGCAGAGAGATAGAGAGAGAGAGAGTGAGAGAGAGAGAGAGAGAGAGAGAGAGAGAGAGAACCCACAACTCCGGCACAGCAAGTCTGATCGTAGGCCAGCGTTTCCGTGCCGCAACAAAGTTCAGCGTATCGTCCATCGGCGGTCTTACGGTCTCGGACTGCCTGAAACGGTATTTCTCTCTCTCTCTCTCTCTCTCTCTCTCTCTCTTCTCTCGCGCTCTCTCACCCCACTACAGCAGATCCTCGTGAACGCATTGTAAGGTTGATTCCCGCAACAGGCCACCCCGAACAGATCCTCGGCCCGAGAGAAATTTTGGCAGAGATTCGGCACACCGCAGCAGGCTTGGATCTCTGAAAAACTTTATGACTTCCTAAAGAACCTCTGCTATGCCCTTTCCTAAAGAATCTATGCTAGCTAGCACTTACGTAAATTTTGCGCGCATATCAGCGGCAAGAGGAAAGCGGCGACAATGGCAAGCAGCATCATTTGCACCTGCGAATTCTCCAGCATCCGGCTGACGATTGCAGAGTACGGAGGGGCTGAATCTTTTTAAAGGGCTATTGAACGCAAAAATTAGCTCCGCCCCTTTAATTTTTTAGCTACAGCTACAGCTACAGCTAGAGCTACAGCTCCAAAAACTGCTTTCGGCACCGCACTTTCGTGCCACACGGGGGCCCACCACGGCAAAAGGGGTCGGTTGGCTGTTTGTCAAGGGTCTGCGGGCTATGGATTTGCCTTCCTGGTCCCTTTAAAAGTTGAATGCTAACCTCCAGGCACGAAATCGTCCCTATCCGTCTCGAATTCGAGCTCTTGGGTGGATTCTTGGAATGAGCGCTCCAGGTGGATCACATCCGCGTCTTCGGAGAGTGTGTAGTCGAAATTGGAGCTGTGGACCTATAGTGAGAGATGCAGAGAGAGAGAGAGAGAAGAGAGAGAGAGAGAGAGAGCAGAGAGAGCGAGCGAGCGAGTGAGAACGTCTTCTTCTTACCGTAGGCGCCTCCTCGAGGCTTATCCTCGAATTCCCATCGCACCAATCGATCGTCCGTTGCTCGGTTTTTGACGACTTCGACGTCCCGACCACGGTCCTCGTGAACTCAAACTCATCGAGCCCTCGGCCTTGATTGTGCCCGTTTTTCGATCTTCGCTTCGACTTGACGACTTTCTCAGTACGTCCTCGGCTTCCTGGGCTTCCGGTTGAGGCGAGGGCCCTGAATTTCGTGGTGGAGAGAGACCTCCCACGTTCCTAAAGGATCTCTGCTATCCTGCTAAAAATCTGTGCTAGCCTGTCCGGTACTGGACTGTCATCGGGGGGGGAAACCAAATTTTCCCCCTATGTTTCCCTATGGCTCTATAACAAAATATAGACCATTTTTATAGCATTTTACATAGTTTTTAGATAAGAAACAATCAAAAAATAATTAAAAACTTCAAAAATTGTTGACTTTTGGTCAAAAATGTATGAAAAATGACGAAATTTTCGCCTTTTCAAAAAGCTTAAAAATTATGTCAAAGTTTCTAGCAATCAAAAACTACTAAAAAAACAATAAAAATAAATAATATATCATCAACAACAAGGTATAGACGAAAAAAGATAAGGTGGTATTCCCCCTGCCAAACCCCCCGCTAACAGCCCAGCACCGCCCGTCCCACCACTGACCGTAAATGATGAGCCTCATGCATCCGCCTATGCAATTCGTGGACGTCGATAGGTGCTTCTCGTCCTGCTTGCCCATTTTCAGGCTGAAACCGTATTTTTCTCGTTTAAAGGGGCTCGAAAATGGGAATATCTTTGGAAACCAACTTCTAAATCCTCTTCCAAAATTTCGACTACCGCCTCGGGCTCGACGGTAGCTACCGCGGTCTCAACATGGTCCGGCAGGGGTTTCTTGGTTGGTCTACTCCTCGTGGCTTTAGATTTCTTGACGCCTGCCATGCCTAAAACGAAAACTCGTTAAAAGCCAGTCATTAGTCGCTTTAAAGGAACTGGGAAGGTAAAATTTTGCCCCGCTTCACTGATTTTTGGCCCCAAGCCAGATCTAGTTACAGTACCCCCATCCTTGTAAGTCCAACAAAGGAATTCCAGCCATAATCCCGACAGCCAAAATCCCGACAGCCAAAATGTAATATTTCCGGTCGCTTTACCTAACACTGGTTTTCAAAATCTGGGTTTTCAGGCTGTCGGGATTCTGGCTGTCGGCATTCGTTCCTGGCGCCGAATATCTAAAAAAAGCCAAAAATTCTGCTAAATTCTGAATTTTGCGCGCCTAGAACTAGGCATGGACCTGCTCTCGAAGCTATGGATTTGCCTTCAATGCCCCTTTAAAATGGGAAAATCGTGGCCAAGACGAAGAAATTCAATAAAATTGTATGTAGCGTCGGTGTTGCCCCCAATTTCCGGGGCAATCCGGAAATAAAACGATGGGAGCGGGACGGAATCGAGATGACCGTTTTCACCCCCCCGAATTCTCTATTTGGGCAGCTGGGGGCAGCGCCGAACGGTTTCGGGCAGCCGGCCCGGCTGCCCCATTCCGGCCCCCCGAAAACAATGAGGATGGTATGACACGGAAAGGCTGGTTTAAGGGTTTAAAGGGACTGGCAAGACAAATCCATAGGCGCTAGGCCAATGGCAATCAGCCAACCAATCCCCGTTGGCCGTTGTGGGACCCGTCTGGGACGAAAGAGCAGCGCCCGAAGCACTTTTTCGATTAAAAAGTAGCGTTGCACTGTAGTTGGTGTTTGCGATCTACAAACCGAAGGCGTCGGGCTCGGATTTGCCTTTACAGGTCCTTTAGAGAACCCGAAATGGCCTCATGGGGTGGGGGGCTTAAATGGTCTCTGCTAGCCTGCCCTGATTGAGTACTAGCCTGCAATCTCCTAAGGAATCCCTAGTAGTCACATGCCGTGCATATAACAGCGCCTGCCCACATCTTTATTAGGAGCACGATGGCGTGACCGTCGCAAGAGTCATTTGCATAACATGTGCGGCGCGTGGCGTGCGGCGGCCCCATATGGTAACGTCATTGGGACAGGCTTTACGGGTCAGCCTGCCCGGCTAGACGAATCGTGCTCGAGGGCACCCATGTCCTAAATCCCTGCTAGCCTGCCCCTCTTAAAGAATCTCTGCTAGCCTACCATTTCCTAAAGATTCTCTGCTAGCCTGCGCTTTCCTAAAGAATCTCTGCTTGCCTGCCCTTCGTTTTTGCATGATCGTTAACTTTCCGTAATACGTTTGCCCTTTTTATTCATTCGCCCTCTGTAAATTGTTGGCGCCTTTGAGGGCATCGCCCCTCACCTGGCGCCAGCCAGCCAGTCAGGGGTTTGAGCCCTGGGGGCACAAAATAAGGGACTGGTTATGGGAGAAGGACCAATTATGGAGTTGCACGGGCAGACAGGAGGGATATGTCGCTTCGGTGCATAAGCTGAAGCAGAAACTATTCGGGTTTTTCTTGATTTGTAAGCTCGGATAAAGTATCTCTTTATTTCTCTCTCTCTCTCTCTCTCTCTCTCTCTTTCTCTCTCTCTATTACTGGTTATTCCAGCAGTCTCATGGTTCGTGTAGCTGCCGCCCTATCCGGTGACAGCCCTAGTGTGTGCTTGTGCCTTGGTCCCACTTGCCCTATTCCACGCCATCTTCCTCCTGCACCACGACGTCGAGAAGGGGCAGTGCCCGGTGAGTCGCGGCGGGACCCGTTTGGGGCCCCTATAAAAGTCTTTTGAGTTTTTTAAAGAGACTTTGACACAGTTCATACCCCTTGACTCAGGCCTACTGTAGCAGTCGCATTCGTGTTTTCAGACCGTAGTCGCCGATCTGTGGCGACGAGTGGAGATGGCGAAATTTGACCTGAAACATCGGCGCCGTATGAAGCGAGAGATGCAGAGTAAGCGACGAGGGGAGAGAGAGAGAGAGAGAGAGAGAGAGAGAGAGAGAGAGAGAGAAGAGATCTACCTTTTTCAGGCTGTTGCGTTGGAGCAGCCGGCCCGCCTGGCGCTCCTGGTCATGATGGAATCGATGGAGAAGATGGAACACCAGGTACGATCAGGGTTTTTTGGACTTCTAAGCGCTCTTAAAGCAATCTGCATTATATCTATCGCTTGACATAACTTTCTCTCTCTCTCTCTCTCTCATCTCACCGATCTCTCTCTCATCTCCTTTCTCCCGCGCTGAAAGCGAGCAAAAGGCAACATATTTTAATCCACTTCCCATATTTAGGCTCCGACGGGCATCCCGGCCGCCCGGCTGAGGGAGACACGCGTCAGACATGCATCCGCTCATGTCCTCCCGGAGAAGTTGGGTAAGTTTACCTCAGTATTCCTTCCTTCCTTTAAAAAAGAGTAATATAACTTTTTAGCGACCAAGGGCCCGAGGGCCCCAAGGCCCCGCGGCCGCCCCTGGCCATTCCGGAAGACCCGGCCGGCCGGCGCCGCCCAGCCCGCAGGGAGAGCCGGGCAGAGTTGGGCCAAAGGGATTCACGGGTACTGTAAAGATCCACTTACTTCGCATCACTGCGTTTTTTAGGCTCCATCGGGCTTCGTGGCGAGCCGGGAGAACCTGGAAAAATCTACAAAATGTCCGGCCCACCGGGCAAAGAGGGAGCCTCAGGACCCCGGGGAGCACCAGGCGATAAGGGACCGCCCGGAAAGAACGGAATTCCGGGTAAGGAGCTTAAGCCTAAGCCCAAGACTAAGCCTAGCCAACTTTTGCTAGTGCCCGGATTTTTCTAGCATTTACACCATCCCAGATAGAAAAGCCCGTAATTAAATGTACTCCACAAATTGGCGTTGTTTCTCAAATTACATGAAAAGTGACCCAAAAACGTCCAAATTTTACAAAAATTTTAGACTATCTTTGCTAACTTTTTTGTAATCGAAAGCTTTTAAATACGCTTACAAAGATACGCTATTTACTATAAACAGGTAGGCGGAAAACTAGAAATTAGGGTTCCTTCCGTTAACCCCGCCGCTTTATGATGCTTCTTTCAGGAATTCCCGGCGAATCCGGTTCCCCAGGCGAATCTGGCCACCGCGGCCTCCCGGGAAAACGAGGACCCCAGGGGTTGCAGGGTACGTGGCACCTTTCATTAACTAATTACTAAAGTTTTACCCCAAAAAATCTAATTTTTCAGGGCCCAACGGCCCACCGGGCCATCCGTGGCCCTGTTCCGAGTGCCCACCACCCGTCACCGCACCCGGCTACTACGAAACCGGCTTCAAAGAGACGGAAGAGATTCGGCGAAAGAAGAAGTTGTGGCACCATTTCCTTTGATAAATCCACTCCTCAAGATCTATCCCACAGCGTGGTTAGACTATTTTTATTCCTATGAAAACGTGCGAAGGGAAACGAGTACACACAAAAATCGCAGATTACCCGACCAAGTACAATTGCTCAAGCCAAAGATGTACAACAAAAGACAAGTAAATTATATGAATTCTAGAAAAGAAAGAACATATACCACAAAATCATTATTACAGAAGAATCGAGTGGTCGGAAGAGACGTCTATTTTTCGCTCTTCTTCTGGAACTGCTTGAGATATTCTTCTGCTCGGCCCTGAAGCTCGGTGACGGACGGTAGTTTGGGCACCTGAAGATGGAAGTTTATAAAATTTCAACTTAGCGCTTGAAAAGTTACCCCTTTCGAAAAGTTTACCAAAATTTAAGCTGAAGGCTGGGTCGCAGGGACCACCATATTATTATGATTATTATTAGGAATCGAATTTGGCCCCGCACAATGGCAATGATGATGGCATTTCGGACAACATCGATATTTTTGACGTCCACACGGGACAACAGCGCCGCGGCATGTCCGCGCGGCCCGTGGGCTCGCCGTGCACGGGCCGCGACTCCGCCGTGCGCGCGCCGTGGCCGCGGACCCGCCAAGCCAATGCCGCGCGCGGATTGACCGGGCAGCCGGGCCCCTCCCGTGCGCGGTCAATGCGCGCGCGCCGCGTTTTCGCCGTGACGTCGATAGGTGTTGGAAGTACCGCACGGAGAATTTCGCGATTTCATGGCGAAATCCACAAGTTTAAAAAACTCCATAGTTCAGAGAAAAATAATTATTACCTCGCCGTTTACTAAACTTTTATCGAAATCTGTTAAGGCCTGCGATTACTAACTACTTTCATAGCTTAATCCCGTTCGTAATTTGCGAGAACCTCGTTCCTCTTTTGTATCCTCAACTCGTTTCGAATTGTTTCATTGTTATTGCATGCCTTTTAGATAAAAAAGTCTGGATGTCGAACCCAATTCAGGAAGGTGCTGAATGAAAGACTTCTTGCGGAAAAGGTATCGTTCATTCTAGGCTTTCTAAGTTCAAATTTAGGTTTGGTATCCTGTTCTGATGCGCCAGTCACGTCGACGGGATTCAAGCCGCCAGCCCAACGCTGCTCTATGCTTTTCACCACTAGCCTTTTATCAAGTTATTTTACTAAAAGCTTTTTAGGCAACCGCCTCGAAGGTGCCGCCGAGATGATGGGCAACGAGTGCGACGAATTTTCACATCTGCCGTCAATACTGGTCAACTTGTGTTAGCTGGGATAATACTGGTCAGTGTTTCTTGCTTAGTTGTCACCGGCACAAGGTTCCTATCTATTTTTTCCTTATGAAAAGCTCATGGTCTGGGTGGCGTCGCTTTCAATATGGATTCAATAGGAGTTTTCCTAAGGAAAATAGGTCTTCCCCTGTGCCGGTGACACCTCAAGTCTTGGCTTTCTATGTTTTTTAGCAGACCGTTGTTTCCGGAAGACAGGCTGCGAGACGCGAGCTGCTTCCCTGCTGCCGACAATACCCGCGCATAGGAAACTGAAGACCGACCATCAAAAGAAGAAGGAGGTATCGATCGTCATCTTTTCATCAATTTTTCTTAGATTTTGCTTGACGGCATGGCAAATACTTGTGGAAAATCGAAGTTGCACGACACGCGCCACCTTGATATGCAAAGCAGACGTCCTACTTTTGGTTGGTTTTTTTGCTAAAGTTAATTAACTTTTCAAATTAGTGCGCTTCTTTTCGCTCATGTGTGCTGTTGCTCGACGAACCTACCCGCTGAATCTGCAGTGCTACTTGTAAGTAGAGTTTAATCTACTTATATCTATTCTTTAGGGTTATGTTCGGAGTCTGTATGCAGTCGGGCCCGATGTGTGCTATTCGACGACGCGCACCACTGCCGTCGATGTTCAGGGACCAAGAAAATGTAAAAAGCAAACTTTAAATTATTATCTGTCATTTGTGAACAACCCGTGGTTTTTCTTATGTTTGTATCATTTGTTCATCCATACTCTTCATTTTTCTGTGTCTACTGTTATCTTATCGCGTATTGTGATTTCATTCAAGTTCCTGGTCGATTATTGTATGATAAACTATTGGTGGAGCAAGGTGTATCTAATTTCGATTAAATGCACCCGAATACAAGGAAAAGTAAGGATATATTAATAGTAAAGGCATCCATGCGCGGTTCCTTGCGTGCACGGCGCGCGGTCCAGCCGTGCGCGGCGCGCGCTCCCGCCGCGCACGGCCCGTCCTGGGCCGTGCCAGCCGCGGTCAATCGCGCGCGCGCACCGCGGGCAACGCGCGTGCGCAATGGCAACGGCGCGCGCGCGCAATGAACCGCGGCGCTGCTGTCCCGTGCAAGCGACATCTGCATTTTCAAAATCCATCATAAAGCGCCCAGGACATTTTTTTAAGATGTAAATCTCACCTCGTAATTTTGTGCTGCGTATGCTCCACCATAGAATCCGACGGCCAGCGTTATCAGGTGCCCGAATAGACCCATTCCCTGAAAGCAAGGTGTAATTGCTTACAAAAAATAACAACTCTATGCCGACGGATGTGGTGATAATAGTGATAATTGTAGGGTTGCATCAACCAGAAAATCCAGATAGCACTTTCTCTGGTCTATAGCCGTTTATATAACACGAACGGGGCCATGATGCAATAGATAAAAAAAGGTGGAGACGGCGGATCACAATTCAAAAAAGCAACTTGCGAAATCGAGGTGACCAATTACGAGTGGGAGTTAGAGGGGAATACATATCGAAAACAAACGGCAACGTGAACGAAAGCCTAGCCAATTAATTACATCATTAGAAAAAGAATCGAGTCGGCATGAAATAAAGACACCCGGTGATTATGCTAGCAATCAGGCCTGGGAATGGGCCGGCCCGGGCCGGCCCGCCAGCCCATTTTTCGTCGGCCCTGCCCGGCCCGGCCCGGGCCGGCCCGCAGCCAATTTTTGCCCGCGGCGCGGCCCGGGCCGGCCCGACATTTTGGGTACATTTTTACCAAACCAGTATATGCCATCATTTAATTTTTCCGGAGTCACAAAAACGTGTTAGATCAAGTCCGTTAATTGTCTATAGGCTTGCACAACCGATTTAGGTATGGTATGTAACGAGAATTTATTCATAAAGCAGTATACAACATTACATCTTTAGTTCAATAGAAAAAAGTCTGTTTTACTTAGTGGAGTTCAATTTCTTTGACGTCCACGTGTAGTTTGAACGCTAATACACTTAATAAGGCTAACAAGGCATATTCCCAGCATTTCTGAACATTTCCGGCCAAAAAAAGCAAAAAGCAAAAGATTGACTTCGGCCGGGATCGAACCCGGGTCGTTTTCCTGATAAATCAAAGTTAAGCCAAAACTCGGATTTTTTACTTTAACTGCTGAAACAGATGATTTAAGTTGAATATCAATAAGGAAAACTTACAATGTAATTAAATTACCTCATTTAAACTCAAAATAACTTATTGGCAAGGTGGCGGGCCGGCCCGGGCCGGCCCGGGCCGGCCCTCCATATTTGACGGCCGGCCCGGGCCGGCCCGCCAGCCTAAAATCCCGAAAATCTCGGCCCTGGCCCGGCCCGGCCCGCCAAATTCCCAGGCCTGCTAGCAATACAATAATATTTACAACGTCGTACAGCCCTGTACTACGAAAATCGAAATAAACGGTTACAAAATGTTCTTCGGGAACTTTTTATTTTCCTTCTTCTCGTACGGCTTCAAGGCATCCTCGACGCGCTGCGTGATCTCCTTGGGCGACGGTATGCGTGGAACCTGAAATTTAAATATATAAAGATTTTAAAAAGATCCCGGATTAAAACAAAGATAATTAAGGCAAAATTTCGACCCAGAACATCAAAAACCCACTTTTATCCAGCCCTCATCTCTGCGCTTCTTCTAAAGAGGAAATTTAGCGATCCGAAAAATCAAGAATGTTTTTGAGCGCAATATACACAATTTCGCTAGTACACAAAGGCGCAAAAAGGAAAAGATAGACCACCTAACGAAGCCAGAGACAGATTCGAAATTCAGAAACCCAACCACTCACGTCATACATCTGGATCGCATACGCACCGACGTAGACGCCTATTGCGAAAGCGACGAGATGCGTGAGGAAGCCCATCCCTTGATGTAAATCTGCAAAAATGGTTTGCAAAGACAAAAATTGACAAACCTTCAAGGCGGAAGCCGCGCTCCTTGTGTACGCTGCCGGTGCTTGAAGGCGGTCAACGGCCCGCGGTCTACCTGAAAATAATATATTTGCATTAGTTAAGTCAAGTTAGAACATAAATAGCATAAAAAGACGACCTTTTTTCGTTTTTGTTTTTGCTTCAGCGTTACACGATTAAAAAAGAAGCACGAGTTTCGATAAAGATACACCGTTCATTTGTCACGAGGATCGCCATGTAGCCCCGCAACTAAATGATTCAGAAGTCAAATTCGCAGTATTCAGCGCCGGAAAGTTCATTAAAAATATTATTTTCAGCGAAACGATGGCAAAAACCGTTGTGGTGACCGGATTTGGCCCGTTTGGACCCTGGGAAACGAATCCGTCAACGGAGGTGGTCAGGAATCTTTCCAAGGTAAGCTCAAGGAGTGCCTGAAAAGACTTTCGCGGGTTAGCTTGGGCTCCCTGAAGTCAATGACGTGAATCTGGTGACCGACTTGATGTCCGTGGAATACGATGAGGTCGACACGAAGGTGCACAACTACTGGAAAGAACACTGCCCGGATGTAGGTGCTTCAACGCTGCGCCAAACACGCATGAAGCAGTCAAAAGTTAGTTTTAGCTGATCATTCACGTCGGCGTGCACCCTGTAAAGAAGACGATCAAGTTTGAGCAGCAATCGTTCGGGGATGGCTACTGCCGGGGCGATGTGGCTGGTACGTAGGATCGAATACAGCACGACATTGTGGTTTTGATAAGTTTTTAATTTTTAGAGAAGTTGCCAGACAATGGTATGGCCCCAAATTGCACTGTACACGGCGCCGAGTTGCGCTCGGGGATCAACTGCCTGGATTTGGCGGAACGGGTGACCGGGGCCACTCGAGAAAAACACCCCGGGCTCACGATCATGGCCAGCGAGGACCCGGGCCGGTGAGTTCAAAATATATTTGTGGTCTGATGGAGCAAGGGTAAGGCAGAGGTTATATTTCAGATATCTCTGCGGATTCTCCTTCTACATCTCGCTGTGTCACGACAAATCGAAGGCACTCTTCGTGCACATCCCGGAATTTGATGAGGATGTAAGTCTAGAAACACGACTGAAAGACATAAGACACGACGTGTAGAAAAGAGAAAACACGATAAAGTGAGAAAAAAGAGAAAACTTTAAACGATTTTAGGCTACCCTCGAGGCAATCACCGAAGTTTTGCAGCTCGCAATAAAATCCATCTTGGAAAAACAGGCGACTGTCCAGCAACAGTAAATTCACCGCTCAAAATGCATTTATTCTGCTTCTTCTGACGTATAGGGCCGATTTTGCTCCCATGACTGTGATGGCTCTGTGATTTCCCCGTGATTCACTTACTTTCTTTTTTCTCGTTTTCTTTAACACGCATTTTGTTGAAAATATAAATTTCAGGTATGGCCGAACTGCCCGATCTCGGCCGCCATTGTGCCCTACAAATTTGCGGAAGACTCGGTGAGATTTCCGGTGCATTTATTTTACTTTTTGTTAGACTATACGCCCCACCTCTGCAAGCAGTGCGAGCAGTTTTTCTGGTAAACTCTTTTGACGTTGGAGAATGTATTTTTTTTAGTGGCGACCACCGCCTCTCGCACGGCTGCGCGACCACATCGAATATCTGGGATGGAACATCAAAGTTAACTGTAGGATTTATGCTTTTGCACAACGCTTTTTTTAGGATGCCATCCCGGTGAAGCCCTTCGTCTGCTCGCTCACCGGCTGCCACCAAGCCGAGTCGGTCAAAATTTGCTGCCAAAATTGCGGGCTGAATTACTGTCTGCGGTAATTTATTTAAACTCATCGATAAAAGGCATTTAGCCACCGCCACGACGACGACCACCACTGCGCCAAAGGGCCCACCCATCAGCAGCTAGCCGCCGAAAAAATCGACCAGCTCAAGGTTGTTTCATGCCAAATTTTGCCAATTCTTGCTTTAGAAGAAGCTAAACATCCCCGACGCAGCCCAGCCCGTCGTTTGCGAAGTGGAAAAGCCGAAAAGGGTTCGATTCGATTTAACTGGAACCATTTTTCATTTTTTTTTCAGGTCCTGACCGACGCGGAGCGGCAGCGAATGGAGAAGATCGAGACGATGAAATGCAAATCGAGCACAAAAGGTGAGTCAAAAATTTAATAATTAATTTTTGTCTATTTCAGGCCACGACATACAACAAGCCGACATTCGTTTCCTACACGTTGAAGCCACCGGAAACGCGCAGGGAAAGTTCGTGCTAATCGATAAGGTATGAAAAGCGTTGGTTGGTTTGAATCTTTTGTTTAGAAGTGGACGGTCAGTCGCTGCGTCGACACGACTATCCGTCACTTCGCGCTCGTCAACACCGGCAGCGACGCTTGGGCAAAGGTAAATCTCCAAATTCTGCAAGCACTAACCATTTTTTAGAAATATCAACTCTACAAAGACGGCCAGAGGGAGCCGTTGAGCCCGTCGGAAGAAATTGGCAAGCTCGTCGACTTCAACAAGAATAACGTCAGCTACGTACAGCTCAAACTCGATCAATGATTTTCGGGTTGCCTTTGTGTGTGATTTGTAATGTGATGTCTAATAAAAGTCTTTCAATGTCTTCAAAGCCTTGGTCTTGATAATGTTACTAAGCATTTTATTGCAATAACCATTTCTGAATCCCTGTCATCTTTCCTAAAAGTCATCTTTCCTAAAGTCATCTTTCCTAAAAGTCATCTTTCCTAAAAGTCATTTTTCCTAAAAGTCATCATTCCTAAAAGTCATCTTTCCTAAAAGTCATTTTTCCTAAAAGTCATCTTTCCTAAAAGTCATTTTTCCTAAAACTTGGTAATCGTAAATTTTTATTTTTCCTCAATCACTTTTTTCTAAAAACTATTTTTTTCGAAGATTAATTTTTCCTGAAGTTAGGTATGCGAATAGGGATACCACCTTCGCCTAACTTGAAACCTGCTTCCTGTGTAGAAACGGCAAAATGCCTTGAACGCCGTCTGTCCTCATAAAAGCTCTTAGTCGCATCAGAGCCTATCCTATTTTTTGATTTCTGAATAGTTGTATGAATTCAAAGATAGCATAACTTAAATCAAAACATCCCGAAAAGGTCTAGTAGGGCATGGAGACATTAAAATTTTACGGCCCGGGCCTCTCCAAAAAAAATTTTTCTTGCAAAAAAACCAACTGATAAATATTGTTTTTAGGAAAAATGACTTTCAGGAAAAATGACTTTTAGGAAAGATGACTTTTAGGAAAAATGACTTTTAGGAAAAATGACTTTTAGGAAAGATGACTTTTAGGAAAGATGACTTTTAGGAAAGATGACTTTAGGAAAGATGACTTTAGGAAAGATGACTTTAGGAAAGATGACTTTTAGGAAAGATGACTAAAACCCACCATTTCTATTTAATTACTAAGGAAACCCGACGCATGAATTCTTGAAAAAGAATTACCCGAAATCGACTCAAAAGGGTAGACGCCTATCAGTTATGCTTCTTGTTGGCGGCGAGTGCAGCAAGTTGAAGCGGTCCACCCCAAAGTGAGGCGAAGACGCTGCGTTCCACGTTGAACGCCTCGGAATCGCGTGTGTGGAGAGCGGAGGCAGCCTTTTTCAATCCCTTGATCGGCTCGATGTCGATGGCCATAAACTTCTTCAAGTACGCCTCGAAGTCTTGGTCATTAGCGTAAATGTGCTGGATGAAGCCGATCTGCTTCAGTCGCTCCGCATCCATCACGGCGGCCGTGGCGAGTGATTCGAGCGTCCTAGAAGGAAACGGTATTTGATCCTTAATTCAATCTTTTAAGGAGTTTGTTGTTCGAACCTCGAATATCCCATAGCTCGCAACATAAACGGCATTCCTCCCCATCCTGGCGTCACGCCGATGCGTCCCTGCACGAAGCCGACTTTTGCATCAACTTTGCATGCTCGAATGTCACAAGCCGACGCGAGTTCGGCGCCACCACCAAGTGCAAATCCGTCTATCTTGGCTATCGAGATGGCGGGCAGCGAGGCGAGGCGGGTCAATGAGTTGCTCATCAGGCTGCACATGATGAAGCCGTCGTCGGAATTTGCGATTTGGCGCACGAGGCCGAGGTCGCCGCCGCTGCAGAACGTCTGTGCCGCGCCGCGGACAAGGATCAGACGCGTCTCCTTTTTGCTGCTGCTCGAGCTTGGTGATGGCGTGGTGCAGATCGGACATCATTTTGCCTAGAAATTATTCATTTTACATCAAAGCCGGTAATTTGGACCAACCAGTGAGACCATTCCGTTTCTTCGAGTTGTCGATCGTGAGAACGGCGACGTCGGGAAAATCGGCTCCATATTTCTCCACGATGACTTGGCCACCTTCATATGTTGATAGGTAGTCGGCGGCTCGATCTGGCGTATATTCGAAGGGCTTCCTGACAGATGTGGCAAATCGCCGAGCAGCTCCACACCGCAAGACGTTCATCTGAAATTCGTGAATGTATTGGTTAGAGAGCCCGGCTACTCAGATACAAAAATGCTTATTAATACTACTAGTGCTATGGTCATATTTATTGTTAGTGAACTGCAAGGCAATTAGTATATAACAGCCGGTACAGCCGGTACAGCCGGTACAGCCGATACAGCCGGTACAGCCGGTACAGCCGGTACAGCCGTTTCGCGTTATATGTAATTTACGTATTTATTGTTCTCATTTATTAAAATTAAAGTTATTTTTACTTTAATATGTCGTAATTGGTCAGCTAACGCGCCAGAGAGTACTTTATAGGTAAATTGGGCTGATGGGGACCGAAATATCTGCATTTTCAACTGATTTTTTTTCATAGATTCTTTCATTCTTTTCATTCAATAATTTAGTTAATACATATTATTGATTGCAGTTTCTTTCTGTAACGTAACAGAAGCTTTTCTAGGTAAGCATCGTTAGTCGGAGTCCAGTTGGTGCCCTTTCTGTGCATTATTATTCATTTTCAGTGCAAATACGTTGTAATCCTCGCAAAATAATTCAATTATAGCAGCTAGTTTGTTCTTGGCAAGCGTGTATGCGTTGGAGTAGCACTAACGTGGTTAGCTACGCGACCGATTTGGGCGGCTTTGCTTTGAGAAAGAGGTTGGCTTATTCTCAGCCGAATTTCCAAGCCTAAACACCGTTTAGCTGCGCTAAAAGCTTCTGGCACTTATTGTTTTCTTATAACTACAGTAAGTTTAACGCAGCTTTGACTTGGTTGTCAGCGAAACTAAGCCACCGCGTAGATTTGGATTCTATTGGCTCACCTTTAAAGCTTTGATTTTAAGAATGAAGTGTTAAACTAAACCGAGGGATCCTATTCGCTATTTTATTTGTAAGTTTATAACTTACTAGCGAATTCTGCTCATCTGTTTCGGGCTTTTCCCTTCGACTTCATCAGCACAGCCGAGCAGTAACGTTTTTCGCAGCCAAGAAACTTTTAGCTCGTCATGCAGAGCCAATTTTTAACGCAAGTAGCTTCAAACGATGTTTCTAAGCTCGAAGCTTATGTGAAAACTAAGCTAGCTTCTGCCAAACTTTAGTATGACCAAGTCTAAGCCTGGCTTAAGCCACGTAGAGGCATTTTCTTTCGCTAGCGTCACCGATTACTTATGCCGTCGTTAGCCCTTTAAAACTAAGATCCTCTAGGCTAGTGCTTCGGTCAAGCAGATTAAAGCAAAGCTAAGCCTGTGCTTCAATTAAAACCCAAGTAATTTCAGCAAAGCGGCTAGTAAGCTTCTACCCACGAGCCAAAACCGCGCGCCACGTGCGCTTGCGTCAACAATTGATCCAAGCATACAATTTATAGTTTTGGAGTTAATAGCACACGACAATGACAGCCTGCCAACATCAACTTAATGATAAAAATCAAAATGCAACCTTCAAACAGTACTACCTTCGAGAAACCATATGTTAAAGGACTAAAAACGAATAATAAGGCACAGAAACATCAAAACTGGGCTCCGACAAGCGATGCTGCACGATAAAGGCTTATGTAACGTTCAATGAAGTCAGTGAAATCGATTTTATGTATTAGCTAATTGTTCTAACATTTTTTACGGATAGAATCTATGCTAAAAACGGTGTATAATGCAGATATTACGGCCCCGAATAGCTCAATTCACCAATAAAGTACTCTCTGGCGCGTTAGCTGACCAATTACGACATATTATAGTAAAAAACTAACTTTATTTTAATAAATAACAACAATAAATACGTAAATTACATATACCGCGAAACGGCTGTACCGGCTGTACCGGCTGTATCGGCTGTACCGGCTGTACCGGCTGTATCGGCTGTACCGGCTGTACCGGCTGTACCGGCTGTACCGGCTGTACCGGCTGTATCGGCTGTACCGGCTGTACCGGCTGTACCGGCTGTATCGGCTGTACCGGCTGTACCGGCTGTATCGGCTGTACCGGCTGTACCGGCTGTACCGGCTGTACCGGCTGTTATTTACAAATTGCCAACTGCAACAGTCACATCCTTATGCAACGGAATTGCCTTTGGGCAAGGATGGTTTGAGTGGGGCGCGGTCTAACGTAGGAAAAGGGCGAGGGAGTGGGACTGCGGGGAGAGAGGGCAGATGACAAGTGGCGAGAGCGGAGGCTGATCGTGTCCCCGGCACAGATCCCAAAATTACCAACTAACGTCAGAAGGATGTGACAGTATTAAATTTGGACAGGCAGAAGCCTCCTCTTCCTGCAGCCGGCTTAGGCCGCCTCTTCTGATGTGGCGGGTATACCGGATCAACCGTTGCCTGGAGCATTCGTACCACTCATTCGTTTTCATACAGTTCCAGGTTGATAAAAAATCGTTTCAAATGGTTGAAAAACATTGTGTATACCCTCTTTTCCTTGGGACTTGGTACTGTCATTATCATTATCGAAGCAAATTCTCTATGAGCTACACATATTAATGCTGCGAGGAGCCAAACAAAACCCCAGGCGATTCGGCATCCCGGTTTCAAATAAGGGGCCAGGCCATCTGCGTTGCCAAATACATCCAGCGGTCGAGCAGCTCATTTTCTAACGAAGCCCGTTGACGATGCCGTTCCCATTTACCAAACTGCCAACCGACCTCCAGCAAGCCGCCCATGCCCACCTGGGTTTTCTGGAGAAAGCGTCGCTTTTAAAGGCCACAAAGGTTTGTGCTATCTTTTCATCAAAACGATCAAAAACCCGGAAAGTACGCTCAAAATTACGCATTTTAGCAGCGGACCATGGCCCGCCAGAGTACACCAATTCCAACTTGTCGAAAAATTCGGCTTATCAGCATTACCATGTTGTCGAAGGTAGAAATTTCAGAGGCTATGCAAAATTACAGCCACTTTATAACATTACACGCCAGATAGGATAAAGAGGTGCCTTCAAAACGATTTCAGGGCAATTTCTTGTTCGTCGCGTGCTACAGCATCGAGGGACTTATACAAATTGAATGCGAATGTAGCTGGCCGGGCGTTATGCAGCTTGGATTGAAGATGGCGGGAGTTGGTGATATTTTGATGGAAGCTGGGTATGTCTCAAATTTTCGTCCCTCTGTGAAGCAGGCAAGAACGCTGACAATCTCAAAGCACGTTTCGTTAATTGCAACATGTGCTCACAATCTTTTGGTGTAGCTCAAGTTGGTTAACGCCCGGTCTTGAAGTAAAATCGATTCTTTTCCAACATTTTGCTATGAAAACCCCCGATAATTACACTAGCGTATGCTTTTGAGGCTTAGGCTTAGGCAGAATGACAACCTACTCCTAAGCTGCACTCACAATGACCGGTTTTTAGGTGATCTTGGAATTGTGCAGTGTGCCATCTCTCACTAGATAGAGCTTGAAATTCAGAACAAGACCCATCTTTCGAAATTCCTGAGGGATTAGGGTCTTCGAGAATCATTTTCTCCAAATCGCATTTTGTTGAGCAGGGGTAAAAAATGATCCAAATCGGGCCTTTCAGAGAGAATTTTCGGTGCTTCCAGGTTAACGGGGGACGGTTATTATAGTGGGGGCGGTTGCCGACTTTTTTCTATAATCTCGGGTAGGCCGGCTAATTAAAACTGGACCGTTTTTATAGACTTCTACGCCGGTTCAAGTGGTTCTTGACTGTTAATGGGGAGGAGAAATTCAGAAAAACTACATAAAAACATGTTGAATTTTTTCCTTTTTCGGTTTAACGCGTATGAAAATGGAACCGCCCAAAACCCTGGGGCCAGGATTCCCCTATGACCAATTAGCGAAATGGCTTTGTTTAGTGAATCTCGGGCAACATTCGAAGAACGCGTTTGCCTACATGATATCAAGTATGGGCGGGCGATCGAGCTGTTGAATCGGCTTTTCTACGGTACACGACCACAAGCGAGCAGCGTCAACGTCTCAGACTTTTCGGCGGACCCGGCGATCTGGCCAAAAGATTGGCGCGACGAAGTTCGGGTGAGAAGCTGCAATATACGTCAGTAGCGACTTTGCTGGTATTCCGGCTACCCATTTATGTATTGGGCGAAAATGTTACGCAAGCGCGCGTCCCCTGGCTCACTATTGGCACCAACCGGCAATCATCCTTTTTACCAACAAGATGTGACAACTCATTTTATACCCACTAACGAGTACCATTTTCGGGTGATGTAGATCATTTCCGATGCCTCGAGTTGAGAGCGGCTCAGATTCGGGACAGAGCCGACACCTCATAATGCCGATTTACATAATGCGGATTTTCATAATGCCGATTCTCAAAATGCCGATTTTGCGACTTTGCCTAGGGTGCTAAGCCATTGTACTCTCGATGAATCCTAGTTTTTGATATTCCCAATTTTCCCGAAAAGTCTATGCTGTCAATTTTAACACAGCGATAACACCTTTTAAAATAGTGAAACCTCGATTTTCCTGGAGAATTACCCTGAATCAAAATCGAAACGGTCTTCGAAAATTCAGTCTCCGATAACTGTCAGCGGAAATTTCTTTCTATGAAAATTTTGAAAGTTTTTGTGTAACAAATAATGGTTAGAGACTTCATTAGAAAGACTTGGAATATATCACCAAAACCTAATGTGAGAGAAGAGAAAAATGGCTTAGCGCCCGGCGAAAAGGCGCAAAATCGGCATTATCGGCTTCGGCACTATAAGAATCGGCATTCTGAAAATTGGTATTTTGCAAAATCGGCATTTCAAAAATCGGCATTATGGAAAATCGGCATTATGAAAATCCGCATTATAATGTCGGTATTATGAAAATCGGCATTATGTCAATCGGCATTATATAGGTAACTCGATTTTATCATCAGCTGTTGATATTTGGTTCTTGTTCATTGGCAGGAGGAATGTAAAGTTCAGCTATAAATCAATTCTTAGTAGCCTCCCGGCAGTCTGGAATTGTTCAAGCGACCATTTGCCCTGGTTGCGGACGACGCTAGCGAATCCAATTTGAAAAGCAAACTGGATTGGCTTCAATGGAGTGGCTGCGCAGCGGAGACGGCCGTGGGTTTCAGCTTGTTCAAAAAAATATGGACCACTGTGAGGCACATGGCCGTATATGGACACGGAACGGCTTTCCGGATTTTTATGCGTCAAAATGTTCACCAGGTCGAGCCAATACAATATCAGTCGAAAAACTATTAGGGAAATTTTTCGAGGCCGCAGTGTTTTTTGTTCTAAATATTAAACGTATCTCCAAAACCCCAAAATTTGAGAATTGTGCCAAAATCTCCATTCAGGTCATGATGAGCTATAAGAGGCTTAGAACGGACACTGGAGTTGCTGTTCGAGTCGGTAAGCTACTTTTTCGCAGTGGGGTTAACCAATTTGCCCGAAATGGGTTTCCCGAAAAAGCTTCCCGAAACTCGGAACCGCAAAAAGCGCTTAAACAGCTCCTATAAGATGCCCAAATTTCTGCAGGTATTGTCAGCGTTCCGATTTTTCGGGACTTCGAGTTTCGGGAAACGTGTTTCGTGACTCGTATTGTTTCGAGCTATGATTCTCGTGATGGCGCTTGGTCACGCGTGACGAAGCGTTAACCTATCCTTTCCCGAAAGACACTACCCCGAAATCCGTATCATGGCGAATCATGGCGAATACTAGCGAAAAATTCGTTTCCTCATGGAAAACAATAGAGCCATCTTTGGGGTAGTGACTTCCCGGATACCAAAAGGGCGTCCGGCCGGTATCGGACCAGTTCGCCGAAAAACCATCTCGCCGAAAAACCTTCTCGCCGAAAAACCAACTCGCCGAAAATCTAATTTTGTATGCAATGTACGCTGGGGGGCTAACCAAAATTTTTTGGTGTGATTTTCTACGGCCCTATGAAAAAATCTAAACCATTTTTATAGTATTTTAGATGGTTTTAGATCTAAAAACTATACAAAAATAATAAAACGTCAAACATTTTTGACTTTTGGGGTCAACCTATAAAAGTAAATTTTCGAATTTTCAAAATTTTGAGCAGGTTTTTATGACTTACTAGCAATCAAAAGCTACTAAAAACAATATAAAATACATTATGTATTATCAATCGGTGGAAAAACAGAAAGCGCCTCCGCTAAACCTGTTCTGGTTGGAGTATGTATAAAAATTTATGTACGATATACCCAGTTGCCGACGACACGGCACTTCGTCTTTCACTTGCCTTACGGCGACACCCTCGATAGCGACGTGGAATGGACCTTGTGGCTTACGAAAGCGATTCTGGTAGGCTGATGACTCGAATGCTAACATGACAAATCAAAAAAGCTAAAATTTTCCATTCTCCATAAATTCCTGCTTCAGGACCGACCGCCAAAAAAACACCACCAACGCATCACAGAAGTTCAGTTTCGCCTCCAAAAGCAGTTTGTAAGTGCAAACTGCACAAATTCCGTAAACTTCCCTAGGAACAAGCTGAACTGGAGGCAAGTCTTCAAAAAGTGTGCTCAGTGTCATCGGAAGGCGATCATGCCACCGTCAGTGTATGCATACGCAGCAACGAAGAACCTTGGGTTTATTATCGCTGCATCCAAAATGCTCACCTGCCATTAGACGCTCAATTTTGGCGCGCAGGCTCGCAGTATTGTTGGACCCCGGACGACCCTATCGATTGGCACAACTATGTTACTTATTGGTATTAGAATTATTATTAGAAAAACAATCGAATGCCGACTAATTATCATTCACTCCGTTTTCCGCGATAAAATATTTTTTACAGGGATTTATATTGATACACATGGCTGATTTTCAACGATAAAAACATTTTGATTATTCATTTAGGGTTTATTTTTCATCACGACGCCGTCCTTTTTATTGAAAATACCGTAGTTCTTGAGTGCGGGCAGGCCAGATATGGAGGTGGAGAAACATATTCGCCAAAAACGCATTTTTCTTTATCGCGAAAGCCCTGCATTTAAGGATTTTGCAAGCAAAAAAGTGAAAGGTCAAAGTCGCTTAACGGGGGGGCAACTAACGGGGGTGGAAACAATTTTTGTCTTGATAAAGGATATTCTGCTATTTTGAAAATGCCATCGAAAGAGCGTCGCAAATTATACTAAGGGATTTAATTTCAGGCCAAAAACGTCATTTTTAGCGATTTTAAATTGATTAAACTTTTAGCTTAATAAAGTAATAATTTTAAATTGCGGGATTTCGGGCAGAAATTAAGTTTCTTAGTATAATTTTCGACGCATTATCCGATGGCACTAATGAAATCTCGAGGAAAAAGCTGAAAATGCCTAAAATGATGATCACCTTATGGTTATACTTCATGACCAGCCTATGGTTTTGTTTTTTAATAACTAACCAGGGTCGAAAAGCCGCTTCGCGACTTTAAAAACCCTGGTCTCTGCGGGACCCTTGGTACACGAACACTTTGCATATTGTAATTTTCATCAATGCCGGGTTGAAAGCCGCTCCGCGACTTTTCAACCCTGGCCCCGTCTCGGACACCCAATGCTATTCTTCCCTTTGCATAATTGTCCTCCATTCAGAAGACGAAAAAAATGAAAAACAACTCCTGCTGCCTCTTTATATATATTTATATAGCCCACTTCCGGTCTATGCTAATTAATACCCGTATGCAAAATAGTCTATTTCCATAGGTTTCAAAAACGTTTAAATAAGGGATAAAACGTAATTTTGGAAAAGTGTGCAGTATTCTACGCCCTCGAATACCCCTAAATACCTCACTTCGGAACCATAAAATCTCTTCCCCTTCCAGTTATGGCTGGAACCCGGGTTTTTAGCAAAGTTTCTACACACCGACACTATTTTTTATATATAGTAGGATTTATAATAAATGATTTCGGACTGAAATTAAATCCCTTAGTATATTTTTTTGATGCTCTATTTGATGGCATTCCTGAAATTCCGTTAAAACAGCCAAAGTGCCCAAAACTACTGGCACCTTATGGTCATACGTCATGGACGGCCCACAGCTTCGTTGCTCTAATAAGATTTAAATTACATTATTTCGGGCCGAAATTAATTATGTTAGTAATTTTTTTCGACGCTCTGTCCGATGGCATGCTTGAATTGGCACAACGGGTCCCTAAAAGGGAAAAATGGTTTTCACCCCCGTTATTGCTTTCCCCGTTAGGCGACCTTGCCAAAGTAAAAATCCTTAACAAAGTGCACTGCGAGCCGTGGTGTCCGGGGCAAAACTCGAAACCCCGATCGAATTTCGGTCCGTAATTTGTAACACTTATGTATCCGTTAGTAGGGAACACGCGCATCTTATCATCTTACAGATTTTCAGCGGATTCAGACTCAAAACTCGAATTTGTAAAGTGGCCAGAAGGCCTCCTACGACGGATGATCGTGTTTGGCCCGTTTAGCCTGGCCTTCGTTTTGGCGCCACATGAAAAAAATAGGGGCCGCTGGCTCTAGGCCAAATCCGGGAGAAAAAAACCAGTAACTAGCGCAACAGGTCCAATGTTTCAAGCGTCACGCTGGCCTCGCCCGCGCGCCAAAGAATCGCTCCTTGACCGACGTTCTTCTGCCGCAAGCTTAAAAAGGGGGGTATTTAAGTTATGGGTCCTAGACGGGGTCCAGTGGAAACCGGCCGCAAAGTGGTGTCCACTCGTTCCAATATAAAGGACTTTATAATGGTATTGCAAAAAACTTGATATTGGTCTATGGATCCCTAGCAACTTAACAGGAAGTATTTTCATAATGTTTTTGAGTAAACTAATACAACCCCCTTCCCTGAGGTGATTGAAAAAATTTTCACCAAGTCGAAATTTTATCAAAAGAACGCCATTTTTTTGTCGAAAATCGATATTTTTAGCGTAACTTTGTAAAAAAGTAATAAATTTTTTCCTGGTTCGCCCGGTGGACCTAGTAATCAAATATAAAGTGTTTTCACATTGTTTTTGGTAAATTTTACAACCATATTTAAAGTAGAAAACCTTTCAAAAAAGTTTGAAAAAGTCGAAAATTTAGTCATTGGGTCTTCCCCTGCTAATCCTAAAGGTTCTATAGGGTTTTTCGACCTAAAATTAAATTTTTGAATGAAAATGTGGGTAGTTTTTTATGCTCAGGAATAGTTGAAACAATTTAGAAACGCATGCGCTATTTAGAAAAAAATTTAGACTTGGGCCGAAAAATTTGGTTTCCCCCCGGAAGTTTCTGGAAATTTCTAAATTCCCTCCTGCGCTTCGGTTCAAGATTTCAAGTCAATCGGATTGGCGAAAATGCCAGCGTGGCCTTTTTATTAGGACAACCTTTACATGTTCGAAAGCTTTTATTTTTTTCCACCGACAGTTGCGCAAAATGTATTTTGGTGGAGTGGTTCAAAATATGCCTGACGCAAAATGGCTTTCCCCGGGGTGCCCAAATTCGTTGCTAAAATTCATGGGGGCAGTTCTTCCCATCCGTACCGCGCATTCTGAATTCAAAATATCGGGCCATATTTAGAAATACGGGAATCTTTCTGTTTTTTCTTCCTTTTCTGTTGGTTGAGGGCTTTTGTTGCATTTGCTGATATAGCAGGGTTGCTCGAATCATTGTAACCCATAAGCTCTTCCTCCACTTTAAATCCTTATCGATTCAACCGCATCAGAACTTTTGTGATTCAAAGCTTTACCTAATTCCGAATTGCTGTAGCACCGAAGATAATTTCTATTTTTGGGCTGAATCAGCTTTTTCTGCGATTTGCGACAGCCTCGTTATTCATTAGAAGAACTTAGTAAAAATGCATCCTTTTAACATGCAAAAGACTGTTTTTCGAGGAATTTATCTTTTTTTACGCATAATATTAAAGCAAATTATACATTCAGTCTTTTTGAAGAAAGATTATGAAATTTTGTATCTGAGCCTCTTTTTCAGGAAAAATTATAAAATTATTCACTTGGGCTTTAGCGTATTCACTTCACTTTTTCCATGACTACTTCCAGTTTAACTTGCTGCAAAACCAAAACTCTTTTAGGGGCAGTTTATTACGGGAGCCACGTGCTTTTTTGCAGTATGAGCTCAGAAAGCCGTAAATCGTATTAGACCTTGAGTAATATACTAAGAATAGTATAAATAGTTCAAAATTAAGGTTAATGATACTTTAATATACCATCCGGGGCTCCTTAAGCTTCTTGAGCTCCCGGCTCCCTCGGCCCTCAGCTCCAGCTATCCTAAATGTCTTTTTAGGTCAAAGATATTCTTTTAGCCCAAGCTTGTGATTTTGGGCTTGATCTCCCTGTGGCCGGCTCTTGAATCGTGGATATATACAAATTGGCTAATTTTCTCATTGTCGCGTGTGGGCGAAAGCCAGTCTAATGCCTGATCCGTTTGAAAGGGGAAAACACGATTCTTGCATTAAGTAACAGCGTGAGCAACGCTTGATCATAAAATATCTTTCGAAATTACCTTCAGCGTTCGAAAAACATTGTGTAAATGGCGTTATGAAATGCTGCTTTTTAATGCCCTCAGTTGTAACTGAAAACTTTGCGCGCTAACGTGTTCCTATTCTACTTTCTAGCATGTTGCCGTGATTGCTGCCAGGATCGCCGGCGTCGGCGTGTTCCACCCTCAGCGAGGCCGTCGAGCAACAACAAGAATGCGGGCATGCTGAAGTTGAGGTATCAGGCTTTTATATACCTACACAAAAGTTTAGGGCTAGGTCGTTCGCTCGTCGAAGTTTTCCAAGGTGTCATTCGTGCGAGTTCATGACTGCATTTCCAACAGCACCACCAAGTGCGTTTGTTTTAGCCATTTTAGCGTGATCGTTACCTTACTTTAAATCGTGATTTAGGTAGTCGTGCCGAAGAGCGTGTACAAGAACGTCCCAGTTGGTGCGGCGATTGCGGTCAACGGAAACTGCGCCAAGAGTCGCGGTGCAGAGCAAGACATGGAATTGCACGCCGAGCAGCTCAGAATTTGTGCCACTGATGAGAATGTAGGTTTGACTTTTTGAATCGTTTCTCACTGTTTTTGTGCTGTTTAGCCTGACTACGAGCCGAAATCTGCGGATACGATACGCCAAGCGGTGCATTTGAGGGCCAGACATCCGGGCTTCGCCGCCATAATGCGACTCCGCTCTAGACTGACAATGTTGACGCATACGTTTTTCGAGGTGAAAATGGCGTGCTTCATCATTCTCTTTTGTAGGAAAACGACTACGTGCATATCGACACGCCGGTGCTGACGAGCAACGATTGTGAAGGGGCCGGCGAAACGTTTACGGTGCACGGTGAAAAGCACGACTACTTTGGCGTCAACAAGAAGATGTTTTTGTCGGTGTCAAGCCAATGCACCTGGAAGCGATGACCAGGTGAGGGGTTGATATCTGCTTTTCGGTAATCCTACTTGCAGTGGAATTCCGCGAGTCTGCACGATCGGCAGCGCGTTCCGTGCCGACATCCAGCCTCACAGCCGCACACACCTCGCCGAATTTCGGATGTTAGAAGCTGAAATGGCGTTTTTGCGAAACCCTGGCGGAGGTACGCTTTTTTATTGCCTTTTCTTTTCCGGAAAGAAGCGCTGAAAATCATGTTCAGGTTTGTGAGGTTGTCGAGAAGCACATGTTGTTCGTCCGCAGGCCTCGCGGCGCTCAAAAGGCGACGTCCAATTGAACCGGTCATTTGTCAAGGAAGAATCGGAGGAGAAGTTCAGGGAGCAAAACGCCCAGCCGGCCTTGGTTAGTTTTCACTGATCTTTTAGTTTTTAAGACAATTTCTAGCAAAGTTTTGCTTCCTGAAAAATTATGCTTTTAGATATATCGTGCTCTACAGGGGAATCAAACGACGACGGCCGGGTTTGGGATTTATTGATTGACCACAGGGTTGAAAAAATAGCTTCGCTGTTTTCCAGCCCTGATGATGGTCTATACTTTGTATAGTTCTTCCCGAGTTCCGCTGAAAAAACGGGAAAAAATATCGGATTTATATAGGCAACCCCGATTCCGGAGTATTCTATTTTCTCGTAGCAAAGAGGTGTCCGAGATTTTCGCAAAAACAAATCCAATGTCGAAAATGTACAATCTCATATCTGAGCGTCATACGGAGGCCCATTGCACACCAAGATAGCGACATCTAGTTTTTTGGGGCACAGGCCTACCATTTTTATATTAATAGCGGATGTGTTTGTAAATTGGTTCCTGTCCTGCCATAAAAATTTATTTTTTAAGTCGAAAAATCGTTTTGCTTGACCCAATATGACCAAAATTCCGGCTTTTCGACGTCGCTCACAGTTTCAGATGCTTTACCTAACCCCAATTCCCTTGAGAAATGAAACACGCCGACAACATAAAGGAAAAATTAGATTAAAAGGCTTTTATGAAACTTATAGAGCTTAGGTGAAAAATTAGCGCACCCCAACGCGCCACCTGGCTAACCATGCCCCCAAACCAGCAATAATGAACTTGCACCCCCTAAATTACACAAAACCCGATATTTTTTCGCCGCTGAAGTTCATTTTTGAGGATCGATTTTGATAATTTTGGGCTCGGGGGTCGAATTGTCCTGGATCTTCGAGGTACAAATTCTAGCTCCTTCCCCTTCGTGTTGAATTCGGCCTCACACGGAGACCGCCACAAAATTATGCTATTTTTTATATATGGAAGTTTGAGATCTGATTTTTCTATATTTCGTTGTTTTTGTCGTTCGTTTTTCCATGTGAAAAAAAACAATTTCAGGTGCCAGCGCACGCCACGATGATTACAGCCTCAACTTCAGCCCTGAACGATCACAGCTATTCAAAAGAGATGGACCCCAGCGAGGTTTTTTTTAAAGTTATTTCTGCAATATCGGGGCAGGGGGCATGCTTTGGGGGCATTCCGCATTAACTTTTTTTCTGAGGATGCAATTTTTAATTTTTTTTTCTTGAACAATACAAAAATATCGAATTTTTGACCAAACATGGTCAATTTTCGATCAAGATGTTGAAGAAAAATGTTTTTGATTGTTGGTTTCACTTGAAATATATTTAGACGTCACTTTTAAACAATAGTACCTAAGTTATTAGGCATTTCTGCATGCGAAACCCTTCCCCCTCGATATTGCAAAAGTATTTGTCCTTGCAAATTGTGTCAATTCTTGCTCTAGAATCCAGAAGACGCTCAGTGTGGGCAACCGATTCCCGACCTGAAGGCAGAAATTAAAATCTTAAACGATCTAAAGGTTGGTTTTTGTATTTTAGAAAATTACGTGTTACAGAAAGCATTTGACAGCCAGCGAGTCGAAATAATCATGGTTCAATATAACTTGCCAGAGGTTGCCTATTTTTTTCTAGTTTGAAACGTTAGTTTAGAACTGCAAGATGCCGCCGATCCGCCCGAGCAAGCCCTTCGATTGCTTGGTGTGTGAAGGCGAGAAGTGGGAGCGAGCCACGGGAATCATGATGAACATTTGCTTGGGTTGTGGAGTACGTTCCTTCTTGGTTTGGCCGAAATTCAAGTATTCAGAATTTCGCGGAAACTTGGCTACCCAAATCGCTTAGTCCGATTTGCGTAGATTACCTGAGAAGCGATCGCAGAGTACAACTGGATTTTGACGACAAGTAAGTAAAAAAAATTTGACTAAATGTATTCAACTTTTTAGATGTCGAACATGCCGATTTCGACGATTGGTGGAAGGCAATTATCGAGGATGGTTCACACGGAAAAATGACTTGCTGGTTGTTTTTTTATCTTTTCCATAAGAATTTTTAGGCACTCGATAAAGACGAGCGCAAACGTTACGAGAAGATAGCGGCATTCAAGGTGCTGATCCTGAATACGCGTGAGTAAAAATTTATGAAATTGGATATTTATGTTTAGCGACTGATATTACACCGGGGAGCTATCGGTTCCTCAATGTTCGAGGCCCTGGAGAAGCAGGAAATGAAGTTGTGGTCATCGATGCGGTACGAAAGGCAATTCTCGGTTTTCATTATCCGTTTAGAAATGGAGCGTCAGGCGCTGCGCCGAAGCCAGCATCCGGCAATTTGACTTATGCCGCCTGGGTCACGAAGCATGGGCTAAGGTAAATATCTCAATCCCGCAATCACAAACCATTTTTAGCCCTATCAACTGCTTTCCGAGGGCAAAGCCGAAATTCTCATCCAAAACCAAGAGATTGGGAAGAGCGTCACCTTCAACGAAAACGGATTCAGCTACGTGCAGCTGAAAATCGGCTAAATTCCTTGGCGGAATTTTCGTTGAATGGTTTTTTCTTATATTCAGATCTTAATAATCGAACCCTCATTTGCGTTTTTGTGTCTGGACCGCTCTCATTTCCGGAAATTTCCCGGGTCTCTAATAGCTGGCGTAATTGGGGGGATTGTTAGGGTTCGCACTCTGCCTAAATCGTCAATGGTTTCCTTTTTCAAAGTACCAGCCCAATAAGCTCTAAAAGTTGAACTAGCCCTTTAACTTTCTCACGGCTTTTTGCCAATTTCGATTATGGCTAAATCCTGAATTGTATAAAATCGTTTTGCAAAAAATCGATTGTGAGCCAGTGTCCTGTGTATTTCAATAAAACTTGAGTGTCTTTTGATATAAATCTGCTCGTAGAAATGTTACAAAACATTTTATTTCACATTGACTGTTCAATTCGAAGGCCGAAAGCTGATCTGATGTCATGGACGCACGGGATCAACCGTTTACTGGAGCATGCGTACCCTCAGAAATGCTGGCGGGCTCCAATCCAATAACTAGATTAGCAGCTCAAGGGACTGTTCTTGCATGTCTTTCCTTTCTTTCGGCTCGGAATCGCTATTAAGCTCGTGACGCTCATTGAAATCACCTGGATTATTGACCTACAAATTCGGCTTGACCTTTTCATCTTTCACGCTTCAAAAATCCGTTTACCCTTCTCATTTTCAGGGTTTTATGCCGTCGCCGAGCCACGATGTACCGGACCTGGTGTTCCGTGGCTCGGAGGAGCGCCGTCGCGAGCTCGGGTTGAGCCGTCGGATGCTCGGCCTCCTCATTCTGCTCGTCGTCAACGTGTTGTGGGTGCTGTCCTCCGAACTTCTTCGGGTTTGCTCTAATTTTCAGCATTTAATCAAATTTTTCAGTATATCTTCATCGAGGAGCACTTCCGCCGCCCGTTCTTCGTGTCGTGGCTGAAGAACTGCATGCTGTCCGTCTACATCCTCCGCTACCTCCTCAAGAAGCCTGGCGAGCCGCCCACCGAGGTATGCCTCAATTTGCGTGCCCCATGCACCTCCGTTTGCTTTCAGAAGTCCTACAAAATCCTTCTCGAGGATCTGGACTTGGGTGAATCGTTGGTGGGCCTTTGTGTGGTTTTCTTTTTGCACATTTATCCTTATTAGACCGTGAATTTCATTTATTTTCAGAGCGTCGAAGGGTTCGAAACGATGACGTCTTCTGATAACGAGTCGACGCTGGAGGAGACTCGACAACGAACAATTCGATTCGCCGAGCAGAGAGAGGTGCGTTTTTGGTCGTTTCCCCCTCAAAATGTTCTTTTTTCAGGTCCGTCGAATGCCTGATCGAGAAGCGGACGCGGCTCGGCACGCGCGACGGCCCTATGATCCGACAGAGTGCACGATTTCGTGCTCATGGACGATTCAACGGCATATTCGATGGACGCTCCTCTTCTTCGCGCCAATGGTCGGTTTTGGCGGGTTTTTATTCTACCGCACCGTTTTTAGTGGCTCGTCTGCTCGTTCACCTTCCAAACGGCGCTCGCCTTCACGTCGGTGGCCGATCTGAACTTGATCTCGTCCTCTTCCTCCCTGTTCGTGCTCGTTTTTGCCGTTTGCATCCCGGTTGAGGGGCAGCGCTTCACCCTAACAAAGGTTTGCAGTTTTTTGGATTAAATGAGTTTTCAGGCGATCCTCGTGGCTCTGAACCTCTGCGGCGTGGCCCTGGTCTCCGAGTTTTCGCTCGGGTTTTGGGAGCGTTTTTCGCGCAGGTGCGTTTTTTGAACCTCTTCAGCTACATTTTCAGTTCAGATCTCTGCAGTCTGCTACGCGCTCTATCTGACCGCCTACGCCCGCTATCAATCGCTCTACGGAACGCTGGACATTGACTTGATGTTTGGTAAATTATCGCTGAGGGTTTTTCAATTCGAACAATTTCAAAATTAAATTATGATTCCTAAATTTAGGTTCAATTGGACTGCTCGCCGTCCTCGTCGGCACGCCGATGCTGTTCGTCGTCGACGCGGCCAAGTTGGAGAGCCTCTACCCGCTGCCCAATCAACTTCAAGCCGGCTCGACGCTGTTGGCCGGAGCGTTTGGTGCGTTTTCCCTGATGCTGATGTAAAATTTGTGATTTTTTTTTGGTGCACATCGGATAACGGGGGCGAAAAAATGACGGTTACGCTATAAAATTCTTCTATTACCCTTCGTATATTTTTTTGACGTTTTATCCATGCATTCGCGAAAGCCAACATCAATTTCAAAGTTTAAAATAGTGATCAACCTTATTTTTAGCCCCCCCCCTGTTATCCTATGTACACCGATTTTTAACTGGCTGTAAAATGCATTAAAATCTTTTAGGTACGATGCTGGCCGACTACCTGTGGCTGCTCGGCGCCGGGATGACGGATTCTCTATCGGCCTCCCTCTCGATGACCCTCTCGATCCCGTTCTCCTTTTTGGCGGATGCAGGTTCGATCTTGAAGTCATTCAAAAAAAAAAAAAAAAAAAAAAACCCCCCCCAATAAAAAAAAAAAAAACTGGAATAAAAAAAAAAAAACCTTCACAAAAAAAAAAAAACCTCGTTTATTAGTCGTTTTCGAGGAAATTTTTTAAATCCCGAATTCCAGGGCTTCGAGGCCGAATCCCGACGGCGATTGAGCTGATCGCGGCCTGCCCGATCACGATCTCCTTCATCGGCGCCGCGCTGTTAGAAGGGAAACGCGACACGTCGCGATTGGTGGTATGCCAATTTCGACCTTCCAAATTCCTAATTTTTTAAACGCCGAAGCAAAGGCTGGGTTTCTTCCAGAAACTGCTTCCCTCTGTGACATCTTGACCTTTTCAACCCTTTAAATTTTCAGGCTTTCCATTTTCCCAGTTCCGAGGTTACGACGTCTTGACGGATTCCCACCCACTACAAATATCTATCCATTTTCTCTTTTCAGCGCACCGACCGTGACGGCGACACCCAGGAGCTGCTCATCGACACCGACACCGACGAGGGTGCCCTGTAGCCGCCGATCCACATTTTTGATCTACATCTTGTTTTTCGCGGTTGGCATAGGTATTCCATTACATTACGGGTCCCTCATTCTATGTGCATTATCCCAACGGCTCGATATTTTTCGTGTCACCCCCAATGAGCTATGTTTCTTCCATGCCTCGTCGTGTCATAATCTGGATTGTCATTTTTTACACTCTTTTGTGATGTTTCGCCAGCTTCACGCCTGGTTTCACGGTGCTTTCGCATTATCGGGGGTTTCAAATTTTGTTAAAAAACACAAAAAAATTTTTCAAGCCGAATTTCGATTATCTTTGTCGGCGTTGAGAGAACTTTGCGCTTTAGATGTGGTTAAATCTACTAAAAACGTGATAAAAACAGTTAAAGGTCCGTTACTAGGCATCTCTGGACTAATCTGAAAGAATTAGCGCCCCCCCCCCCCGATAATGCGCAAGCACCTGCTTCTCATGTAAGCAAAATTGGGTTGTTTTCTAATAAGTTGCTCGCCCTCCTCGAAATCTCAATCAATGATCACAATTTCCTCACTAACTAATCGTTAATTAATTTAATTATAGGCTTGGTTCCCCTGTTCCCCGGGTTCACTAATTAATGGGCATGCTTTTTGTATACTAGCATTTCCGCCCTATTCCCTCCCTGTATCCTTCCTTCGCACCCCCATTTCCCGCCTTGGTGATCTACTAGTTGACCGGTCTGTGATAAACGCGCTGCTATCCAGTCATATATACATTTTTCTCATGTTTTTATAAATATCTTTGACGAATTGCCACATCGAATGATGAATTTTTTGCCCTTAAGATTTCTTCAGATCCGCAGCGCGTGCTTCAGGAATCAGGTCGTCTAGCCTTCGGTGGCCTGCTCCAGATGACAGTTTTATCCTTAAGGCCGGCGCAAGTTTCATATTAAGCCCGCCGCTATGGCGTCGGCCACTGGCTTCGTCATTTAGCCTGCCACATCAGCTTCAACGACGGGCTTCGCCTTCCGGCCAGCCGGACAAGATTCAGTCGTGGCTTCATCATGAAGCCTTCCATCCAGCTCTGCGGAGTCAGCTTCGTCGTTAAACCTGCGACACAAGCTCAGCGACCAGCTTCTTCGTTATTCCTGGGCGCAAGCCTGAGAAACTAGCTTGATCCCAAGCCTGTGACACGCGCCTGAAAAACTTTTTTCTTAGCAACAAATTTTTTAAATATAGAAACGGCAGTGTTTTTAAACTGTTCTTTTACTATTCTGAAGTGTAAAAACTTTACTTTTTATTAAACATTAAAAAATATAAATTTCTCGACCAGAAATGGCCATTGTTGACCAAAATTTCGACTTTTGAAAAATTGTTTGAAGGTTTTGGACAGTTTTTCTAGTTAAAATATGGTTTTTTTTTGGTAAAATTGTCATAACAACATTCAGCGGAACCTAAAATCAACCGGGCGCCCCCGGATTTTATTTGCACATCCACCCGCCCGGGGTTTATTGGTTTTGGATGTCGCGGGCAGGGGGGGAGCTATTTTTTACTGCTCGCCAAGGTCGCGTGGCCAAAATTGATGGGCGAAAAGTTTCGGGTTTGTTGTTACATTTTGTCATTTGTTTGAAGAGTTTTGATCTATCTAGCTGGGCAGGCTAGCAGAGATTCTTCAGGAAATGGCAGGCTAGCAGAGATTCTTTGGGAAAGGTTAGGCTAACAGAGATTATTTAGGAAAAGCACGCTAGATTATTTGGGAAATGGCAGGCTAGCAGAGATTCTTTGGGAAATGGTAAGCTGGCAAAGATCATTGGCCGATTTTTGCGACCTTCCCATTTATAGCCAAAAAATGGCACTTTTTTGCAGGGCCGCCGCATTAAATTCGTCGTGCCGCGGCGAAAGCGATTGTCCTTGGTGCGGGAGTGTTGCTGATATGGTTATCGCGAGACAAGACGGAAAACCGGAGGAAAACAGCAACCTGTCGCCTCCTCGCCCAAACAATTGATCTACGCGCTCCAGAAGTTTTGTGCTGTGCGGATTATTTGGATAGCCGAGGGGCAGAAATGTTTCGGTGAGTTGATTGTTCTGGAAAAATGGTTATATCTCTCTCTTCTCTCTCTCTCTCTCTCTCTCTCTCTCTCTCTCTCTCTCGCCTTTCGGTCAGCTATTCCCATTCACCGGAATTGTTATTCCTCCAGATTACTTGGCGACCCTCCTCCGGGTCCGTTGAGCCGGCTAATCCCGGATGAAAGCCCGGGATTTTTGCACCTTTCCTACCGTAGATTCGTCACAGGATTGCAACGTTGCGAATATCATAGATTTACCAGTTGTTTTTTAAAGAATCACTGCTAGCCTACCCTTTCCTAAGGAATCTCTGCTAGCTTGCCCTTCCGAAAGAACCTGTGAAAATTCGCCCGATCCCAGCTACTGCTATGTACATCCTCATTCACGCCCAAAATCCCCAATTTAGCAACCCGGGCGCCTCCACGAGCCTGGCAATTTTTTTGCCCCACCCCCCATTACACGTCTGCGCCTCTTCTGATTCTTTCTTGTCGCCTGGATACGGTGCCTTCTACTCGAGTTTTGGCCAAATCCCCGGCCCCCTCCCCATCCTTGGCCCCCATTCCGACTTTTCCCCTGGACGTCATCGCCGGAATTTGCTGCCCATCGTCATCGCGCCGCCATGAGAAAGTTGGTTTTAATAAGTTTTCTATAGAAAACGGCGGGGTTTCTGGAAAAGCGGCTAGCAGAGATTATTTTGAAATGGCAGACTAGCAGAGATCCTTTAAGAAAGGGCAGGCAAGCAGAGCTTCTTTAGGAAAACGGCAGGCTGGCAGAAATTCTTAGAGAAGGGGCAGGCTAGCAGAGATTCTTTCAAAAAGCAGCATAGCATAGATTCCTTAGAAAAACCCAGACCAACAGATTTGTTTTGGACAAAACTAGCGCGATTTCCAACAAAGTCCTGACATTGAGCCCTTTCGAACCGTTTAAAGCTCGCTCTAACTTCTGTGCTTTCCCCCACCCCGTTTCCGGAATTCATCCCAACCGCACAACGCCCGGCCAGCTGACCCCGATCACATTGTGTGCCCACTCATCCCGCCTTGTTGTCGGCCCTTTTCGACATTTTTTTGGCTTCCGCCCAGGGTCACAAGCGGTGTTGCCTGGAACGTGCCCTCGAGGCACGTAGCCAGCCAACTTGGCCCCGGCCAGACACCCGCCTTGTTTTGCCGAGGCTTTTTTGACGGCTGGCAGGAGGCCAGCGATCAGCCGCGGAGAGGAGAGAAAGAAAGCAAAGATGAAAAGCACCTTTTCAGTGCTTAAAGAAGCTCTGCTAGCATGCTTGAGGGATAAACGGTACTATCTCTCTATCACGCTCTCTCTTTCTCTGTCTCTCTCTCTTTCTCCCTCTCTCCTCTCTCTCTCTAGCTCAAAGCCTGATCAACGATCGCTGCTGGCTTGCCTTGGCCCTATCGGAAATCTTTAATGGTATAGGCTCCCCTGCCATGGTTTCTTAGCCTAAGCTTAAGCCAAGCCTAAGCCCAAGCCTAAGCCTAAGTGTAAGTGCTAGCCTAAGCCTAGCCCAAGCCAAGCCTAGCCAAACCCTAAGCCTACGCCAAGGTTAGGTTTAAGCCTAAGCCTAAGCCCAAGCCTAAGCCTAAGCCTAAGCCTAAGCCTGCCTGCCCGCCCTGCCCAAGCCTAGCCTAAGCCTAAGCCTAAGCTAAGCCTAAGCCTAAGCCTAAGCCCAAGCCTAAGCCTAAGCCTAAGCCTAAGCCTAAGCCTAAGCCTAAGCCTAAGCCTAAGCCTAAGCCTAAGCCTAAGCCTAAGCCTAAGCCTAAGCCTAAGCATAAGCCTAAGCCTAAACACAACCTCCACCTACCGTAGCCAATTCCTCAAAGCCGTCTGCCAGCCTGCCCTGTTTTTAGAGCTGTTCGGGGGGTTGGCTGAAGGCCACCCCGATCAGCCGCGAAAACAATCGATTCCCCTTCGGGAAATCCATCAAAAAAGATAGGGGCGGCCGACTCCGAGACAATCCGCCAACGGACGCACCCAGGAAATTGATAGGAAATAGCGGAAAATAGCTTTTGAGTGCCGCTTTTTATACTTATTTTCGCTCATTTTTCTTTTGATTTCTTTCATTTTCATAGCATCTTTGAAGGCACTGAAAGTTGCCAGCTAGGGGAGATTCTCTTAGGAAATGGCAGCTAGCAGAGATTCTTCAGGAACTGGCAGGCTAGCAGAAATTTTTCAGGAAATGACATAGATTCTTGGCTTCCCAGCGCCTTTAATCCAGAATCAAGCGCTCCCTACGTATCAGCATTGTTTGCTTGCATGTTTCGTTCCGAGACAAATCGATTCCAGATGGGTGGAGAGAGAGAGAGCGAGAGAAATGGCAAGTTTGCCGCTCCGAAATGCCACTCCTCCCTGTCTCCTCGACCTCAAAAAAGGGCGCTCTGTTTGTCGAATACACGCGCGACACTGGACCATCAAATGTGGGGACAAAAGAGAGAGAGAGAGAGAGAGAGAGAGAGAGAGAGAGAGAGAGAGATAGTCTCACACTGTCAAGCGATTTGCCCAGGGTCGCTGCCCTGAATCATGGCACACATACACGGGAGTTTCGATTTTCATAACTTTTGGGATCAATAGGTGTAAGATTGATAAAAGATCTCTGCTAGCCTGCCCTTTCCTAAATAAGCTCTGCTAGTCTGCCCCGCCTCTGCGTCTCAAGAACCTCTGCTAGCTCCTTTGCCAGGGTCATTTCATTCAGCCCGGGCCCCGGGAATCCCTAAGGATCTCTGCCAGCCTGCCCACTTGCAGTCAATCTTCAATAAAACTCTCACCAACTTCCTCGCTGGGTGGTTTCCCCAAGGAATCTCTGCCTGTTTGCCCTCACCGCACCGATTTTTCTGCCATTTTTCTGTGTCGAGTCTGGCCATTTTTTCCAATTATAACCCCCGAAATGGGGCGCAAAAAGGCGTGGTGATTCACGGCTTGGGAAACGGGAAAAACTTTCTGGCCCCCTTCACACAGCCGGTTTCAATTTCCTTTAAGAAAAGCGGCGAGAGAGAGAGAGAGAGAGAGGGAGAGAAGGCAAGGAGAGCGAGACAGAAACCGAACCTCCGAAAAACCGCCCAAAAACGCAGCGCAGGCCCCTGTCAAAGGGCGTATATTGGGCCTTTCGGCTTTATCAACACCGGAGATAAGCCGGTAACTGATTTCATCGATTTTCCGCTACGCTCACCTCGATTCCACACCAAAAATGGGTTGCTGGTTGAGCCGTAAGAAGCGTCGACGCTTATCTAGGTGGTTTTTCGAGTTGTTACAGCTTATTTGGTCAAGAATCTCTGCTAGCCTGGCCTTTTCGAATGAATATTTGCGAGGTCGCTTTTTCCTCAAGAATCCTTGCTAGCCCGCTTCCTCAAGCATCTCTGCTAGCTGACCTTTCCTTAAAAATCTCTGCTAGCCGTCCCTTATCGGGGGCCTTTTTTCATTGTTGCCCGCCCGGTTGACCGCTGGCCAGGCGTCGAAATCGCTGTTCATAAACGGTTTTGGATTTCGTTTTGGATGAATAGAATCGGCATTCTGTGAATCGGCATTATCAGCTTATACCAGTAGCTGGGTCCCAGGGCTATCGATTGGTGGCCTCAAAAATATTTTGGGGACTTTCCGGCTGAGGGTATAGTAAACCCTTACCCCAATTTCTTTCAAAATATCAGAAAAATTATGCTTATGCTTGGGCATGGCTTAAGCATAAGAAATTTGGAAGTAATTAACCGCAAACTTGGGTAATGGAACCGGGCGCCGCCGAAGTTTCCCCAATCGCCCACCACCGGCCCACTGTCCAACCCTCTCCACCTCAATTCGTCGGTCGGTTCACCCCAACCTTCTGACAAATGGGTGTCAGGGCTCCCCTTAATGCCTGAAAATGGGTGGATGGCTCCCCTTAATGCCTAGAAAAGCTTCGGCTTCTGAACTGCTTGAAAAGCTTCGGCTTTGCAGTAAATACTGGCTTGGCTTACGTGTTCTACGTAGTCCAAATGCCTAAGCAACCGGTTGGTAAGGCTGCAGCCACGGGCGCGGCACTTACGAAAAAGCCTGGCCCATACACGTGGTAGCCAAAAAAAAAGCAACATTCCCTCCCTCCCTCTCCCCCTCTCTCTCCCCCCCTCTCCCCCCCCCCCCCCATCCCCACAATGCTTTACCCCCGTCCCCCGCCCCCTCCCCCAAACCCCAAAAACGGCCCTGACACCCAGAGCCCTAGCACAGGAAGGGTAGGGGTAAGCTTAGCAGAGATCATTTACGAAAACCCTAATCATCACAGGCAGGCTAGCAGCGACACTTTGCAAAAGCTGATCCCTGGCAGAGATCATTGAGGGAAGGGGCAAGAGACAAGTGCTAGTAACCCAAGGGTGATCCGCGCGTAACGTGGAACTACGGTTTCTTTGGGAAAAATAAAGCTAAGCCTCAGATCTGGCGGCTTCGCCATGGGGAAGTTGGATAATGTTTTTGGGGAGCCGGTTTGTATTTCTTATGTAAAACCCAAATTTTGTAAATATTTATAAATCCTCCATTTAAACCCATCATATTTTTCTTCTAATTAACCCAGTGTTTTCGGTTCGATTTTTAAGGATTTTATTTTATATAAAACAAAATGTAATCGGCATTCTGTAAATCGGCATTATTTAGATAAATCCTCCATTTAAACCCATCCAGCTAGTTTTCCACTCTAATTAAGCCCAGCTGTTTTTCCGGTTGATCGCCGCATGCGATTTTGAATCCCTTCCGGGCCAGTTATTTTTCCCGGCTTCATCTCCAGCCCTAAAGTGCACCCCTGCAAGCCCGAAACGGGGGCGTGGCCTACGTCGTGCCCCCCAGCTACGCGTCAACAACAAACAACAGCCATGTGCCCCGGGTTGTCCTATTCAGTGTGTCTATTCTGCCAGACACGAAACCCCCTAACACTACGCAACCATCCTATGAACACGCGGAAATTTGGCGGAAACTTGTAATTCTGTACTAATCCGTGATGACGACCAGTGTATTCTTCAATTTCGAGCAGTTGCCCCAGCCGAGTTATCATTGTTGGAGGTGGGAAACCGATCGGCAAAGAATCTCTGCAAGCTTGCCTAGTCGGTCGTTGAGAATTCTCTAAGAATCTCCTGCTAGCCTGCCCCCGAGGTTCTACATTTTACGCAAAGAATCTCTGCTAGCTAGCCTATTTTTCATTTCTGGGCATCGTCTCCGGAAAGAATCTCTCCTAGCTCGCCTTGTCTGACTTTCCCTTTCCTCATAAATCGCTGCTAACTTGCTTAGGGTCGCCTTGGATTTCCTTAAGAATCTTTGCTAGCCTGCCGACCCAGATCTGTGCTTTCCGCAAAGAATCTTTGCTAGCCTGCCTGGCTTCCGCTCGCAAATTCCCTAAGAATCTTTGCTACCTTGCCAAGCTCGCCCTTCGAGATCTCCGAAAGGATCTCTGGCCACCATTTGACCAAGGAACGCTATTTTCCTCAAGAACCTTTGCTAGCCCGCTCTCTCCTTAAGTATCTCTGCTAGCTGCCGCAAATTTTTAATCTAACGGCCCGCCCGCTGAGCAAATATTTTGGCCCTCCGCCTGACTCTGTTTTTAGCTAATTCTTTTTGCGTCATGGGTACGTATCGGGGCGGAACTTTTTTTTGTGGTCCTTGTGGGTTGTGACTGGGGAAAAATTGTGCAATTTTGGGGTGTTTTGTGGGGGTGTTGCGAAACTAAAGCCGGAAGTTATGTTCCTTAAGAATGGCTGCTAGCCGCCTTTTCCTTAAGAATCTCCGCAACCTGCCTCTTCCTAAAGAATCTCTGCTAGCCTATCTTTCCTAAAGAATCTCTGCATAGCCTGCTCTTTCCTAAGGAATTTCTGCTCCCGAGTATTATCGACTTCCCAAGTACTGTATCTTCTGGTGGAGGGCGCTTTTCTGAAAGTACAGCACGCGACAGGACTTAATTCCCGTGATGGCAATCCGGATGGGGTGGAATTCTCGAGAATAGGCTCCGGGCAGTTGACCTTTCGGGCACCCCGGGATTATGAACCGGTTTTGGTTTGGCTATTTTCCAGCCGGGACCCCGGCCCGGGGAAGCGGGTCAACAAAATGGCCAGGGCCCTGAAGACCAAAAAAGGATGGACAGGCTGCTTCCTTTAGCAAGGAAAGGATCTTTAAAGGGATCGTGACGGGAAAAATTTTTCAAAGAGTGTCTCTGCTAGCTTCTTGCGCTTGGATTCCACAATTACCGTCCCAAATGATAGCTTGCTAAGTGCCGATCCAATTCTTCAAGGATCTCTACTAGCTTCCCGTGATTCCTAAACGTTGGCTATTAGCCTTTTTCGGATCCCCAAATAATCTCTGCTAGCCTCCCGCTGCAAATCCTCAAGAATTTCTGCTAGCTTGCCTCTCGATTCCCAAATCATGCTCTGCTAGCCCGCCTCGGATCTTTAAATCAACTCTGCGAGCCTACCGTTCTCAGTACTAACTTGAATTCCTGCTGGCCTGCTACCACAAATCCTCAAACTTCTCTGCTAGCCTGCCTCTCGATTCCAAAAAGGCCTCTGCTATTCCGCCTCTGCTCCTCAAATTATCTCGGCTAGCCTGCCATTGCAAATCCTAAGGAAAATTTGCTAGCCTACTTCCTAAAGAAACGCTGCTATCCTGCGTAGTCATTCTCAAATCATCTCTGCTAGCCTTCCCTGAAATTCCCTCAAATTCCCAAACGATCTCTGCTAGCTGCCATCTTCGCCCCTCCAATTATGCACTTTTGTACCCCCATGTAATTCTAAGAGGGGAAGCCCCAAAAAAATGAGACGCTGCTAAGGACTGGCGCTCTTTTTCGTGTTTTCCCCCCATTTCCTGGGCCCTCACCCTCTGGGTCTCAACACGCGAATTTGGGCCCTAAGCCGGGCCCCTTTCTCTCGGTTCTCAATGTTCTGTCCGCTCTCTAGCCCATGCCTTGCAACCGGGCCCTTTTGCTCATCGGGCCAACATGGGCCAATGAAGGCCAAAAAGCCGAATCGCGCATTTTTGCACTTTCCTACAAAATCTTTGCAAGCTTGCCTTTCTTGAAGAAAAACCGCTAGCCTGCCCTTTCCTAAAGAATCTCTGCTAAACTGCCGTTTCTAATCTCACCAGCCTGCCCTTTCCTAAAGGATCTCCGCTAGCTGCGCGCACCAGAAATATTTTTATCGTTTCCTGAAAAATCTTTTCTTGCCTAGCCTTTTCCCAAATAATTCCTGCTAGCTCGCCCTTTCCCAAAGAATCTCTGCTAGCCTGCCTGCCTTGATCTAATTTATCACCTATTTTCGGCCCTCGCTTCCGCCCTCCAGCTGGTCGACGGTCTCCTAGGCTATTTGATTAATTTGTTCAGGCCCTAGCAATTTGTGGGCCCTCCCAAAGTGGCCCAAGGCCCAGTTTTGAGACATTTTTGCAAGGAGCTGCACATGTTTTTGAGATTCTTTAGGAAGTGGCAGGCCAGCAGAGATTCTAGAAAGAGGCTAGCAGAGATTCTTTACGCCCTCCCCATGATTTTTGACCTTGCCACAATTCAATCCAAGCGGCCCCCAGCGCCCAGACACGACGTAAACAAGCCCGTTTTTTTGGCAGCCACCCCCGCCGGTGGGGGCCAAAATGTTTACCACAAAAGTGGGGTTGCACTTGGCGGCGTGACGAACAGCAGCAAAGAACCGGGGAAAAATGGTGTTATGTTTGGTTTTATTTCTTAAGAATCTCTACTATCATGTCATTTCCTAAAGAATCTTTGCTAGCTTGCCCTTTCCTAGTGGCTGTCATCACCAAACCCGTGCATCCAAATTAGGCTCGGCCCCAAATCTTCTCCAGACCCCGGCCGGCCACTTTTCCCGCGTTCTTTATATTCTTGTTAATGGGGTGTGGGAGGAATGGGAAAAAAAGAATCCTGCGCCCCTCGAGACATTACACCTCGATCGTGTGTCCAAGCAGAGATTCTTTGGGAAGGGCAGGCTTTCCGAGATTATTCAGGATTTTTTGGGTCTGTGAATCTTTAGGAGTCCAGTACGCAGCGGTATAGTGGAAAAATTGAAAGTAAAAAGTAAAGTAAAAAAATCGTTGCATGTCGCCTAGGGAGCAAGAACCATAGTCAAGCTCAAGCCCTAAGCAGATCCTAAGCTAAGGCTTAAGCCTAAGTCTAAGCCCAAGCCTAGACTAGAGGCTGAGCCAGTCCTAAGCCTAAGACAAAGCCTAAGCCCTAAGCCTAAGCCTAAGCCTAAGCCTAAGCCTAAGCCTGAGCCTAAGCCTAAGCCTAAGCCTAAGCCTAAGCCTAGGCCTAAGCCTAAGCCTAAGCCTAAGCCTAAGCCTAAGCCTAAGCCTATTCCTAGTCTAAGCCTAAGCCTAAGCCTAAGCCTAAGCCTAAGCCTAAGCCTACGCCTAAGCCTAAGCCTAAACCTAAGCCTAAGCCTAAGCCTAAGCCTAAGCCTAAGCCTAAGTGTAAGCCTAAGCCTCAGCTCGTCCCTACTAACCGCTCTTTGCTCGCCCTCGCCAGACTTTTTTGCCCAAAAACGTGGCCCGATTTCCGCTCGATTAGGTTTGGCCCCCCGGGGCGCCAAACCACGGTTCCGCAAAAATTCTGAGCACCAGAATCCTATTAGCGCAGATCTACCGGGCGGCATTTGGCACGTTTCCAAGTTATCGGACTATTAAACCTTGACAAGTCCTCCCGTTTATGCCCCCTTTTTTCAGCTTCGGGACGAGCAGCAGCCAGTACGAGTACCCGACGCCGCCGAGCTCCAATGAGCAGCACGCTGAGATGAACAGGTGGGTGGACAGGGAGTCTTGCGGCAGGCTAGCAAAGATTTGTTGGGAAAGAGCCGGCTTAGTGTCTATTTTCCAGCAGTCGTCCAAACTCCAACCTCCGCAAGAACAGCATGGACCTGCCCGACGAGGAGAAGGTGGACATGAGCAGCTTCGCCCTGCTGCGGGTCCTGGGCAAGGGCGGTGGGTTTTTGGGAGAGAGAGAGAGAGAGGGAAAGAGAGAGAGAGAGCGAGAGCGAGAGCGAGTGCAGGTGTTCCGTGTAAACACCTCTGTTTCAGCCTACGGAAAAGTCTACTTGGTCCGCAAGGTCGGCGGCAAGGATCACGGCACCATCTACGCGATGAAGGTAAAAAAACAAATTTAAGGTAATTTTCAAGTTTTCAGGTGCTCCGGAAAACGCGGGTAATCTCGAAGCCGAAAACCCTCGAGCACACGATGGCCGAGCGGCAGGTGCTGGAGAAGCTCAGAGGGGTCCCGTTTCTCGTCAACCTCTTCTATGCCTTCCAGACCGACACTAAATTACATATCGTAATGGGTGAGTGCTCGGTGAAGAATCTCTGCTAGCATGCCTTTCCTAAAAAATCTCTGCTAGTTACATTTGCTTTAAACGATTTTTTAGAATACGTCCGTGGTGGCGAGCTATTCACCCACCTCTGCAGTCGAGGGCACTTTGACGTCCCGGCCGCGCGGGTCATCGTCGCCGAGTTGATCGTGGCCATTGATAATTTGCATAAAGTGGGTTTTTCACTTTTAAAGGCCCATTGAAGGCAAAAACTAGCCACGCCTCTTCGATTTTTGGCTACTTTTGGGATTTTTGGTCGTTTGGGTAATTCCAAAAGGCATAGAGCCTATGGATTTGCCTTCCGAGTCCCTTTAAAGGTCAAACTTTTCCAGAAAAACATTATCTACCGGGACCTGAAGCTGGAGAACATCTTGCTCGATGAGGAGGGGCACGTGAAGCTGACAGACTTCGGCCTCAGCAAGCTGCTAATCCCGGAAGAGGGTGGGCAGGCTAGCAGAGATGCTTTGGGAAGGGCAGGCTGGCAGGGATTCTTCAGGAAAAGATTTTTCAGTTAATGAGGGCAAATTCGTACTGCGGAACCATCGAGTACATGTCGCCGGAAGTGATCAACCGACCGGAGGGCGGATATACGGATGTGGTGGATTGGTGGAGTCTGGGGGTAGGTTGCAGAGATTCTTTGGGAAAGGGTAGAGCAGGCTAGCAGAGATTCTTTAGGAAAGGCAGGCTTGCAGAGATTCTTGTGGATAAAACGAAATCGCATATTTTAGGTCATCACCTTCGAGCTCCTCACCGGCTGCTCCCCCTTTACCGTTGATGGAGGCGGCAATTCGAGCAAAGACATTGCAAAGTGAGCATCTTTGACGTTTTAAAGGACCGTTGAAGGCCAATCCATAGCCTCTGCACCCTTGGCAATCACCAACTGATCCCCTTTTCGCGTTTGGGACGTACCAGCTGTCCACGAGCCATTTTTTCGATTTACAAGGAACAGTTCTGTAGTTGGGGTTGGCTAGATGCAAAAAATTAAATGGGCGGGGCTTGAGCTGCCTTCAATAGCCCTTTAAAATCAAAATTTCAGACGAATCCTGACGAAAAAGGTGCCGTTCCCGAAAAATATGGACAACGACGCGCGGAGCTTCATCGGGGCCCTGCTGGATAAGCAGCTCGAGAAGCGGCTTGGCTTTAATGTGAGTCCTAGAATTCGTATAGGGCAGGCTAGCAGAAATCATTAGGGAGACCATAGGCAGGCTAGCAGAGCCATTTGATAAGCTCCCATTCCAAAATCACTCCTGCAGGGCGTCCACGAGCTGAAGGAGCACCCCTTTCCTCAAGTCGATCGACTGGGACCAGGCGGAGCGGCACGAGCTGAAGCCGGCCATCGTGCCGAACGTCGTCGACGAGATGGACACCACCTACTTTGCCCAAGAGTTCACCAACCAGCCGCCGCTCTACTCGCCCGCCGACGCGCCCATCAACTCGAACCAGTTGTTTAGGGTGAGCTTTTAGATTGCGAACGCCAAAAAAAAAAAAAAAAAACCCAAACCAAAAAAAAAAAAATAAGCCTAAGCCTAAGCCTAAATCCTAAGCCTAAGCTTACGCCTCTTAAGCCTAAGCACAAAGCCTAAGCCTAAGCCTGCGTCTAAGCCTAAGGCTAAGCCTAAGCCTAAGCCTAAGCCTAAGCTTAAGCCTAAAGCTAAGCCTAAGCCATTTTTCCAGGGCTACTCCTACATCTCGCCGTCGGTGATGTTCGCCAACAACAACGTCATCGGGGAGGAGCTGATGGAGGAGGACGTCCAGGTGGGCAAGCTGGCAGAGATTCTTTACAAAAGGGCAGACTAGCGGAGATCTTTGACGTAATCATTACAATATCCGCTTTCAGGACCTCCTCAAGAATTCCCCCTTCTTCAACAAGTACAAGCTCGACACCACCGACCAGGGCTTCCTCGGCAAGGGCTCCTTTTCGGTGTGCCGGAGATGCACACGGAACTCTGACGGTGCTGTGTTTGCCGTCAAGATCATCTCCCAGAAGTTTGCCTCCCAGGCACAGCGAGAAGCCGCGATTCTGCAGATGGTTAGAGGTGAGTGAGCTAACAGGGATTTTCGAGGAAGGGCTATCCGAGATTTTTTAGGAATTTACTCAAATATAATTTATTCAGGGCATGTAAACATTGTCCACATGGAGGAGATGCTCTCGGATTCACTGCACTTCTACATCATCATGGAGCTGCTGGCCGGCCAGGAGTTGTTGATGAGGTAGGTTTTTCGCTGAACATCACAGCCATACTTTACAAAATTAGTTATATTTGTCTCTATTTAATTAAAATCCATATAAAACAAAAAATTCAGAATACGACGCCTTCAACAATTCACCGAGTGCGAAGCGTCCGGCATCATGAAGCAGCTCGTCATCGCCGTCTCGTTTTTGCACTCCAAGCGGATCGTGCACAGGGATTTGAAGCCGGAGGTTCGTTGTCTAAGCCTAAGCCTAAGCCTAAGCCTATGCCTAAGCCTAAGCCTAAGCCTAAGCCCAAGCCTAAGCAGTCTTAGCCTAAGCCCAAGCCTAAGCCCAAGCTAAGCCTAACTAAACTAAAGCCCAAGCCGAAGCCTAAGACTGAACTCACGCAGCTAATTCTTTGAAGCTTGGTGGCTCGTTCTCAACCGCCCGAACTGTCACTCCCCTTTAAACCCTCAATTTTCAGAACATCCTCTTCGAAAGCGACGACCCCGAGGCGAAGCTTCGACTTGTCGACTTCGGCTTTGCCCGCCTGCTGCCAAATTCGATCGAGCAGCAGCTGAAGTGCGTTTTGTAGCCAGTAGCCTACCGTAGTCCCTGCAGACTACAAGCTACAATTCCCCGGAGTTTCGAGTTTTCCGCTGTCCCCATTTTTTATTTTGCCCTTTCTCGTGATGTGCATTTCCAAAAGGGTTTCCGAAAATCTCCCAAAAACCGGAAAACTGCCGTACCCCCCTATCGTATCCATCATATAACGACGATTTTCGCTTTAGAACGCAACCGCTTCGAAAGCTGTACGTAATCCGCTCCTTGTTCTTCTACCACCTCTTCCTTTTCTTCGGCTTTAACCATGGGCTTGCTCTACTACTTTACGGCGTTTTAAAGGGATCGTGAAGTCACGGGCAGGCTAGCAGCGATTACTTGGGATATGACTTCACGGTCCCTTTAAAACCGGTGTGGAATTTCCGTCTCCTTTTTATGGTGTTCTCGGCATAAGCCTAGGCTTAGGCATCGGCTTAGGCTTGGCTTAGGCTGGGCTTAGGCTTAGGCTTAGGCATTAGGCTTGGCTTAGGGCTTGGCTTAGACTTGGCTTGGCTTGGCTTAGGCTTGGCTTAGGCATGGCTTTAGCTTGGCTTAAGTTTACGCTTAAGCTTAGGCTTCGGCTTAGGCTTCGCACGGCTCTCACTCACCTCAACCCGTCTCATTTGCTTGAAATCCCTCCTTTTCCTCATTTGCATGCCATCCGCTTGAGAATGCGCCCGTCTATCGGCATTTTGATGTGCTATAGGTGGAAAAAAGAAAAAGAAAATTTTCCGAGTTTTTCACAGCCTTTTTCCACCCCTGGAAGCAGCCCGTTAGACTAGAGAAACATGTCCGAGCCCCAAAAGAAAAAATCACGCAAATTTACGCCGTTTCCAGGACCCCGTGCTACTCGCTACAGTACGCGGCGCCGGAGGTGCTTGACATTGGCGACTCGCTGCCCGAGTACAACGAGCAGTGCGACCTCTGGTCACTTGGCGTCATTTTGGTGCGTGATTTGGTGTCGATTGGAGCGTACAGTACCTTAAAAATCGTTTTATCGTCGATGATCCAGATTTTTTATAGCATTTTCCGTTTTAAAGGAACATGGAAGCCTAAAGAAGTTGTCTAATACCTTTTTAGTTCACAATGCTGTCCGGGCAGGTGCCGTTCCGGGCCCGGTCCAAAACCGAGTCGGCCACCGACATCATGGAGCGCATTCGAGCGGCGTCATTTTCGTTCGAGTCGGAATCGTGGAAAAGTGTTAGCTCGGAGGCGAAGGAGCTGATCACTGGTAAGTGCGCGGGGCAGGCTAGCACAGATTCTTTAGGAAAGGGCAGGCTAGCAGAGGTTCTTTAGGAAAGAACAAGCTGAGCTAACTTTTTTCCAGGCCTCCTCACCGTTGATCCGAAAAAGCGGCTGACGATGGACAAACTGATCCGACACCCTTGGCTCAACGCCAACTCTATCAACACCCCGCTACAAACCCCATCCATTTTGCCCTCACATGCAGGTGAGAGAGAGAGAGTGACAAAGAGAGAGAACAGAGAGAGAGAGAGAGAGAGAGAGAGAGAGAGAGAAGAGAGAGAGATAGACAACGATAAAGTACCCTTTCCCTTCCAGACCAATCCTTCAACGAGATGCTCCAGGCCTTCCTGTCAGCAAACCGGGACGGATTTCACCTACTCGGTGAGTTTTTCCCTCTTCCTAAAGAATCGCTGCTAGCCTGCCCGTTCCCAATGATCCCTGCTAGCCTGCCCGCTTAATTCCACCTTTCAGACGTCGCCGCGGCCCCGCTTCTGAAGCGACGCCTGGGGCAGAAACGCCAGAGTGGCGACGGGCCGACAGCAGGTAAATTTCGTCAAATCCTCCTGTAGCCACGCCACCGTACGCATGGACGGGTGTTTGCAGTGTAAGACGTACTCTCTAGTTTGAATGGCTCTAAGGGTCCATTGAAGGCAAATCTTAGCACCAAGTCAAACCCAGCTACCGTATATCCTGCAGATAGTCAGCCCGGCACGCCCTTGTCGTCTGTCAGCGAGGCCGGAGAGTAGGGCGCGCCTCTATTTAAGCCTGAGCTTAAGCCTAAGCCTAAGCCTAAGCCTAAGCCTAAGCCCAAGCCCAAGCCTAAGCTGAAGCCTAAGCCTAAGCCTAAGCCTTTCCTATCTCGTGCGCTTTCTCAGTTCCGTTCCATTCCTCTTCTGTATGCATCTACACTCGGCTTTTTGCAGCAACTATTTCCGTGTCACCCTAAGTTTTCGCACCCCCATAATACCGTAGTGGAACGCGCCCTAATTTGCTTATTTCCAGGCTCGGCTAAGAGGCAGCCGATTTTTGAGCCGGTGCCCGAGGGTGAGGAGTCGAGCTCGGTCGGCCGGCCGACGACGCTCGGGCTGGCCAGCCCGGATGCACTGCTTGCTTACAGGTAGTTGGAGAGAGAGAGAGAGAGAACGAGCGAGATAGAGAAAGAGTGAGAGAGAGAAAGAGAAAGAGAAAATTCCAGGCAGGCTAGCAGATACCATTCACGAGGCGGTCTAACAAAAATAATTCGAGGAAATCAGAGCAAACTAGCAGAGATCATGTGAAATTTGGGGCAAGCCAGCCGAGACCATTTAGGATAGGGCAGGCTGGCAAAGACCATTGCGGAAAACTAACCCGATTTTTGCAGAGATCCCCTCCCCGGCACCCTTCGCGAGACCCGCGATTCCAACGAGTCGTAATTTGCCGTAGCGTGTAGCCGTAGCCAATCTACCGTATCATCCAAAGTATATATCAACCGTTTGTGATTCCGCCTCGTCTTTTGTCGACAACAAATACATGTATAGGGCATTTTTGCGTGTTTTTTGTTTTTATATTTCTTACATATCTCTCTTATGTTTGAAGAAATGTGTATATTAGTTAAAATCCTCTCGTCAAAGTGCTCATTTTTGGTTGATTATAGTGGAAATAGGCAAATTGTGGAATTGCTAGTGTTTTAAAAACCTATAATCGTGCCTAGGCGTAAGTTAAGCCAAGGAAAAGTCGAAGCAAAGCCCGAGCTAAGTCTAAGGCTAAGCCTAAGCCTAAGCTAAGCCCAAGCTAAGCCTAAGCTAATCCTAAGCCAAAGTCAGAAGCAAAGCAAAAAAAAAACTAAGCCTAAGCCCAAGCTTAAGCCTAAGCCTAAGCCTAAGCAAAGCTGGGCCTAAGCCTAAGCCAAGCCGAAACCTAACCCAAAGCGTAAGCAAAGTCCAAGCCTAAGCTAAGCCTAAGCCCACGCAAACCCCATAGTCATTTTTGGCTAGTTCTTTTCAGGTCTAAACTCCTCCCGGTAGTCCATTTTTCGCTATAATTTTTTCCTAGCGAGCTTTGTATAAACGTTGCCCTTATCCTCGAAATCCATGCCCTTTTCCTGTTCTCAAATTGTTCCATTTCCGCTTTTGCGTGTTTTCCCATTCTTCCCTGCCCACCCCAGATTCTGATACCTACATTTCTATACTGTACACCCCCATACTTGCGATTCCAAATGCGGGACGTGGTCGTCAAGAAAAAATGGCCGCAATTTGAAGACTTTTCCACCCTATGTTCACGATTTTGTACGTTGTAATTTGTACTTTCATACAGGCGATCCGATCTATGTTTTAATAATGCAGATAAATGCGTATCCTTCTTCGGGTTATTCGCGCAGTTACGTGAAAAGTTTATTTTATAAATTTATTCCAGATATCAACGGGTAAAGTGCAGATATATAAATCGAGGGCAAGATATATAAAAATAAATCAAGAGGGTCGAGGAATTACAGAGTTAACTAGTAGAATGGAGGAGGGCAATACTAGACCATTTTTAGAAATTACAAAAGCACAACAGCGGGGTGGGGAAAGCATGCGACCCGTGACGACGAAAATGTTGAATGTGTGGTGAGGAAGTTGAAGCATTCGCAAGGCTTCAGAATTCATTCGCGGGCTTCGTTTGATCGAGCAGAGTCCCGGGACGATGAGCGGCTCTGGAAAGTCGTATTTAGAAAAAATTCAATTTCTTCCTTCCAATTTTCTTTCTGAATCAATTTTTGAATTTCTCATCTAGCAAAAGTAATTTTTCCTAACCAGCTCCATATAGGCATAGTAGCGTGATAACGCCCCTTTTAATAGCCTTTTTCGCAAACTGAAGCCATATTTCAGGGGGGGAGCTATTTGGAGAACGTCGCAAAATGTTTAAAAATTTGAATTTTGATCGAGAACTTCAGGCGCGATTATGAGCAATTCGCTACGACTAACTACAAAAACGCGTACCCTGCCCTTCTCGCGAGGTCCCTTTGCATATTTGGCGGGCCGTCGATCACCGTCCGAATCGTCGTCGTCGCGGCGTCGGCGGCTATGTTCGGGCGTCGAGCTGTCGCTGCGACGTTTCCGGCTGTCCTCGTCGCTCGAATCTTTCCTGTAAACAAAAATCGTCAAAAGATATAGAACACTGATATCTACCTAGTCCTCTTCTTTTGCTTCTTCGATCTGCGCGGCTCACGCCCTTCCTCTTCGGAGTCGCTGTGCTGCCGCCGATTTCGGGGCTCGTCCTCTCGACTTCCCGAGCGGGACCGCTTCTTGTAGTCGCGATCCTCGTCCTCCCTTCTACGCCCACCCTTCGAGCGGTAGTCACCACGGCGCCGGTCTTCATCCTGGAAAATTGTTGCGGCAAAATTTGCGTCGTCGGGGGAACCAAATTTTCCTATGCGTCCAGAAATGTCTAGTAACCTAATAGTAAGTTTTTTCCAAGTGTCATTAGTATAATGTCAAGATATTTCATGCGGACAAGAAACAAAAAAAAACGGAAAATTTCAGTTGGAATTTTGGGCGAAAAAACTCGATATTTTTCATGTTCTACGAAAATTTTTAAAAAGACGTTTAGCAGTTATAAAAAAAACGTTAAGAAAAAGTTGATCCCCGATAATGCGAAAAACCACATTTCCGAATCAGTTTCGAAATGTCTTTTTGAAAAGGAAAAGTCGTATTTTCGAGACAAATATGACGCCCGAAAAAACAAGACTTTCAAATATGATTATTCGATCAGGCTTTTTCGAAAATCATAGTAAGATCACAAAGATTTCCTTACATAATCCCGATCATCCCGCCGTCGATAGTCCTTGTTGTCGTAGTCGCGGCGCTCGTCGTACTCCCAGCGGTTGCGGTAGTCGTCGCGATCCCGGTCGTAGTCCCTGTAGCGTCTCTTGGGCGGCGGTCCCTCCCTCTCGAGAAACTTCTTGACATCCTCCAGCGCGTTTGCTTCTATAAAATGGTTTAGTCTAATAAAAATTCACGTACTAGGCCGTTCCTTCTCGAGCAGCTTATCGCGACGCAGCTCGGCGACCAGGCTCACCTTCTCGGCCTCTTTCTGCTTATTTGACTAAAAAAGAACTATCTTTTTGAAAATGGCCTAAGTACCTTCAGTAAAACAGCGAGACGCTTCTTGCGCTCCTCCTCCTCGCGAGCCGCCTGTTGCTCCTTGGCGTCGAGCTCGGCTTGCTTTTTGAGCTCCTGCTGTCGGCGGAGTTCCAGCTCTCGCTCGGCCTGCTGCTCCTCAATCGCGTGGCTCAGCTCGATCTTCTCGGAAAGCTTCTGGGCGTGGCGGGCGATGGACATGGCGTATTGTGGAGGGATGTCGGGCAGGTCTGAAGCGGCCACCGTCTCCCCGGCAGGACGATTTTTCATCAGGGTCATCGGGTCCAAGTTGTAGGGGTCGATCTCGAGCTTTTTCGGCTTCTGTGGGAGCACGAGGCGCGGGGGTAACCTAGAAAAACGTAAATTAAGCAAAAATATGTTTATTTTACCTCCCGCCTCCCCACTTGTCAGCCTGCTCCTTCGTGTACGTCGAGAAAAAGTAGTGGGCCGTGATCGGGGTGTCGTCCTGTTCAAAGAAGATGAGCTGCTCGCCGTTCTCGTCGTAGGGGAGGAGGGGTTGGCCTGAAATCCAAAGTTAAGAAACTACAAATAATTTCCGGGTTCGAGAGCTTTTTAGAAGAAAATCAAACGCACCATTCGGATCATTCCGGATGGACGGCTTGCCCTTGACGTCCAGCGGCGGATACGGCATCCCATCCTCACCAATCGGCCAGATCAAGTTGCCCGCCATGTCGATGGGAAATACGGCGCCGCAGTCATCAGTCGGCACGATCGGGCGCCCCTCCTCGTTGATGGGCACGACGGGAATCTGAAAGCAAAAATTAATTAATGTCGCAAAACCACCGCTCACCCCCTCTTCGTTGTAGAGAAAATCGGGCTTCTGCGTCGTCAAATCGAAGGCAAACAGCGGCTCCTTCCCCTTGACGGCTGGGTAAATCTAAAAAAATCAAATCTCGTCTCAAAGCGCAAAACAAACTACACGTTACATCGGGGGCGGAGCATCGAACTTTCACGCAAAATAAACTCGCATCCGGCTACCAAAAACAATATTACGCAGCCAGGGGTCTCACCGGGGTGCCGTCGGCCTCGCGGCGCGGCACCAGCGATTGGCCGTACTTGTTGAAGGGCATGATCATCCGGTTGTAGCTGTCCACCTTGACGGGCAGGCTGCTGCTCACTAAAAAAACAATTAGCATGGCCACCCGGCAACGGTACCGCCCAAACACTGCTCTGTGTTCACCAAATCGTTTTAGCAAGGCACACCAGGCCGGCGGAGATCATAGGCAATATAGGTGTGGCTCGCCCGGGTGTGGCTAATTTATGCGCACACACACGCGCGCACACAGTTTTTGTGGGGAATTCGGGTAAACCGGGGTGGCTTAAAGGGATATAGAACTGGCACCGGGCGGCTCACTTTTTGCGTAGATGACGTGCTCGTTGCTCTCGGCGGCCACGCGGGCGGCGATGGTTGGGTCCTGAAAGTGATTTAAATTTATTTGTGCTAATCAAAATATCGTTAAAATTCTAAGGGCTTAAAAAACTAAGAAAATTGGAGCTTTTAAATTACCACAAGGACGAAAAAAACTTGTCAGATCCATCACGCGTTCAAAAACTAAACTTCTCTGCGCTGTTTTTGTGCGAAACGTCAAAGTTTTAGACTATAAAAAAGGGCTTAGAGCACGCGAAAGCTTTAAACTACAGACTACAAAAAGAAAAGCAAACTCCACAACACGCAAGACGTCTCGGTGTCATTTTTTTGCGGTTTTTTCGACTTTTTGTAGTCTGCAGTCGAAATCTAGGTTTTTAGAGGCTAAAAATTTGGAATTTGAGCTCCGCGGCTAGACTATACAACTTTTTAGGCTGACAGCTTGACCCTTAACTTGAATAGCTCCACAAAAAAATGAAACCCTTAGAATACCTTGATTTCCGGCTCCTCGGCCGCTCCTGTCACCCAGTCAAAGTTTGTGTAGGCATTCGTCGCGCTGTCCAAAATATACCAGGCGCCCTGCGTCTGCTCCTGCGTGAAGACGTTTTTCTAAAAAAAGGAACATTTAAAATAAGCCAAACTCTACTCACATGATCCCCATAATCGTACCACCGGTACGTCTGGTCGCCGGACGCGTACTGAAGCTTCGAGACGAAGTACTTGCCGTCGGCCGTCGGGAAGCTAGTTTTTTCTAGAAAATAATCACTTGGGGTACAAGCTAAAATAAGTTACCTTCACCCTCTTCGGCGACGGTGCCCGGGCGTGGCGGCTCGAGATTCGTCATCTGGAAATACAAAATTATTTTTGAGATTTTGAGCGTGTGATAAGGTTTTGAAAGAACTGGACATAAGAAAACGAATGGATAAAGAGATTTTTTACCATTAAAAATGACACTAAAAATGATTAGAGGTTGTGGCATATTCTAGAGTACATAAACCAAACGCGAAACTGGAGATAAGGTAAATTTATTCAATAACTCTTTAAATAACCATAGTAAGGTGATACTATTCAAAACGCTTGCAAGGGGTGCCGAAATTAATAAACAGGCATTTTAAAACTATTTTTCATCGTTAAACGCTTAAAAAACTGGAATCCCGTGATGAAACAAACTCAGTTTCCCGTTTCCCGAAAATTTTTTCGTGTCGGAGCCTATGGTTGCAGGGAGCGCACGCGCGACGAATGACAGTAGTATCATGGCGGAAAATTCTACGAAGCGTACAATTTAATTCTAGTTTACAATAGCTAATCTGGGGCTAAAACTTGCCCCTGAGCTTCAGGAAAGACTCGCGGCTAAAACGTGGCTCAGGGGGCAGATGGGAGGTATCTATTAATGCGCAAAACGAACCAAGCTCATTCTTTTCATGCATTAGAAGTACGAGAAAGATAAGATAGTGGTTCAGCGTTCAATTAGTAGCCTTATTCCAAGCTTTTCATTAATCTACGCCGCATGAACCTAGAATATCAAACCCGGATCGACGATTTCGTCCTATTCTCTATTTTGCATATATATCTGTATTTTATTTTACACCGCATATGACCACGTATGAATAGTATGATAGGGTGTAGCTATTTAATTTATACTCATGAACAATCGGAATCGAAAATAAAATAATAAGATCCTACCATAGCGACGCTACGGGCAACGATTGCGTCCTCATTTCTATTCCCGGCAACACCCCGCTCCAAACAACACCCCCACCCCGTGCCCCCGTGACAACGCTTTGAATATGAATTTGGGAGGGCCGTACCAGCTGTGGCGGATGTTTGGGATTAGGGTGGCGAGAACCCAAAATGCATTACGCGATCAATGTTAAGAGAATAAGCTTTTTAAAACTTTAAAATCCTACGCTAAATCGATTTTTATATTTATTTAGCAGACAGCTTTGTTGTTAAATTTCGCTTAAAATCTATATATTTAATATTCTAACCACTAAAGTATCTTTCAGAAAATGCGCCTAAAAGAACCGGTGCAAGGGGTGAACGTGCCGGTGCCGACGTACTACCAGTTGCAGGCCGACGAGGAGGAGAATGGTAGGGTTGATCGCTCACTATCCCCTCCTCTCTCTCTCGCTCTCTCTCTCTCAGGCATCTTACCACTTTTTAGCTCCACTTCCTGGCGTAAGTCAAGGTATCCTCGTACGTCGCGCTGATGCCCAATATCCAGGTAATTACCAAGCCGAGCTCTCTAACACCAGCTTCAGCTCGTGGTGATGAGGCCGACCTTCTGAAGATCAGAACCGCAGGGCTGAAGGCGATTCCAAAATCGCGGGCGCTACGACGACTCGCTCTTTTCTCCCCGTGCCAGATGAAGCAGGTGGGTTTGGACTTCGACCTACTTGTTAGGCTTAGCCTCGCTTTGATTAGGCATGGGCTTAGGTGGGAGGGCTTAGTAGGCTAGCTCGGGCTTGGCTTAGGCTTAGCTTAGGCTTAGCTTAGGCTTAGCTAGGCTTAGCAGGCGCTTGGGCTTAGCGGCTAGATTAGCTGCCAGCAGGGGCTTGGCTTAGGATGGGCTTGGCTTAGGCTTGCAACTCCCGGAAAACAAGCAATCTCAGGAGCACGAGCCGTGTGGCTGCTCCCACTTCGTGCACCCACTGAAGATCGCGGCCGTCGGGAACCCGATGGCGCGCAGCTCGACGCCGAAGAAAGTCGAGGTGCTGGCGAGGAATGCGGAGAAGCGGACGTATCTACGCGAGATTGGCGAGCGGGTGGTGACGGTAGGTTGGGCAGGCATATCTTTAGTTTGGCAGACTAGCAGAGATCCTTTCGGATCAAAAAATTCTCCGCTTTTCAGCTGTCAAAAGATACCGTCTACCCGCAGTTCGGGACGCCTTGCCGAGGATGTGGGCATGTGTTGCGTAAGTTACTCGCAGTTGGTACGATTACCGTAATCCTACAGTAGCCCACTCTGCTCATCTACTGACGCAGGACGACGTGATCATCGCCAAGCTGCTGGCGCTGTCCGAGATGTCGGAGAGGGTGACGAAGCGGATGAACTGGATGCGACTCTTGCAGGTCGGGCATAGTAGAGATTCTTCAGGGAAGGGCAGGCTAGCGGAAATTCTTTAGGAAGCTTTCTTAAAGGGATACGGACAGTCCTTTTTGCAGTGTCGCAGCTGGGTGAAGCGATGTGCCGACCTTCGATTACGCTATGGAAAAAAGGTGCCCGGGCTCGACATGCAGACGTTTGTCGTGAGTTTTGGATTTTAACGGGATTGGGAAGCCATCCGAGAGCAAAATTGAGAAAAAAACGTGATTTTAGCTCCTTGGAGAGGTGCTGAACCTGTTGCTTCTTCGAATCCAGAATGTCGACCCGGACTTGGAGTGTGGGTTTTCGGGCAAGCTAGCAGAGATTCTTTGGGAAGGGTGGGCTAGCAGAGAATATTTTGGAATTCTGCCTAACTAGTCCATTTTAGTCCCGGTTCACTGGTCCGGCATGCCGCCCTTCTACCCGCAGGACGAGTGTTCGGTGGAGGAACACTTGCAGAGATTCTTGAGGAATCCTAGGTAGGCTTGCACTTAGGCTTAGGCTTTGGGCTTGGCTAGGAATTAGGCTTAGCTTAGGATTAGGCTTAGGCTTAGGCTTAGGCTTAGGCTTAGGCTTAGGCTTAGGCTTAGGCTTAGGCATAGGCTTCGCTTAGGCTTATTTTTTAGCTTTTTTTACTTTCAGCGACTACTCCTCAACAGCCTCCCGCATCGCCGCCTGCGAGTTTGTGCTTGAGCGTCTCAATTTCTGGAACCCGCCGCGCCCCGCTGAATTTGCGGCCAAAAGTGAGTGGCATCGGGGGCTTAAAGGGGAAGTGCCAGCTAGCTCTCATACAATTTAATATTGAAAAAATTTTATATTGAAATTTATACATTTTTTTAGTCCACCACAAGCGCGGGAAGCGGCAGCTGGCCGCGTTGAAGGCGTTCCGCGACGTGGCGACAAAACGGACACGGGCTGAGGCGGAGATCATTGTTGATCAGGAGGCGGCCGGTGGGTAGCCCTTTCCTAAAGAATCTCGGCTAGACTCCCCTAAAAATTAACTTTTTAGGAGAATCTCGAGAACTCCGCGAAGCCAACGAAGCCCGCGAAGCGCTGAACCAGCTGAACCGCGCGGGCTTCGACCTGATGCGAGCTCGGCATTTTTGGTGGTAAGTCAGCAGTCTGTTCTCTCTCTCCTCTCTCTCTCTCTCTCTCTCTCTCTCTCTCTCTCTCTAGCTATCTCCCAATTTTAGGTGCCGAATACCGTTGCTGGTTCCGGTGCTCCCGATTTGTCAACCGGTCCGGATTTTCGGGAAGCGTTTCGCGGTACGGGCGCTCAGCCACTTGAAGCACCACCTCATCGCTGAAGCACTATTAAAGGTATGCAGGCTGGCAGAGATCCTTTAGGAAAGGGCAGGCTAGCAGAGATTCTTTAAGAAAAGCAAGATCACAAATTTCTTTAACAAACCATTCCAGCGTGGCCCCAAATTCGCCCGCGTCGTCGCCGACGTCATCGACCACCTCAGGAAAGAGCCCTTCCAACGCGACGATACGGTATGTCCTATCCATTTTTAGCCCACTGCCCACTTTCAGCCAATGGACCCCGAAGATGATCAGCCGCAGGAGGACGTCGAGTTCAAGTACACGCTCCGGGGGGCAAAGCGCCTCGAGAAGCCCCTGAAATTCTACGGCAAATGGCTGAATGGGGAGGTTGGAATTGAGTTTGAAGCCTCAAAACTTGGCCTTTTTCAGAAAACGACAATTTCCGGGGATCTGGAGGTGAAGAATTTGATCACAGCGGCTTATCAGGTAATTCCTAAACAATCTCTGCTAGCCTGCCCTTCCTAAAGAATCTCTGCTACGCTTTTTTAGTTTGCCCGCCAGCGAAGAATCGATGCCCGGAAAGTGCAGCAGAAAAATGGCGACCCGCTGATGATCGACGTCGCCAGGGCGGACGACGTCTTCGAGGAGGAGCTGAATGGGGATCTACAGTAAGTTTCTTCTTTGCACGTTTAGTGACAGGCTAGGTCCTGGAAAGCCTTTGGCTTAGGCCTAGGCTTAGGCTCAGGCTTAGGTTTAGGCTTAGGCTTAGGCTTAGGCTTAGGCTTAGGCTTAGGCCTGGGCTTAGGCTTAGGCTTAGGCTTAGGTCAGGCTTGGATTAGGCTTAGGCTTAAGCTTAACCTCAGCACTGTGTTACAGATTTCGCGTCATCCAGAATCGAGTCGACGTCCAGATGCAGTCCAACATTCTCTACTACCTATCGCAGGCGCGTTTCGTGAATTTTACAGGGACCGGCAAGTTTCAGCTTCTCCAACTCTACAGCGTGGCCTTGCCGAAGATGCCGAGGGAGTACATTACGAGGCTGATTTACGATACTCGACATATGAATATGGTTATCATTAAGCCGGGTAGGCGAGAGAGACGAGAGAGAGAGAGAGACCGAGATAGCGAGAGAGAGAACCACCAACCCACCCCTTTTTCAGACCGCGGCGTCATCGGCGGAATCTGCTTCCGGGCCTTCGTCAAGCAGGGCTTCTCCGAGATCGTCTTCTGCGCCGTCACCGCCGACGAGCAGGTCAGTTTTTTTGCCTTGCAAATCCCTTCAAAATCCCATTTTTAGGTGAAAGGCTACGGAACCCATCTGATGAACCACGTCAAAGAATTCCACGCTCAAAGCCTCCAGATTTACCACCTGATGACCTACGCCGACAAGTTGGCCATCGGCTATTTCAGCAAGCAGGGTTTTACAACGGTAAGTGATTGCCACTGTTCTCTCTCTCTCTCTCTCTCTCTCTCTCTCTCTCTCGCTCTTCTCCCTCTCTCTCTCTCTCCCCTCCCCCTCGCCCCCTCTTTCCTTCCTTTCCCCCCGCGCGCTCTCTCCCCCCCCTCCCCTCTCTCTCGCTTACGCCAATTTTTTTAATTCCAGGAAATTCCGATTCCGCAAGAGAACTACAAGGGCTTCATCAAGGACTACGACGGCGCCACGTTGATGGCTTGCCATTTGCATCCACAGTAGGCTTTTTTAGTGGTTTTAAAGGAATGGTGCCCGCAAGGAACGGTAGCAAAGGGGGTTCTGCTAGCCTGCCCTTTCCTAAAGATTCTCTGCTATCCTGCCCTTTCATAAAGAATCTCTGCTAGCTTGCCAACACCAATTTTTTTGCACATTCCGCTCCCTGCCCTCCCTCTCCCGGTCATTGGATCGTAATCTCCGGGCCGGCTGCCGCCCCTGCCATTCGGCTCTGAAAATAGATTTTTGCATTTAGAGAGAGAGAGAGAGAGAGAGAGAGAGAGAGAGAGAGAGAGAGAGAGAGCATTTTTCCGGGCAGCCAGGGGGTTCCTGAAGCGATAAGGGAAGCCGGGGCACTTCCGGTCGACCTTTGAGGCCGGTTAGGGTTCCTGAAAGCTTCATCGCAGGCAGTAAGCGCAGAAAACGAGAAAAACAATGTGTTTTGCAATTTACGCAAATTCTTTGTAAGATTTTCAGCATTTTAAAGAGACGATTCAGGATCCCGTACACGCACTACGCCCAATTCTGCATGGTCGAGCGGGACCTGATCCGCGAGGTGGCCAAGATCGTCTACCCGAACGAGGCGGAGAAGGTGACACGTGCCGGCATCGAGCACAAGTTCAAGGAGTACGGTGAGTCGATTTTGTAGTCCGAGCCCAAGCTCAGCCTCAGCGGAGCCTAAGCTAAGCCTAAGCTAAGCCTATGCTAAGCCTTAGTAAAACAAGCCTTCAAAGCCGCGCTTCAGTGAACGAGCCGGTCCCGCTCGCCGAGATCGCCGACCTCGAGAACGAGCCCGAGGAGGAGATTGTCCACAGGAAAGATGCGGAAAATAAGGTGAATTTTAGGCTTTTGTAGGGAAAAGACTTGGAAACTCACCAAGGTCGAAGCCTAAGCCTAAGCCTAAGCCTAAGCCTAAGCCTAAGCCCAAGCTTAAGCCTAAGCCTTAGCTTGAGCTCACCTCAGAGCAAGATAATTTCCTTACAGAAATATGCCCAGCAAGAAATGCTGAAGCAGGTAAAAACCGAAATTAGTTGTAGTCTGTACTTCATCGTAGACTACGCTCCTAAACTATAAATTTTCCAGGAATTCCCATTTTAAGGACATTATCAAGTATGTTTTTTTCTTCAGATTCGATCCATCGTCAACAAGCTGAAAAACGAGGAGGAATCGTGGCCATTTTTGGAGCCTGTGGATCCGGTGCAGGTAGGCAGGCTAGCAGAGATTCTTTAGGAAATGGGCAGGCTAGCAGAGATTCAATAAATTCCGTTTTTTTGCAGGTTCCGGACTACTACTCCTTCATTACGCAGCCGATCGATATGCAAACGATACAGGAACGGCTGAAGAATAAGTATTATACTCATGTAAGTTCAATCTCTCTCTCTCTCATCTCTCTCTCTCTCTCTCTGTCTCTCTAACCTCATTTTTAGGAAATTCTCTTCCTCGCTGACCTGAGGCGGCTATTCGACAACTGCTTCCGCTTCAACGGCATCGACACGGAATACTACCGGCTTGGCTACGTGCTGAATAAAGAAGCGTGAGTTCCCAAAAAATCTCTGCTAGCCTGCCCTTTCCTAAAGAATCCATGTCAGCTGCGTAATCCCTGAATTTTCAGGCTTTCCCTGGTCGAAGCCGCATTCCCAACCTTCAAAGACTGGTTCCCGACCCTGCCGGATACCAAGCCGACCCTACACGTCGATACGGATGACGGCGACAGTAGTGAAGAGGAATAATTCAGAAATTTGTGATCATTTTGAGTTTATGTTGTGCAACCTGATCCTCCAACCAAATCTCCTGTACAAATTACGGCATTTTAAATTACGGGATACGGTACTCTATAAACGATCCACCGGAATTTGTATAAAAAAAAACGGGGGGGAAGGGCTGGAAAGACCAAAATAAATTAAAGTGGTTTGAAGGGACTAGCCGGGCACTCGCGAAATGCAA